>VXBI01006461.1:0-15444 GCA_013397375.1 Toxostoma redivivum
AACATCTCCTATAGAAGGGTTGGCTGCAAAACTTTGAAATGCCTTGATTGATTTTTTTAAGTGTTTCACAGAGGGTTAACATGGGATTTTAATTTTAACTCAAGACATTCCAGGAGGCAGGAAAGCATCAGTTTGTCACACCTGGAAGTGAACTTCCCATATTCCAACCAAAAGGACATGGACAAATATCTTGTCTGCTTTTAGGATGAACTTATGTAAATCAGAACTGAACTGAAGACACATGGCAGGTCCAAGTGTGAGGAACAGCTGGAGAAAACCTCACAGCAGCTGCCAATATCAAGAATTTATCATTAATTGGTTCCACAGCCATTTCTGAAGCAGTGGAGCAGTGTCACAGGGCAGGGGAAAGGTGAGAACTTCTGTGCTGCTGGTCCAGAATTCCCCCAAATCCTGGTGAATCCTGTGCATGCAGCTGTTCTCCTGACACAAAATACAACCAAACAACCAGCATAATGGCAAACAAATCCATGAATTTGTGTCCCAAACAAGGCAGGAAGACAGAACTGGAGGGGAATGCATGCTGACCATAAATCCTTTGCAGCAATTGTACAAACAGATGCAGTTTCTCATCAAAATGAAACGGGGCTTTGGAAACCTCTCTGCTCCAAGTTGTGGGGGCTGAATCCACTTCTGTTTTGATATTGTGTTATCAATTAATTTGACTGAACTTCCTGGGCAAGTTATTAAGTCCCCATGCCACTTTCTCATTATCTGTAAAATAGGGCTAACAGTATCAGCCCCAGTACTTGGCAAAGGAGATCAAGGATTATATGGAACTCTGAATAATTCCCAAATCCTGCTTGAAAATTGCATGCCAACTTTTCCCTCTTATCTGCAAACCTCCAACCTCCCTTCAGTATCATTAAAAGAAGACTTATTCCAACATTATTTTATAAAAACAAAACAGACAGTGAGCATTTCAGATAATAATTTTCCTCCCATCCTAGCTTGACTGCCATTCTCCACATTTCCTAAAAGGAATCTGGTTTTGAAGGTGACCTGCATTACCGCAGTGTTAATAAAAATGCACTGTGTGTAATCAGTTATTATTTTATCTCTGAGCATATTCAGTGCCTCAAAATGTGTAAGCATTCCCAAGGGGAGCATCGTGCCAGGAAGAGAAGGCTCTTCTTCAGGAAAAAAGGGGGTCAAATCCTCCCCCAAAGTACAAATTCCCTACTGATACTGATCTATTGAAACACTGCCTAATACATTTCATATTTAGATAGTCATAATGGCTTGCACTTTGTCACATGTTTTATGTTTTGCCACAAGAATAACTCATTCTGCTGTTGCTGTCAATGCAGGTGCTTCTGAGATCCCACTGGCCACGGTACAGGTGAAAATCTCATGAAAGAGAATTTCTGTAAAATAATGCTGAGCTGCCGAGAAACAATTTGAATTTTCAAGCAGAACTGCCCTATCCTGTGCATCCTTCACTTTGCTTTCAGTCACACATTCTTGCTTCCCAGAAAACTTGAGATCTGTACACAAAAGCAGCTCATTTTTTATGCTTGGTCTCAAAAGCAGAGTTTATGTACAGGATCCAAGGGCTGAGGGGGGGGACAAACCCTCTGATTTCCAGTAATTCCCAGGAGCAATTTCCTGATGGAACTTAAGTAGCTATGGAAACAATCTCTTTTGTTTCCTGCACAATAGTCCCCGTTTCTAAAAGCTTTCCCTCTTGGAGAAGGACCACACTCCCTCCTCATGACAATTCCTCTTCCCACTGAGCCAGGGCAGGGTGGGCTCACCCTGAGCAGCTGGAACAGCTGGAGCAGTGTTTGGATCAGTAATGATGTGTCTGGGGTGTCCAACCCACACTGGGAATCCTGCTGGAGGGATGGGGAACACTACACCCTGCTGCCTCACCCCATTAATTCCCAGTTGGTGCCCTGAAGGTAGCACAAATGGGATGTGTGCCCCACAGAAATGGGGATCACAGCTTGCAGCCTTCAGGTGCTCCAGTTCTCCATCCACTCCTGCTCACACACAGAGATTTATACACAATTAAATCTGGCCTGCATTACCCAAAGAACAGCCCCACAGGAAATGAAGGTCTTATGTGGGCTTGGGAAAATCAAAATATTCCTTCTGCCTCTGCAGTGATTTCCAACCTTGGCAAAAGCCATCCTGGCTCCCCTGCCTCAGTTTCCTTTTCCACAAGAACAGGGCAATGCCATCCACCCCCTACAAGTGTTTGAAAGTCTTCTGATGGAAACTGCAAAATGAGAGTGGCAAATGTCTTTATCAGCAGAGAGAGAAATAATCCTACTGCTCTCTGCACATATTTTGAAGAATGGGTCAATAGATTTTCTTCATCTGATTTGTTCCCTCCCCAGCAGATTTTATTCTTATCTAAAACTCACTCTTAAAAAATCCCATTTAGTTTTATAACATGCTTGGGAATCCTTTGGAACAGTATATACTTTATAAATGTAAGATAATCCCCACTGTTTCCAGCCTTCTGCCTCTAACTAACACTCATCCAAAAATTGTAAACAGGCTGAAAATTTTGCCATAAGTGCTCCATTTCTCTCCCCAGTGTTCCATAACACTGAAGGACAGGTCTGGCTGCATTTGTGGGTGGGTTACACAGAGCTCAGCAGCAAAATTAAATTACACAAACAAGGGAATATCCTCAGCACTCAGGGCTTTAGGCACCTTGGCTGGGGTACATGAGCACTGCCCACCTAGAACAGAGCCAATAACACAAAGCCAATATTCTCCAGCAATATCTGCAGTCCCAGGAGAGCCAGGAATCCTTCTAGAACTTTTTTTTGGTTTAACTCTCTTGATGACAGCTCCATTTCCGACTCCTCAGATGTCACATTGTGATTTCACTTACTGTAATGATCTTTCAAGAACAGGGTCAGTTTTTCTCATTTCTTTTGTGCATTAACATTTAGAGAATGAATTTGCCTCCTTTCCTCTGTGGATGCACACTGGCTGAGGTTACCAGATGAAAAAAGCTGCTTTAAACTGACCCCAGGTCAAAGACCCCCAGGTCATCCCAATCCTTGCAAATAGAGTTCCTCCTGCCTTTGGGGAGGAATTCTGCTCTCTTAGCAAGGCTCTGATGCACATTTTGGCCTGGAATGTGTCTGATACCAGCTTCTACAATGGCAAAAAATGAAATAACAATTTCAATCTGTGGGGATGGAAGCTTCCCCCACCTTTTTACGGAGATGTCTGAGGAGGAGCTGCTCCTGAAATGCACAGGAATGTCTGGAGCCAGAGCCCTTCTGGACTGGCTGCAATAAGCACCAGATTCACAAAGCATTTCTGGGCCACATGAGGTGAATTTTTGCTATTGGAGAGGGCAGTCTGGGGAGCAGCCCCTTGCCATGAGCCATCCCCCATTGTCCCCAGCACAGAGAGGGCATTTGAGACCTGAGTGCACTCAATCCTGCTCTGCTTCCAGGGAAAAAAGCTTTTTATTCCAATCCTGCCACAGAGCCAGGTCTCAGTTTAAATCCTCCAGCTTATTTTTCTTACTCTGAATGTCTGATCTCACTCTTTTATCACTTTCAGGATGGCTTTCCACACCCAGTGTCATTCCCCAGAGGGAAATCAGGGAGAAGAGCCATCCCTCAGGATTTGGGGGAATGGATCTGTTCTGGGACATTGTCCTGCAGGTTCCAGGTTTATCCACAGTGCCCCAGCACCCAGGGAAGTGCAGCAGGTCGGGAGCCAGCCCTTACTGTGATCTTCAGATCTCCTGTGAATTCTGCCCCAGGGCTTGCTGAATTCTGGGGCACAGATTTCCTTATCCCTGGAAATGGTGCAGCCACATTCCAAGAGCAGTTTCCATCAGTGCCTTCCTCATGGTTTTATCAATAAACTCACTTTGACCATTATCACTTTCCTACAATATCCTGACAGATATTCTGCTTCAGTGCCCTGAAAAGTCTCACCCTGCACTGACCCCGAGCTTAAATTCAGTTCTGCTTTTCCTTTACTCATGAATATTTAACTGCTGTAGTTTACACCTGCTGGATCTCATTTTCTGTCATTAAGATCGTTCAAGTTTACTGTGGGGGAAGGAAAATAAAGTGTTTTGTGATGTTAGATAATTCTCTGAAATGATTCTGGTCCCATCATGTTCCTTTTAACCCCTGCCTGCACCATCAGGTCTCAGTGTGATGATTCCTTTTGTTCAGCTGCCACCTTTCCCCACAACCCAGGCCCCCTGACAAACCTCTCCAAACATTCCTACCCAAATTAAAATCAAGAAAAACTCCCCTAGACAGTCACCTCCATCACCTGGATGGTCCCATGAACTTGGATTAGAATTTATGATCATTTCACTTATTGCACCAGCATGAAAATCAGGTTGGAGAGACCAACAATTTCTTCCCTTTCAAAGCTTTTCCAGTCTGCAGTCTCAGTTATTCTAGAGATGGAGAGGCTTCAACAGGACCATGCAGTTAAGGAAAAAAATATATAAATATATATTAATGTATGTATTTTGAAGTTTGAATCAGAAAAAGCACTTTATTCTTAAGCAGTGATGGCAGCCTGGTGTCACGAGTCCTGTTTTGGCACCAGGGATGCAATCCTGTCCCTTCTCCCCTGATTCCCTCTGTGCAGCCTCCTCACCCAGAATCCCAGTGAAATTTAGGATGGGAGGGTTCTGAGGGGCCATCCTGCTCAAAGTAGGGATAAGATATTAAAACACTACAAAACACAAAAATTTCCTTTGTTTCCTATTTCTTCAAGCAGTTAGTCCACAGAAAAAGCCTTTCTCTCAGCCCATGGCAGCTCAGTTATCTCAAAAGTTTTTCTGATGAATCTTACCAGGAAGATTTTGGAAATCCATCTAATGCAGCACAAACCAGATCACCCTTCACATATTTATTGATTCTATCCAAAAACTCTAATGGGTTTGTGAAATATGACTTCTCTCTACAAAAACAATGTTGTCTCTTTCCCAGGATATTTATCTGGGTGTCTATCAAGTCTGTTTATTACAGTTTTCTACCATTTCATCCAGGAGAAAACTCAGAGCAGCACTTTCTAAAGTTCCTCCCACACTTCTTAAAAGAAAAAAATATCCTTTTTGTGGCTCTGTTTGTCCTCTTTCCATTCCTTACAACCATGACAGAGTTCATTTCAGTTCTCTGGAAACCCTTCGTGCAGAATTTTGGTTGCTTTGCTGGGACAGTGCTTTAGATCCTTGGTGCAGGAGAAGGAATAACAGCATTCCCTTCACTGCCACAACAATTTATGACAAGTGGGGCACAAACAGATTTTTTTTTTAATTTTGCTAATAGAATAGCTGGAATTCTGGCTGAAAGCTCACTTTTTCTCCCCCAGCATTGCAGAAGAGGTGATGTTCTTGCTGGTTCCTAAAGCCAGGAAAAGAAATGGAACATGGCACTTCTTCCTCACTTGCAGAGGAAATCAAGAGAAGGGCAAGTTGGATCATTTACTGTGATTAAAAAAAATATCTCAGGGTTCAACTCCAGCTATGACTTTCTTGACAGAGTAAAATCATAGCAATTTCCCACTGGAGAGTAGAAGTGCTGGGAAAATGGGAATTTGAGAGTTTTGTAAGGATGATAATTGTAAAACACATCAGCAGCTCTGACTGCAGGCAGATCCTCTGTGCCAGGAGGTTTTTCCCTCAGCCTTCAACAAGTGCAGACTTGTTCTGCTATTTGCTGCTATTTAGGCACAGGGATAAAGCAAATGAGCTGTGGGACCCAATCTGCCACGTTACAGTTTCTGCAGATTAGGATTGCTATTTCTTCTGAAGCTGAATTATCTTCTATTAATAAAGAAAGAAACAGTTTAAAACTACTTAAAATTTTAAATGGCATAAAATATTTAAGATTAGCACTTTTTTCCATGACACAAATCTGATTATGTGCTCCATATAAAAACAGATTATGCAGGTTCTAAAGAATGTACTTTGCTGTGGAATCCTGATTCTTGTTTTCTCATTTATGATTGAGCAGGGGAACTGTAACACCCCACTGATGGTTATTTTATATATATACATTTATATATATAATCACATATCAAATATATATATCAAATCATGAAGGGGAGATGTGTAGTGTCCATTTTGATCAAAGCTGAGTCCAAACTTGTTCCCTGCTGCAGTTTGATGTCCTTGTCTGCCCAAGGGACAGTTTTCATTTCCAGCAGGTGCAGAGCTGACAATTCAAACCCTTGCAGTGTCAAACATTGGGACTTTCAGTGGGGGATCAGCCCCCAGCAGATTTCAGAGGTGTGTGTTATGGTTTTGATTTGTCAATTTAAATATAGTAATTTTTTTGTTGTGAGACAGAATTAGGAGCAGAAGTAAGGTAGGCAGAGGAAGTTTTCTCATAGAGGAAAACCTCTGAGTCTGTCCTTTCCATATCAAACCACCACAGTGAGGAATAACCAGCAGGGCACAGAGAGAGGCTGGGGGAAGTGGGAGCAGATTTCCAGGTTAAATTCACCCAGCAGGAACAGCAGACAGGGTTACCTTCATAAACCACGAACCCCATGAACCTTGGAGTGCAGAGCTGCCCCATAAAGCACAAAAAATAATCAAATAATATCAAATAATGCCCACTGCTTCGCTGGCCCTATAAGGATTTCACCCACATCACTTCTTCTTACTTCTGTGCTATTGACTCCAGGGAAATTACTGCATCAATAACCAGCAGAGCCCCAAACCCCCCAAGCTCTGTGCCCTCCCTGCTCCTGCAGACACATCCTTCACCTCCAACCAAACCACTCTGCACTAAAAACTCATTTTAAATACAAACCAAGGTCACCTGAGCACACAGAGGAAAGGTGGCACTTCAGCCTCACTGCTCACACACAGGGCAGCTGCCAGTGGGATTTCCTGCAGCCACCCAGGTGTATTTTTTACTGGATGCTGGTAAAAATGCTGGGTGTATGTTTTAGGAGTGAAATAACTGCTGTGAAATATGTATGAGGGGGGAGTGGAAGCAGTTCTCCTAGTCCTGGTTCTGCCTCCAACTTTTCCATTGCTGTAAAGGAGAAATTCCTGCATTCCAGCACCGTGCTGAGACTTCCTAACTAACACCTGTTTATGAAGTGAGGATTTACAGCATTTTTACAGCACCTTGCACTACAGAGCCATCTCCAAAAATCAGAGCTCTTAAAACACAAAATCAAAAATTAAAAGTTGTTTTATGAGCCAGAGCTCCACTCCACCATCACCAGCACACACAGCCCTGCTCACACATTTGCTCCTCTGCTTTTGGCTAAAGGTGACACTCAAATTATCACCAAAAGGTCACAGGGGAAGTCATCAGCAAGGGCTGGAGCTGGATCAAACACTGCCCATAAAAATAAAAAGAGCAAAGTCACGACTTTTGCCTGGCTGAGAGATGGAGGAGCAATGCTGCTGATGGGCTTGGGGACAGTGAGAAGTGTGAGCAAGCACACGAGCTGTGTGTGAGTGCTCTGAACTATTCCCATACTCCAGAGGTTGGAACAGGCTGTGGATTGATGGTTCTGGTGTCTATGGCAGTTTGTATTGTGGAAGTTTTAATAACCTCATCAAAAACATGCACTCCAGAGCAATGTGGCACCTCCACGTAATTTAACAGCAATCCATTCATGGCTGGTGCTGCTGTTTGAAACACTGCACAAGGAAATTAAAAACAAATAGAAATAAATCACCACCATACCCAAACCAATAAATATTTAGGCTGAAAAGGTGAGCAGTCAGTGGAAAGAAAAAGATATTTTCAGAGAAATGATGGAAGCTTCTCAGACAATTATTCTCCTCCCAACAGCAAGAGCAAGGTTAGCCCACATCCATGGTAATTAGCTGAGAAGGATGAGCTCCTTTGCTTATTGTGCTTGAAAAGCCATTTGAAGCAACAGCTTTTCAAAATTCACATTTGTTAGCCCTGAAGTACAAAGTACACACGTGCCTAATATTTAATTAAGGCAGGTTAAAAACGATAGGCTAACCCCCAGAGAATATTAGGACTGCTCTACACAACAAACCCATTTTTGAGTTCATTTTCAATGATGTTGGTGCTGTTTCATCTGATGTGCTTTGGTCCTGTCTCTAAATCTCCTCAGTGTCCTCACACACCATCAAATTACTCGAATCATTTGTTTGGTAGCTTTACATGCTGCTTGTGCATCATTTGCAGGGAGAGATAATTATGTTTCAGCTCTTTAGTTTGTTTTTCTGCTTGAACTTTATTGCATTTTAATAGTTTTTCTAGCTCTCTCCAGTGCCTAAATAAGAGAAGGAGAGGGGACTTTAATAAATAATTTTTCTTCTTTGCCACTGTTATGGTTCAATATGTGAAAAGGCAACACCTTGGACTTCCTTAAGTTTTTAAACTGTATTAAAAGAGCTTGAGTTCTACAAAGCCAAATAGTAAACACTGACTATTAACTGGTGCAGTGTGAACCTGAATGAACTTCAATTTCCGACACATGCACAAACTGCTCCAGCCCACAGTTCCCTCTGAATGCCTGATTTTCCTCTGGACAGTTTTATTTTCCCCTGGACCCATCCTTTGCCTCCTCCCCACGTGGATTCCTGCCTTTTTCCAGCCACACTCACATCCCAGCTTTCCTTTCAGTGTATTGACATGGCTTTGGTGTTATTGAAAGTGAGACAACAAATATTTATTCACTGCCCTTTTCTACAGCTTCCACTTGAAAGGAGTAAATAGAAAAGTGGTCCTGATCCTCCTGGCTTTGTGTTGTACTGGGTAAGAGAGAACAGCTGAGGAGGAGAGTGCTCCAGGGCATGAGCAGGCATTGGCATTTTCATGGAAAGGACAACACTTCCAGTGGATTTGCAGAAATCCTTGTAAACACAGAGCTCCAAAGAGACTGGCAAAAAATCCTGGGGGAAATCAGATTTCTTTTAGTGCTCTGATCTTGGGGTTCACAGCAAGGCCAAACCTAGAAATTCCAGAATAGGTCAAACCTCCTGCATCACCAAAAGTGTCCCCTCGACCAAGCCCTGCTGCTCAAGGTGCTCCAGTGGCCAAATCGTTTCTTTGTCAGGACAAGGAAAACTTCCCAACCTGAAATGCCTCATAAAGGAACTTCTGGATTTGGGATCTGCCTCCCCACTTAAGCCACACCACCCTCCTAAGCAAGCCAGGCCTGGGCCATGGCAGCAGAGTCACACATTTGTTGCTTTCCACCCATGAGGAGCTGAAATCCTCCCTGGCTGCCAGAGGAATTTGCTCTGTGAATATTTTAATAGCCTTGAATACCACAAGCAGTAATCAGAGTTTCCCCAGGTGCACAATTCTAAATGAATCTCATATTGAGCTTTTATTTTTAGAGAAATATAATGATCAGAATCCAGACTAGCCCCATTACGGCTGTCACTTCACTTCGAGGGACTTCAGAAAGAAACAGACTTGAAATGTTTAAGGTTAATTAAGGAAAACAAAAAGATTTATACTGTATAGAGGAGCTTTGAGTAAAAGGTGTGAATAACAAGTGATCCAATTCCTTTGATGGCCTGGTGATGTGAGTGAGGGTGAGAAGGCAGAAATACACAGAACAAAGGAGAAAAGGTTTGTTCTGGGTGAAATTTGGCAAGAAAGCCCCATTTCTGTCAGCAGTGCCTTCCCCTATGGAAGAGAAAGCAGGATTTGAATCTCATGGGAGGATGCAGAGGAATCTGAGGTAATTCCATCAGCTCTTGTGCACTGCCAGAGCAGGATCTGCTGAGCACTGCTCCATCAGTTCTGGAACACCAGGAGCTGCTGGGAATCCGTGATGCTCCAAATCACAAACCTTTCTTTTCCAGCTTCATGGTCATGCCTAAAGTGTTAAAACATCAATTCTGTTGCAGCCACAGAATTATTCATCCTTGTTTTCAACTTCCAGGCTGCTTTAAATACCATGAGCAATATTCCTATTAATTTTGTTTGCTCTCTTTTCAGTTCCTGCAGTCTGCAGAAGAGACAAAAGCTGTCCCTGCACCTGCCCAGAGCAGATCAACTCTTGCTGATAGCAGAGGGTGCAGTTCTGAGGAGCCTGGGAGGCCCTGCAAGAATTCCAGGAGCTGCTTTGTGGGATGTTACTGCACCAAAGCAAGTCCCAGCACCAAGAGAACAATCCCAGCCCAACTCCTCTTTAAAACACTGGTTTTTGCTTTGCTCCACCTCATAATTACAGCCTGTGTCAGAGCCTAAGCAAGAAGACTTTTCAGATAATAATGGAAATAATTAGGACTTGGCTCTGTGCTGAGAGGCAGCAGAACTGTGGCTCAGGGAGACACAAAAGCACCTGAGAGCAGGGGCTGGTGACAAAAGCAGGAGCTGGTGACAAAAGCAGGAGCTGGTCACAGAAGCAGCTTCTTTCTCCACTGAAAATGGCACCTCCCACCAGCAAAGCTGTGCAGTGCTGAAAGCAGCATCCCAGCTGGCCAGTGAGCACTCAGTAAAGCAGGCAGCCAAGCCACAGTGTCAGTGAAATGTTCCTGTCACCTCTGTCCTTCTTTGGCTCCTTCCATGGAAGTTCTGGGCAGAGAACACCGAGCCAGGACTGGCTGAGGAAAGATCTGATCAAGTGATTTCCACAGTTCCCTCATTCCCACACCTCCTGGGAGCCATCCAGGATTTAATGAGAGCATGGCTGTCCCTCTCTGCTCGCTCCTGAGCACAGTCCAGCAGCATTTCCAGCACCAGCCTCAGACACTTGGAGCTCTTTGTCAGGCTCTGCTGCACAGATTTTTAAGCCCAGGCTGTGGCAAACACATCCCAGTCCAGACTGGAAAGGGAACACTGCCCAAAGTGCACAGGCACAGCTGCCAGTCTCACATGGCACTCGTGGAATTGACTTTTTGCCTTTGAAAAACAAAAATCTTCATGTTTCAGCCTGGAAGGGGAGCACTGTGTTTATATTATGTATTTCTTATTTATTTTATTATTATTATATTTATATAATATTTATATTATTACTATTTATATGGTATTTCACAGTTATTTCATCACAATTATCAGATATATCCCCATTCTCCTGCTGGGGCCAGGGTTTGGTGTCCTTGTGTTTGGAAAGCAGGGGCTGGGCAGTGATGGGCTCTGATTTCTGATTCCATCCTGGGCTTTAGAAATTCCTTCTCCTTGCTGAACTCAAGTCAAACCTATCCCTGGGATTTCCCACAGGGAGAGAGGCAGGACCTGAGGCAATCCAGAGGCTCTCTCTTCATTTTACAAGAATGTAAAATAAACATAAACAAGGCCAGACTTTGCTGAAGACAACACAGTCCCCTGAAAAGCTCTGTCCAATTATTTACGAAATTCTTTGAAAATTTTGCTAACAGACATGAAAGGGAAGTGTGGCTTTCAGAAAATCCCATTTGGGGTGAACAATGAATTCCGTTTTCAAAGTGAAATGTCACTGATGTTTCAACAGAGGCTATCACAGCAAGCACAGCAATTTATTCAATATTCCAGAAACTGCCAAGGCAGGATTGGTGATAACACGACCAAGTGTGCAGTTCAGTTTGGTTCTGTTCTTTTCAATTTTTAATTAAATCTTGATAGTTGTAGGACAGGACTTTTCTGTGAGCAAACTAAGCTCAGATGCTCCTTTAGCCTTTTTCTCCTCCTGGTTGCTCCCAGGACTTATTGCAGAAGCTCAGGTGCTGCAGTTGATGAGAAAAGGGAATCTCTGGTCCAAAGTGCCTCCTGCTCTTATTCCTTTTATCACCTCCCATCGAGCCAATTAGCAGCAAGAGCTGATCAATTAGATCCCATAACCTGCTTAAAGTCAAAAGCAATTTTAAAACAGAATGCAAAGGGCAGAGCTGATTTTCTCTGCAGAAATGAAGTGATGATGCCATCAGCCATGGTGACTGAAAAATGTTTTCTCTAAAGCTGGCCCAAAATAAGTTGAAGCAGTTTTGACAGAAAAAAAAATCTTTCTACAAAAGCTCATCTTCTAAAAACTTTAATTTGAAATGCTCAACTTTCTTGAAGTTAATTTGGAAACAAAGTATTTCAACAAGCAACAGAAGTTTAGTGTTGTTTCTAGAAGCATCTTTCCAACAGCTCGATATTTTAAGTCTGTGAAAATCTTCAAAATTGCCTGCCATAAAATTATCACTTTGTCCATTGGAATATTCACCAAACAAAAATATTCAAGAAGGCTGTTGAAAGGTGTCATAGGCTCATTAAATTGTTTCTGCAAAAGTGAGGCATGTAAGTGTAATAATTAGATCAGAGCAGACTTGAAATACACACACACATTGTGCTGCACTGAATTAATCCTTGCACTGACACCTGCCTTGCTGCAGTGCCTGTGGAACCAAAATCATCAAAGAACGAGAACCAAAATGTGCTGCAGTTGTTGTGCTAAGCCTTGGGGTCAGAGGAACAAGGGGCTTAATTGATTTTATGGCAGGAAACAAAGGCTGCACACAAAGCTGCTCTGGCAGCAGTGGGAACAGTCATTAAAAGCTGATTAGTGGGAGAGGCCAGCCACAAACACGGAACATGAAAGGAAAGGAAGTTTTCCCAACAAGAGCAGTGTGGTTTGATTTTCCTCTTCCTCTTCTTGACTCTGAGCACAGGGACCGGGGATGTTCAGGTGACAAATCCCTCCCTGGGCTGTGGGACTGAGGTTTGGACACAGGTAAATGGTTTAAAGTCCCACTGTGGAATTCTGTGCAGCACCTTAGAGTAATTATCCAAAACATTTCTCACCCTCTAAGTGCCTGCCACCAGCCCTAGGAGACAGATGATGAATGTTCACTGCCTTTGGACAATAAATATAAATAAAGAGTCTAAACAGACACAGCAGCTCTGTGTAAGAGTCTGAGGAAAGTTAAAGAATCAGGAGCTGATCCACGTGCTTAGTGTGAAAAAGGAAATATGGATATTCCTCCACCAGAAAAGTGACTCCTGATATTTAATAATTTCTAGTTTTGGATAAGATTTATTCTCCTCATGGTTTGTTCATGTGGGATTTCAGGAGAGGGCTTGTTCCCTGTGCTGTCACTGAGGGAAGCCCAAGTTTGGACAGTCAGATAAGGCAGGCAGCATTTCTGCAAGAGGTGGCATCTCCCTGCTGAGCAGGTATCAAAGCAGGTAAGTGATATTTCAGTCAGAGCCTAAAATGAAAAATGTATCAGCAGAGCCAGTGGTGAGGCTAGTGGAGATCTTTGTTTCAGAAATGTTCATTGTTTATATTTCCTTCAGTGTGCCAGGGATTCAGCATTGCTGCTGCTCTCCCTTTTCCAGCCTGGCTGTGACACCGGCGGCAGAGGGGACAATGAGAGGTGGCAGAATCCCTGCGTGAAAAATAAGGTTCACTGGTTTGGGAGAATTTAAAAGGTTTAATAAAAAGACAATAGGAGACAAACATAAAGCAAAGGGTTAAAACGGCCACGCTGCTTCGGGAACACCCCTTTAAATCCGTTTTACAATCCATAATTTGTTACATATTCATAGCCCTTCATGCATAGTTGGGAACTGTTCAGCATGGCCACTGCTTGGCTCCGCCCTTTTAGAGCATGTGTGTTCCTTGGCTTGTGGTTTTAATCCTCTTTTTATCATTTTTTAATTTGGGTGGTGGTCCCGGCTTTTGGCAGCCGGTGAGTGTTGATAATTAATGTTGATAATTAATGTTGATAATTGTTGTGTCACTGCAGGGTCCCCATCACACATTCACGGGCTGTTATCTCAATTAAGCGGGCAGTTTAAGCATTTTATCTCTAAAAACTTATGTCTAACTTCTGCTGTTAGCAGAGAGAAGAAGAATAAAAAGTATATCCATATAGAAATGCTATTTTAACATTATCCATAGAGCATTTATCCCAATATTTGCGAAGAGCCAACAACGTGTCCTGCACTTATAACACCTGGAACCTGGCTCTGGAGAACAAGCACGTGAGAAGGGGCTGGCACACTCCCAGCTAGAGAATTGGGGGTTTTCATTAAAATAAAACCAGCAGTGAATTACCAGGACCCCATCTGATGGTGAAGGGAGACAATAAAACCTTGGCTGAATGATTGGCAGAGTGGGAAGGGAAAGCATAAAAGATCAAAAAAAGCCAAAATGTGATCAAAGGAAGTGTCCTGTGCCATCCCTGTCCCTGCTGGGCTCCCAGGAGATGGCACAGGGACATCCCAGCAGGGTGAGAGGCTCAGGGAGCACAGCTGCAGGAATGGAAATGGAAGCACCAAGGCTCAAGGCACAGGGCTCATCTGGAGTTCTGCTGGGGAGTTCCCCTGGCACAATCATGAATGAAGGTCCTTAAGGTGCAGTAAGAGGAGAAATTCCCTTTATTCTCTTTAAGGAATGAAGAGGGAGGGGATGGGCAAACAAACAAACAAAACCCCAAAAAGCCCCAAAAAACCAAACCCAAACAAACAGAAAAACCCCACAAAACCAAAAAACAAACAAAAAAAAAGCAAAAAAAGAAAACCAACAACAAAAAAACCCACAAAAAAAAAAAGAAAAAAAACCACCAAAACACACACACAAAAACCGGGGAAAAAAAAAAAAAAAGGACAAAAAAAGGACAAAGAACAACCCCCAAAAGTGCAACTCAGACAGAAATGAACTCTGGAGAGGAGCCCACTTCACACTGGGACAGATCTGCTGTTGTGCCAGCGAGATTTCTGACCCCAAAATCCCCAAAAAGATTATTGTGCCACCAGTCTAATATGGGAAGAAAGGATTAGGACGTCACAGAGGAGGGAACAGATGTGGCACTGCTCATGCTGAACCACACCTGATCTCTCTCAGGGAGTCCACTGAAGGATTAAATCCAAGTGTAACATGCTGAATTTACTAAAACCAAAATAAAAACTTCAGCATCCTCAGTGAATTCACGTTTGGGCTCGTTCTCCTGCTGCCTTTCCCACACCTTGCCATATTTTCCCACCTATTTTCCTCTTTTCTGCAGAGTGAGAAAACCTTAATCTGGCAGGATCTTAACTCTGCTATTTTCAGTGTGAACTTAAACCTGGTATCAGATTGATACCTGGTATAAAACAGACACAGGAAATGCGAATATTCCCCATTTTGAGTGGAGATTCGATCAGATCTCGTTCAGATGTTGTTGTCACTGTCCAGCCAAGGCCACCAAAGATGATTTTGCTCCTATGGAAATGATTTTATAGCAAGAGAAATCCATGGAGAACCCAGCCAGGGATGAGGGGCTGCTTGAAAGAGGTGAAAAAATCAGAGTTTGAATGAGTGAAAGGAGACAGAAATTCAAATTATCTCCCCTAAAAAAAAAAGAGAATTTGACCACAATGAGGTTTGGGAGTGTAAAGACTTCACATATTTTAGTTTATTATGTAGGGAGAAAAGAAGGATTCTGTGTGGTTCATGTGCCCAGGCACTTGGAGATACAAAAATAATCAGCAAAAAACTCTCAGACACACCCAGATATAACATGCCATTCGTAAAATAAGTTATTAAAAATGAAAATTAAAAAAATAT
>VXBI01006461.1:16040-75431 GCA_013397375.1 Toxostoma redivivum
AAAAAAAAAATTAAATAAAAAAAGAGAAAAAATGAAAAAAAAATTTAAAAAATTTACAAGCTGGAGTGCTCATGCCTGCCGATCGATTGCTCAGCGATCGATTGATCGTGACTCTCGATCGATTAGTTCGGCAATAGATTGCTCATGCCTGCCGATCGATCAGCTCGGCGATCGATTGCTAATGCCTGCCGATCGATCAGCTCGGCGATCGATTGCTAATGCCTGCCGATCGATCAGCTCGGCGATCGATTGCTAATGCCTGCCGATCGATCAGCTCGGCGATCGATTGCTAATGCCTGCCGATCGATCAGCTCGGCGATCGATTGCTAATGCCTGCCGACGGCTCGGCGATCGATTGCTCCTGAGCACTCCTTACACACCCGTTGCAAACTCGGTGCACACTCATTACACACTCATTACACACTCCTTGCACACTGATTCGCACACTCATTTACACACTCCTTGCACACGCACTGCACACTCGCACACCTTTGCACACTCATTGCACGCCCATTTGCACACCCGTTGCACACTCATTTGCACAACCCTCGCACACTAATTGCACGCTCATTTACACACTATTTGCGCACTCGTTACACACTCATTTGCACACTCGTTGCACACTCGTTGCACGCTCATTTGCACACTCATTGCACGCCCTATTGTACACTCATTTTCACACTCATTTTCGCACTCGTTGCACACTCATTGCACGCCCATTTGCACACCCCTTGCACACTCATTTGCACAACCCTGGCACACTCATTGCACGCTCATTTGCACACTCATTCACCCCTTGCACACTCATTTGTTGCACACTCATTGCATGTTCATTTGCACTCATTGCACGCCCATTTGCACACCCCTTGCACACTCATTTGCACGCTCATTTTCACCATTACACACTCATTACACACTCGCACACTCATTGCACACTCATTTACACACTCATTGCCCACCCAGAAATCCACTCAGTTACATTGGATGAAATATTCTCACAAAGAAATAAAAAATAAGTCTCCAGCAAAAACCCCCGAAGCCTTTTAGTGAATCACAATAAAATCTGTGCTCTCCCTGGCTGGGATGCTGATATCCATCAATAATGTAAATAACTGGATTTTTAACGCCTTCAGAAAAGCCCCCAGCCAAACAGAAATTGGTATTGAAGAAAACTTGGCCCAATCTTTATGCAAATTGTGAGATCTGATTCTCTCTGCTTGTTAAAGAAACCTGCTGTGGAAAATTTATGTGTGTTTTTTACTTCAAAAGCTTCCAAAGTATTTCATCCACGGAAATGATACCACACTTCTGAAATATGGTTACCTTGAAAACAGAAGCTGACAGTGGAAACAGAAGAAATACTACAAAACCGTGATCAAATGAAAAATGTGTTGTTTCACAAACATCCCACACAGGCCACGTAAGTCTTCCCATACAAATATTGTCCAAAATCCTTTATCAGCTAAAGCAAGTGTGTATTGACACAGAAAGAACCCAAAACAAACCCTGTTTCTAAACTTATGAATAGTGAGAGAGGAAAGAATGAAAAGATGGCACCTTAGACAAGAAGCTCCTGAACTCTCTCATCCTGCTTTTGACACTGATTTTTCCATGGTCATAACACATCACAGCCCCCTCATCCTCCCCTCAAGGACCAGATTTATTTACTCTGGAGCTAATAAATGGAGTGGGGGAGATGTTTTACTCAGCTAATTTTACTGACTCAGGAGACAAATTGAATATTTTGGTAAGAAGGATCTGACTCTGAACCCAAACTTGCTGTGCAAACACTGAAATCTTTTCACTGTTGAGCCTTGTGTTCGAGTGACTTTTTGTAGATGTAAATCTCTGTGCAAACTCTAAATAGGGCTGTTGTGTCTGGTTATATTTAACCAAAAAAAATCCTGTTTGCAGAAAAGAAAGCTGCAATTGCAGACAAATGCCCAGTGTGGTTCCCAATCCAAAAGCTGCAGCAGCACCTGCAGATGGCCAGGAGCACAACTGACCCTGGCAAGGGAACTGGGCAGGTAAGGCACCTTCCATGGGAAGCAGATTAAGCCATAAATCCAAACATCATCAATCTAAAACGATGCACTTAAAATTGCTTCAGCTCTCATTCCTGCATTGCACTGCCTTGGGTCATTAGTTTTTATTAAAATATGACAATGCTGTTGAGTCTGCTCCTAACTGGCTTTTAGCAGGGAAAGAAGGAGAGACAAAAGACCATAAACTTATCCTGCAGAATGTGATCTGGTCATAAATACAATTCTGTGTCCTCGTGGTTTGACTTGCCTTTCTGCTCTGTGCAGCTGGGGAAGAGGGAGCTGGAAATCACATCCAAACAACCGCAGAGAAATATGAAATTATTACCTGGTGCAGCAGGAAGGCAAATGAGAAGGGAAATGTAGGAAATTCCCTGATCTGAGAGAGAGAAGAGCTGAGAAAGAAGATATTTTTGATACTGGATTTTATGAAGAGCCAGAGGGAAAGGTACCAGAAAGCCTTATTCAAAAAAGAACTTATGTCAACAACAAATAGTTCTTTCATTTTGTTGGTGCTCACACCCTTAACAGGTGGGTAACTAACTCATTATTTCATGCAGGCTTTTTACCTACCTTTGTATCAGAAGGCAGAAAAAAGTCCTTTATTGCTACATGTTTTCTGGTAATACAGCAGCTGCTGTTTATGGTAATTCCTGCTTACTTGCAAATAGACCTGTGTTTATTTTGTGCCACGCCAGCTGTCAACAAAGACATTTGAAGAATAATTTCCATGCTCAAAGGAAAGGCTCTGCTCCCCCTTCCTACTGCTGGTTTCTTTCTTCTGCATTTCAGACCCAAGGGGTGCTGAACTGGGGAGTGTCTAATGGTGAATGATGAGCTGAACTGAGCCTGAGGTGCTGCTGCTCCTGCAGGAATCCATCTCTCACCCTGGGGATTTGCACTGCCCTGAGCTGGAGCTCCAAACCCTGCTGGGACACTCACACTCCCCAGGGACAAGGTTTGGACAGGCTTTGGTTTGATCAGCAGAAATTCCAGGTTCAAATTTGGGACCCAGTCCTGACATCACCACCAAGAAACTGATCCTGTGAGCAGCTCCTGTATCAGCCACTGGGTTTTCTTACTGAATTCATCTCCATGGAGCTGAGACTGAAATTCTGACTCGTGATGTTTCCCAGCATCTAAATCCCAGACTTTTCACCAGCTCAGCCTCCCCTGAGCTGGAGCCACAGCATCATTTTCCCAAAGTATCTGGAGCTGCCAGTGCCTCATTCCTTCAGACAGAGTGTTACTTCCCATTAGCATTTAGTGCATTTAAATAAGAACAGAGATCCCCTGGGGACAGAATGCTCTCAAATCCATCATTCAGGGACTCCCAGCTCCCTCATCTCATTCCCTATAGCTTTTGTGGGGAAGAAAATCCATGTCCTGCTCCTCCAAAGCCATGGCCTGGCTGTTCAGGGAGCACTGATTTACTGCTCACACCCTGGAGAGATTTCCCTGCCAGTTCCTGCTCCAGGGGCTCTGGGGGGGGAGCCTGGAGCTGGTCCAGGCTGGTCCCAGTGCATCAGCACAGCCATGGGAAAAGACATTTCACAGCAGGAAAAACCTGCATGGGTGAGGAGGAAGCTGTGGGGAACATCCCTGCAGGTGACAGGCAGGGGCCTGGAGGGGATGGAGCTGCAAGGGACTGACCACAGCCCCCTGCTGCCTGGGATTTTTAAGCCATTTCTCTGCCCATATATTTTTCCCATGATTTTCCCCTTTTCTCCCCTGTCCTGTTGAGGATGGGCAGTGAGAGAATGGCTGGGTGGGTGTCTGGCAGCTGCCCAATGTCAGCCCATCCAAAAAAAAGCAGATGCAGCTTTTTTGTGGTTTGTGGCTGTGGTGTGAAGCTGCCATCCCACAGGAAAGCTGTTTCCTTCTTTCCTGCAGTGACTTTGTGAGCCACAAGCAGCAACTTCTTCCTTCCCATGGTGTGGGGAAATGCTCTCCTCTGAGGAGAGGCTGTTCCTGTTCCACCTGCAGGAGGATTCCAGCTCCAAGCTGGGACTGCTGTGCTGGTTTATCCATCACCCATGGTCACGGTGTCCCAGCAGAGCATCCTCCATCCTGCCTGGCACAGGGCATTTCATATTTATTTTACAGGGCATTTCATATTTATCCTCCCTCAGCTGAGAGCATTTAAACCTGAGTTTGTTCTAACAATCACCAAACCATCTGAAATGGCTTCACCCTGTGCCCTAGCAGGCCAGAGAGCTCCTGGGAACCACAGCTATTCCATTGTTTGGGAACAGCCTCACAGCAGCTCCTGTAGCCAAGTGACACAAGGGGATGTTGTCAGCACCACGTCTCATTCAGGAGGAACTGCCTGGAGTCAGCATTCACTCACTGCCAACCTCTGCTGGCCGTGGACACCTACATTTATAAATCCAAGCAGGCAGAGGAACATGCCAGGACAAGTTGGTGATTTCTTCTTTTTCTGCTACAATTATTTCCCAGCCAGCAGACACGGAGAGCAGCACTGAATCTATTCTCACTCCCTGCACTCCATATGTTCCCCAGGACTCAGTCTCAGATGATGCCAACAGGAACTGAGTTACACTACTCTGATATATTTCATCTTATCTGCCTGTCTAAAAGTCACTTATCCAAGTTCAATTAAAAGAAACATTCCCCTAAAAGGCAGGAAATCCTGTTACAAGTGGTTAATTAACTATAGAGAGTTTGATTTATCCTGCAGCTTTTGAGGTAGCAAAGATTTTCCTGTGCTTCCTTTTAAGAGTAAGCATGTTTATAATATCATTGAAATGTTTATAATATCATTGATAAACTTATAATATCATTTAAATGCTTATATCATTGGAATCTTATAATAGCATTGATACGTTTACAATATAATTAATATGTTTATAATATCATCAATATGTTTATAATACCATTGAAATGCTTATATAATCATTGAAATGCTTATATCATTGAAATCTTATAATAGCATTGATATCTTTATAATATCATTGATATGTTTATAATATCATTGAAATGTTTATAATTTGCTTGAAGAAAGTGCTGTATAATATAAATAAATTGCCACAGAAATCAAAAGCACAGAGTTGTGTATACACAGAGTTAAGCAGGGTCCCAAATAATTCTTAAAAGCTGCTATTGGCTAAAATATTTAATTGAGGGATGTTTTTCTCAGGGAAAGTTCCAGAAGGGAGAGGATCTGTGCACATCCCACTGCATCCAGTGTTCTGGGCAGGGACACCTTTCCAAACACAGCTTTTTGTGTTGGCTTCCCCCTGAACTGGGCAGCCAGAAAACGAAGAGGAGAAGGCAGATAGGAGAAGAGGATGTGCCACAGTTCATCCTGGCACATGGGAATTTCTGCACAATTTCTGTCTTCCACTCAGCCAGGGCTGATTTTCAAAGCTGTGCTGCAGGGAGAAGGTAAATGCAGGTGAACCAGGGCAAAGTGAGAGTGGGGAGAAGGTCCAAGATGCAGTCCCTGACAGGCTTTGTTAAATCCCCATTTCAGAGCTCTCTGGTGGCTGTCAGCAGCAGGAGACTCCCTGAGCTGGCTGCCTGCTGGCTGTGCCCTTTGAAAACACCAAAAGTGTGCCAGGAATTACAAGTTACCAGCACAGACATCCCCAGCCTTCAGATCTGAACTCTATTTTTGGGGAAATGTTCTGAATTTCCATGTGGTGAGTGAGAAAGAGGGAAAAGGGGGTGGAGGAAGGAGAGTGACTGCAGTGAAGCAGAGAGGCTCCAAAAAAATTTGCCTTGCCCCGTGTCTGGGAGCAGCTGATGTGTTGTCAGGAGGTAAATGGGGATGCCAGCTTTCTGTTTAAATGTCTTCAAGCATTTTTCTTTACTAACTTGTCAGTTCTTGGTAAAAAAGAGCTTTCCCCAGCAGTGATTTGTGGTGGTGATGCTACCAGGAAGAAATGCTGGTGAATTATGAAAAATAAAACCCTGCTGTGCTAGTGGGTCACAGAATGTGTGTCAGCTGAGAGGAGGAATGAGAACTGGGAAAGAGTGAGCAGAACTGGGAGAGAGTGAGCAGAATTGGGCAAGGATGAGCAAAACTGGGAAAGAGTGAGCAGAATTGGGCAAGGATGAGCAGAATTGGGCAAGAATCAGCACAAGTCAGGTCTGTGTAGCTTTTCTACTTCTGCACATCCACCTGGCCTCGATGAAAATGAAGTGTCCCATTTTTGGAAGATACCTGGTGAATTTTCATCCTTTTCTTGTAAAAGATACCTGGTGAATCCCCACATTTTCTCATCAAACATAAATACCTCCTCAGAAAACGTTTCATGAGAGATCCATTGGTTTTTGGCCATCCCTTTTCCCCCTCTGCAAAGCAATTCAGTGACAATGAAAGCTCTGCCTTGGAAAATGGGGATGGTTCAGTCGTGATCCTGTTTCATTTCACAGGTTTGAATTTTTGGAAGGAGTTCCTATATGCTATTAACTATATGCCCCATCTGCAAATGGAGCAATGAATAAATTATCATGAATAAACACAAACATCCAAAGTCAGCAACAGCTGGAAAGCAAAAATAATGAAACTATGAAGGAAACATTGGCTTTTTTGAAAAGGTGCTCCTGACACACGAGTTGTCAGGGTGGGAATCACTCCATCAGAACAGAAAAGTTTAGATACTTTTTGCTAAAAGTTATCTCCTAAAAACTGGTCTAATGGTTTAAGTTAAGCTTCAAACTCCTCAAGCTGTTTACATGGATTCTGCAGGCAGCACACTTGCACAGATTGGCACAATCCAGGCAGGCAGATAAGTGTGGAGGCATTCACATGGATTCAGTATCCTGAGAAAAATCTTGACAGGCCTCACAGATCCCAATCCACAGTATTTGAAATACAGGAGCCAAGCTGTGCAGCTCTGAATTATGCAACTGGTATTTCTTTCTCCTCCAGCCATCAGAGTCAATAAAAATTTCAAGTCCTATAAATCCCCCTAGAAGTGCTCCATCCAGGCACTGTTTCCAGCCAGGAATAAATAGATTGGGGGAATATAATCTGTGGGTCTCCGTGGTTTAAATCAATCCTGTGAGGAATGCAGGCACTGCTGGGCAGGGAGAGCTGTCTGACAGGTTAAATTAAATCTTGGAAGGGTTTGGAGCTGGGTGGATCCAGCAGAGGAGGGAAGAATGACAAAAACAATTAACCCAGAAAAGGATCTTTGTTACAGGATCCTTCCCATCACAGCCCAGGGATGTTCAGACAATGCCACCACCTCCACCTGGAGCTGGATTTGGACACCTGAACTGTCCAGGAGCCTCTCCTGGCTGGGTGTGGGCTGGGACAGCAGCAGAACCAGGATCCAGGATGGGGAGATCTCTGCGGGAGATGGGATCAGAAAAACCCTCCAGGCAGAACATCTGTAATGTGGACAGCCAGATGTTGGCACTGGCAGCTCTTTAGGAATGAACAATCCATGGGATTCCTGCTCCCTTCGTGGCAGAGCAGAGGTAACTCCCCCTCACAGCAGCTCTGCTTCCTGCTTTGCTGTAAATGGGGAGGTGGGTGACATTTATTTGTTAAACATTGCCATAAATATTTAGCAGAGCAGGGCTCAGTTGAGAAGAGGACATCTAAACAGATTGCTGGTGAGCTAACCCTTGGAGATTTTCCAGATTTCTCTCTCTTCCTCTCCTTATTTTTTTTTTCTTTATGGAGAAACTAAATAAACATTTGAAAGGAGACGCACGACTGGAACAAAACCCCCATAAATAATTCAAAAGAAAATTAATAGGATTCAAGACACACTTTCTGATTAGCAGCACGGATGCTACTCTTTATTTTATTTTATTTTTTTACAGTAGCAACCAGCTGGTACAGTGCACCATGCTAATCAGGGAGTGTCTTTCACGTTCCTGAAACTCCTTGGAAACGCATCTCCCTCCATCAAACTGCTTTGAGGTTCAATTTTAATTTAGATGCAAACTATCCCAAAAGTACTGATAGCCCAAAAAGCGCCCCTGGCACTCCATAATGAGGAGGCAATGGAGCTGTCAGCTCTGATTAGGGGGTGCCTGCAGTCACTCAGGCCATGCAGCCCCGTGTAGCCCCTCCTGATCATTTAAATAATAAATAATTTATTCAGCATTTAAATAAACACTCGCTGCTCACCCAGCACCGGGGCGTGTGGGGGTATTTTTATTTATTCCCTGCTTTTCAGTCACGCAGAGTGAAGCAGTGCAGGAGAGCATCCTGCAGTCCCCTCCTCACCCTGATGTCCCTGCTGCAGATTTCACTGCAGACATTCCCAGCAGCAGGCTGAAAACGATCTGCTGCTGTTAGGGCTTAATAAAAGAGCAATATTGGGCCACAGGGCTGGGATTTGAGGATATCTGCAGCTGAACAGACCCATTCCCACCAAAATAAAGAACATTTGGAGGATAAGAATCATTTTTTGAGGAGAATTTTTGTGCTCCTGAATCCACCCTCTATCCCAATTCAGGTGATTTCAGTGGGGTTACCCAGGACAGGAACCTGCACCAGGAAATAAAATCAATTATTTGATATTTGCTGCTCCTGCTGCTTTCAGTGCATGCCACGGGCAGGGAAACAGAGAACTCCAGAAAACACAGGCAGCCTACAGAGCCCATCTGAGCTCAGATATTCCAAATATCAGCTCAGAAAAGCTCTCCTGGCCCACAGCCCAGCCCTGCCCTGGCTCCAGGGAGATGCTCAGCCACGTGCAGGATCAGGAATATCAAAACCCCAGGCAGAAAGGAAACACCAAACACAAAGGACACAAATCCCCTGTCTGTGGGGTTTATTCTGGGTTCTCTTTCTCTGCTGCCAGCACAGTGCCTCCCCTCTCTCCCTGTGTGCTCATTTTTATTCCTCTTCCTGGAATTTCCTACTGGAACAGACACTCCTGTATGGCCTGGAGAGAAAGAGGCTTTGAAAATCCTGGGATGTGCTTTTCCTTCAGCCCCATTGTTTAAAGGGGTGAAGACAACCTGGCAATAATTGGGATTTAGCAACCATGGCCAACACTGCTCTGTGATTCTGACTCTTCTAAATTTCAGAAGCAAAGACAAAAAATATTAATTACACCTCTGACTGCCACAGACCACCTGAGTCCTCCCTGCATGAGCTTTTCCTGCTGCCCAGCCATGGACCAAGATCCCATTCTGGTCTGAGGCTCTCATTCCAAGCCAGATCTGAAGGTCACAGAGCAGGTTTTGCTTCCCATCCCTTCCACTGAGTGCCTCAAACACACTGAGAGCACTTTGGGCCCGCTTGGGGTCCCACTGAAACCAATCCTGGTAGTGCAGAAGGGTCTCAGTGTATTTAGGAGCTCATTCAGCAGAGTTTGCACCTCCTGTGCAGGTTTTGCTGCATCAACATCAGCCAGGGCACTTCACTGAGCCAGAAAAGCTGCAAGCAGGGATGAATCCCATCCTTCCTGCTGTCACACAGCTCAGGACACCACCAACCTCTGATTTTTAGCCTAACTACAGAAGACAACTTTAATGAGGCTCAGGGAAGATCACCTTGAGCACCAGCCCACAGCCCATTGTCAGGGAAGAGCTCCTTGCATCCAAATCTGAATAAATCCCTTTGATTCTGCTTTCAGGGGGGCTGTGCTCATTCTGCTCCCTCAGCTGTCAGGGTGGGAGGTGTGAATGTGCGTGGGGAACACAAGGGGATCTCGGCTGTAATCATTAATTCAAGGAAATGATGGCAAGAAGTGAAGAAAGAAGGGTTTAGGGAAGAATCTTTCATTCATTTCTGTCTGGAAAGAGACAGACAACAGGAGACAGACACTCAGATTCCCCAAATTTACCCAAATATTCACTTTCTCATCCTGCCTCAGTCTGGGAAACACGAGGACACGAAGAGCAAATAAAAGCTACATCACTGTAAGAAAATGTGTTTTCACATTAGCAGGGAACAGAGCAAGATTCCTCCTTCCCTGACAGCAGAAAATGAATTCTTCAAAAACTCCTGCTAATGCTGACCTTAAAATGGCCCAGAAATAATTTCAAAGGTTTTAGCCTGATTGTTTAAATACACTTTCAGCGTTTTCTGCCTGCCCTTAATCAGACATTTATTACTAATAACTCCTTATCCCTCAAACATTCACCAATAAACCAATCATTATAATTAGGCAGGGGGGTGCTTTGGCCACTGCTTAAAATGTGGAGCACAGAACTCTCATCTCCACCTGGAATTCTCTCCTCTGCCTGTTGCAGTGCTTGCTGTCCTTCCATCCTTTCAAGCAGAGGGAAATCTTTCTTGTGCTCTTGCAGAGCATCCACCACTCTGGGGTTCAGCTGGCAGCAGAAAAAACCTCTGCTCTTGTTGTATGAACTGGTTTTGATATGAAAATCACAGCATCAAGGAAAATGTGCAACTGGGAAGCAGTTTGAATCAGAACAAAATTAACTGGTTTCATTCTTTTTTTCTTAACAATCCATGCAAATGTTTTGATTTCTCTCATGGATTAAGGATGCACTGAGTCAAGGGAAAACATCTGTCCAAGCAGTGAGGAGGGAGACAGAGCCATATGCCTGCATGAACTGCTGCTCAGGAGCACCTAAGGAAAATCTAGAGGGCTGGCTTGGGATTTAGCTCTCTGGAGGGTGAAAAAAATCCAAAATTCAGCAATCTGTTCACGTGGGAGAGAGGGACAGAGGCAAAGATGGGAGGGCACAACGATACCAACATCTGCAGGGGGAATGTTTGTGATAGCAAGCAGCAAACGCTGGCTCAGGGAAACATCCACGGGGTGAGAGCACTGGCTCAGGAAACTGGGAAGGACAGACAGACAGACAGACAGACTGGAAGCAGCTGGGGGACAGCCACTCCAGGACATGGCACCACATTCCTGTCCCTCCCTGGGACAGGAACAGGCACTGAGTGCATCAGGCACATCCCCTGAGGGAGGAAGGTTCCAGAGCAGGGCTGGGCACGGCCAGAAAAACAGCTCTGGGTGCAGNGCTCTGGATACAGAAGGGATTGGATTGGATTGCAGAGGTGCAGCTCTGGCTGCAGGATGGATGGGATGGGACTGGCAGAGGTGCAGGAAAGCACTTCTGACATCATCAAATCCAGCTTTTACCATAGTCCTGCTCTCCAGGGCTGACTGGACTGGCAAAGGAGGGAAAGCAGAATACAAAATTCAACCAAAGAGTCAAATTAAAGCGTTCCAGTACAGGATTTGCAGCCTTATCCCCAAACCACAGTCCTGACACCTCGTGTGAGTTGTGCAGATCGGTCCCCACATCCCTCTCTGGACTCTGGTGTTTGCTGCCCAGGCCACCTCCACAGGACAGATGATACCTCTTGAAATAAATAGAATAAATCATCTCCTGAAAGCCCCTTTCTATTTACTGAATTGTAGAGGGAGTCCAGTTTATTTGGAGCAGAAATCTATTTTTCAGATGTCCAAAGTTACATGACATGAGCCTCATCATTTTTTTACCCTTTTTCTGAAATCTGTCAGCAAACTGGGAAAAACATCTGCAGTGACACTGCTGAACTCTGAAAACATCATCCATTCCTGCTTCACTTGCCATTTTACCAACAACAACTCTCTAAGAATATTAAAAAAAATATTAAAAGGTAGAGGGTTGTTTTCTAATTGTTATTATTTATTTGAGCTCTAGGTTTCAACACTAGCTTTTTATTTTTCAGAAATTAAAGGTTCCTGTGAACTGCAGCTCTAAAGGGAGCTCTATACAATATCAAAGGCAATCCTACAAAGCTACATTTTTATTTGGCTGGTTTTGAAACAAACAAAGGGAGAGGATTTTGATCTACATTCCAATGGTCTCAGTTCTGTGAAGTTTGACAGGAGCAGTCCTGAAAAACTCTTATCAGTCAAGGTCCATTTCTATATTGGGCAGATGAAAAAGTCTGCAGCTTCACAGAGCTGACTGCACTTCTAAATGTCTGAAAACACAGATTTGACTGAATTGAAGCTCTTCACAAACAGATCTTGATTTCTCCAAGCCTGTAGATAAAAATCTGTTGAATAAGGCTGTTTGTCTTGAAGCATGAACTAAATGTTTTAGGTAGCTCTGATTTTTAGATTATATGCTGAGTGATACCTGTCAAAAAGATACAGCTGGAAAATGTCAGGAAAACCAAAATTAAATATTTCAGCAAAGTTAAAATAAGATCTCTGAGGCTTCAAAGAAATTCCAGCTTGGGTTTGTTTTTTTTTTTTTTTTCCTGCATTTGGAACAAACCCAGGGTAAGAGACGGGACATCCTCAAGGAGCTCAAATCCCACTGCAGAGCCAGCTCTGGATACCAGCACACCCAGGAAATTCTGTTATCTGCCAGTCCTACAAGGGTCATGTCTTGGAGGAGCATCAGAGTGAAGACATTACAACATTTCAGGGGATTGCTTCTTGTCTTACTCATCTCATTTGCCATTCAGTTGCTCTGTGGGTATGAGTAAGACACAGCACCAGGAGCCATTTAACCATGGTGATGATTTGAAGGTGTCTAAGCTTTTGAGTCACTCAGATTTCCAGGGAATTATTTGTTATTTCACTCATGAAAACTATGATAATATCACTCAAGCAGTTCTTAATGCTCCTTTTGCACATTAAATCCAGCACTTCTCAGGAGGGCTCGGCCACCAGGTGCTATTTTGATTTAAAATGTACACAGGAGAGATTAAAATGAGCTGAGTATATTATCTCTGCACGCATTTGTTGCTGACAAAACGTATTAATTGCACATGGAAATCAATGCAGAGCAGTGTAGCTTTCAACCAAGCTACAGAATTAAATACAGGGCCTATCAAAGCTGATAATCCCTCACTGAATCAAACACATGGCCAAGGTCACCCAAAATAAGCAGCCTGTGAAATGTATCAGAGTAAATCACACACAACTGTGGGCACTGTGCTGCCACTGAATATCCCCACAACTGATATTGTCATCAAAAAGAAAGATTTCCCCTTAGAAATGGGCAGTCCTGAGGAAGGGGGGAAGGAGTCCCATGTGGGACTCGTGGAGTTAAAGCTCAGTTCTTGGTTTAGTCTTTAATTTGTGCCCATCACCTCATGTTTGTGGGTTTTGGAAATAATCCTGAGTGCCAATCTCAGGGGAATTCTGAGCACTGAATGTTAGGGGCTGGGTGACATCTGTCCCCAAAAGGGGCTTGGTGACATCTGCCCCCAAAAGGATCTGGGTGACATCTGTCCCCAAAAGGGGCTGGGTGATATCTAACCCTAAAAGGGGCTGGGTGACATCTGTCCCCAAAAGAGGCTGGGTGACATCTGCCCCCAAAAAGGGGGTGGGTGACATCTGTCCCCCAAAAGCAGCCAGGAGCTCTGTGATGAGCACTGGGGAAAGATTCTGAGCAGAGAACTCTGGCTGGTGCTTGCCCACCACAGAAAGCACCAGCTGCTCAGCTGAGCACCCCTTTGCCATCTCAGTGTGCAGCAGCCCTGGTGGCAGTGATGGGGTCACTGCCTGCTCCCTGCACACTCCTCACCCCAAATTCTCTCCTCTTTGCTCCTTCCTGCATCACCTTCCCACCCTGAGCCCAAACCTGGAGCTGCACGATGCCCCCAGCCGGGTTAAAAGGACATCTGTGGGTTCATCAGCTCCTTCTCCTCACCCTCCATCCATCCTGCCCCTGCATCTGGAAGGGTTTTGGGTCCGGGATTGGTTTTTGCTCCCTGGGCTGGGGGAATCAGGAGTTTGCTGCTCCTGTCATTCCCACGGGAATGTCACATTAGAGCTCATCAGCAGCTCATTGCCAAGTCCACACCACACTGAAAACAATATCACTTTTAAAACAATGCACAGCCATTCCTTCAGTAATTCTGGCTGCTGCATTCTCAAGTGTTCCTTTGATTTACGAGCCCAGTGTGTTATTAAAATAATGAATTATGTGTTGGTACATTGCATTAAACGCAGCATACACAGGGGCAAGTACATCTGCTACCTATTAATCAAATATTCACTAACAAAGGTTGATTAACAGCATTTTACATATTTACAGCAAGAGTGAAAAGCATAATAGAGCTGCAGCGAAGATAAATGATAATAAATTATTAAAATGCATTTATCTGTGCACTGATTAGTGCGTGGGGTAGACAGAACTGCAGGTATGGTTGTGCTCATCACAATCAGCTTTCTGTTGAAGCAGACATTTCTTTAACACCTTATTTACCTTATTTTTAATTTTCTGGGGGGGAAAAAAAGGTCCCCAAAAATCTGTGCACGTCCCCAAAACCCAACTGAAAGCCACGGAATTTCCATGTCCAGCAAGGCTGAAGCTTTGCCATCACCTGTGGTGGGGATGTGCAGCTCAGAGCAAACATCCCAAAGCTCTGACGTGGCTCTGGGTGATTCCCTGCCAGCAAAGATTTGCCAAGAAAGCACCAACCAAACCCTCTTAAATGGATATTTCACAGCTTCTTTCTGCTAGGAGTTGAAATGACAAAATCATATTCTGTGTTTGCTGTGTGGAGAAAAGGCCAGGAGCGTTTTCCTCCTCCTGGAGCTGAGCTGATTTGCACAGAGCCTGATTTTCCTGCCTGGGTTCTGAAAATGGATTAAAGGTCTGGAGCTCATGGACCCCTCAGAACCTGAAATCAGTCAGAAATCCAAGGGCTTCCAGCAGCTGGATTGTTCTCCTGTGTTAATTATTGGCAGTTTCTTTAACCAAACTTCAGAGAAAATTCCTAAATTGCCTTTTTATTGATTTTCCACACAACAGTATCCCAGCAAGCAAACATGGACTGTAAATGAGAGCTCAAACATGCAGTGCACATAGTGTGGAACAGGGGAGGAAAATGCAGTATGTTAATAAACTCAGCTAAAAGAATACAAACCAGAAGGTAAATAACCAGATGTGGGAATTACAGGAGCTGAGAATTTGAGTTTGGGGAGAAGAAATTAGGGTTTGCATTAAGAAAAAATTACAGTACAAGGAAAAATACTATGGGAAAAATGGTGTAAATCAATACTGACTCTTCATTTACTCCAGTTGAGAATCTGGTCCATGCATCCCCACGTTAGCATGGAGAAAAACAACCCAGTTTTTCTCAGTGGAAAATAATTCCACGTGAAAAAAACCCCAACTTCTTCCTGATCATTTATCTAAGAGCTCACTTGTAAACCATTCTAGTGAGAGTAAATCGCTTATCAATCTTTTCCATAAAACAAAGGCAGAGGGAGAGTCTGGCTTTAATCTGCTGTGAGTGGCACTGTGTGGCCAAGAAAGCAATTTATAAATAGTGCAATTAAAATGACCTTCAAAGTTTCACAGTGCAGTCTGAAGAAGCCCAAACTTGAGAGATTCAATGAGGAGCATATAAAAATATAAACTGCATGTTTCTTACAGATATTTCTCTTTCAGAGCTGAGCTCAGTTCCAAGGAGGAGGCACTGGGGGTGTGTGACAAGGGGGTTTAATTTGTATTTTATTTGTATTTTATTTGTGTTTTCTCTACAACAGCCCCGTGCTCTGAGGGTGTGCAGCCTCATTTCACAGGGACACAAAGGGGACAGGGGCTCCTTAAAGCCAGGGGACAGAGCAGATCCTTCCCCAGGTGCTCAGAGTCCTGCAAACAAGTGCCTGAGGCAGAATTTCCTTTGCTTTTCCTCTCCTGCTTGGCAGTTTGGGATCTCAGCTCCAGGTGGTGGCTGGAGAGGACCCTGGAGCAGAGTTAAAGCAATAAAGTAAAATTTATTGAAAGGCTTTAAAGGATTCACCTTGGGCAGTGCAAGAGCCCAAGATGGACTCAGAGTCAGGAGTTTCACACTTTTATCAGTTTTGGTTCATTTCCATTTGGGGGTTCATTGTCCAATGCCAGCTCCAGGCTCTGCAGTCCCACCCTCCCAGATTCTCTCCTCAATTCTCTGTTTGCACTTTCTGGGGCTGGAGCTGCAGCTGTCCTTGGTTCTGGGGCTGGACCGGGATTGTTCTGTGTGCCCTTGGAACACTTTGTGTGGAGCTCAGAGTCACACACCAAGGCAGAACGTGGGAAATATAAAAGCTGAAATTTAAGGCATCCCCCCTGCTTGGCAAGGTCCTGGGTGCAGTGCCCAGGTGAGTGCCAGGTGAAGCTGCTCCCTCAGGTGCCCCCCGTGCCCAGAGAGGGAGAGGAGACCCCCCCACCCTCTGCCAGGCAGGATTCACCTGCACATTTTGCAATAATATTCCTGTGACTCCCTTCAGCTGAGTGACTGCAGCACAGTCACTCTGCAGTGACTCTCAAAGTCCCTGCCTGTGATTTGCACACAGAATTGTGCTCCTCATCCCTTCCAACCACAAACCACAACTCCTGGAGTTCCCACTCAGTGCAGCCCGCTGGGAATGCGGTGAGGTTTGTGGCAGGGATGGATTTGGTGCGTTGATTGCTGAGAAATTGGGATCAGAGCCTTGCCAGGGACCCCACTGGGTAGGAAATGGCTGCATTTGTCAGTGTTTGGGCATCCAGCAAAATACTCTCCTCATTCCCTCCATCCCAGGAGGAAACAAAACACATTCCTTAATGAAAGCCTAAACCAAACAACAACAACAGCAAAAAAAAAAAAAAAACAAAAAACTAAAAAACTAAACCAAAAAGGAACTGCAAATACAGAAAATGGGGCTGGATCATCCCCTGAAATGAGTGAGAATGTGGCAGGGCATTTCTGAACAGATTGCTTTGCTGATAATAGTTTTTTATTGCATTTTCCTTGCATGCAGCTAGTTTGAGATACTCTAAACCCATCTGTAAGGTTTCCAAGTAAAATATAAAAATGATCAGTGTTATTCCTAGCAGGGTCCCAGCCATGCAGGGAGCAGAGGGTTGTTCTGGCTCCACAGGAATTCATTTCCCCTGCAGCACAGCACAGTGCTATCAGTGCTTTCTGAACTCCTGGACATCCCCAAGACTTCTGGGGTCAGAATTCCCTGAATCCCAGTCACACCAGTTTGATGTTGGCAAAGCTTACATGGGTTTTTTTTTTTCTGTCACAGTCCTCCCAAAGCAAGCAAGGAGCCCAGAGAAGGTCAAGAACACATTTGATTTTCCTTGCCTACACCAACAAAACCTCCTAAGGAGCTGGTGAACATTTTTCCCCTGCTCCAGTGCCCTGCCAGCACTCAAAGCTTCACAAACTCACACCAACAAAATGTTAATTCAAATTAAACCTAAACACAGGCATTAATCTGGCTTTTTATTTTGAAGGGCAGCAAGTTGAACACATCAGGTACAAGATCCCTGACTCTCAACATTTGTACCAGAGATGTGGGAAAAGTGTAATTTCTCCTCTTAAAGAGAGAATTTTCTTTCTGGGTTTCTTTGAAGAAAAAGAGCTTCTTTTTAACCATATGTCTTCTCTGTGTATGCATTGGAGCTGGAGCTGTGTGGTAGCTCACACGAGAAGGAGACATATGTTAAAAGCTGTTCTCTTTTCTCTGTTCTAGAAAATAAAAAGAAATAGCAGTTGCTCCAACAGACACTGAAGTCAAAGTAATACTTCACACTGATTGCAGCAGTAATCAAGTCAGAGCTGTGCTATTCCTCACAGTGATTATTTGCTTTTTTTTTTCCTTAAAATAGGGTGGGGTGGCTGAGACTGTGCAGTGTCCTGGAATTTCACAGGAATTTCACAGGAATTTCACAGGGATGAGGGAAGGGGATGGAATGGGGGGAAACAATCCACGTCAACATCATTATAAAACCCACATCAATGATTTAAACAACTCAAAAATATCCATAAAATACACACAGTGCTGTGGATTAAACAAAAATTACAGATTTTAAAAAAAAAAAAAAAAAAGCCATGAAATGGTGTTTGGACTGAAGCTGTCACTCGTGGTGACATGACTGTAATTTCCCAGACTCTCAACATTTGCTCTCCTGAGCAGCACACACTCAGTTCCAGTGAGAGCTGCTTCCTGAATTAGTGCCTGAGTGGTTATTTTAGGAACCCCACCTCTGTGAATGCAGGCTGCAGGCAGGAGAATTCAGTGAGAATTCAGTATCCTTGAAAGGATTTGCAATCCTTAATTAGCAATCCTTAATTGCCCTTTGCTCACAGAGAAGTCAGACCTGTCCCCTGTGCAGGTGACACCCAAGGGTGGCTCTGGTGTTCTTTCCTTCCCTCAGAAAATGCTGATTTTTCATAGGGAAATTGTTTTCCACTGGGTTATGGCCCCTCAAAACCACAATTTTTTCAAAAAATGAGAGGTAAGCAATAACCTCAGTTTGCTTTCAGGTACAGCCTTGTCACCACTGCACCATAATCTTGTGAAACTCCTTTTTTATCATTTTTTCAATTTTAAAATCCAGAACAGAAAAAATTTCAATTTGCCACATGGCTCTCAAAGTTAAACACTATCCTTCCACTTCTTTTTACTTAAATAATGGGCAGAAACACCAAATAAATGGGCAAAACCCCAGAAGGCAGGAGTACATTTTGCAAATTCCCACAGAAAACCAGATTGGTTCTGTGGCCAACCAGCTCTGAACACCTGCATTCATCTTGCTTTTACTCAAATTTGTGCATTTGTCCAGGGCCAAGGCACATTTTGACCTCTGGAACAGCCCCCATCACTCCTGCTCAACTGCCAAGTCCTGCAGGTAATTTTTTTTAATCTTCCAGCTACTGAAATATTTAATTTAAGGCATAACTTTTCCATTAATGAAATCAAAGGGGCTTGGTGGAAATATTCTGGAGACTTCTTATCATTAGGCCATTTAAAGAAAGTAGTGAGAGGAAAATCAAAACTCTGTGATGTCTGGAGGGGAAAAGTAAGTGAGAAATAATTCAGAGAGAAGATGAGACAAAGGGAAGGGAAAATAAAGGAGGTAATGTAAATTTTATTCTGGTTTGCTTTCACAGCTCCTAAGTAATTTCTCCCACTTGTGCCCCAAATTATATTATCTGTGCCCTTAAAAAGCAAATTAACATTTACAGACTTCTTTTCTCTGGATGTAATAATTTATGTTCCTTTCATAGCTGGTCTGTCAGTTAAACAACAGAAAATATAACAAAGTGGAGCATGCACAGCTCCCAATCACCCACGTGGAAAAAAAGAGATTTCTGACACCAGGAGACACCAAAGCAGCTTCAGATGGCTGGGAAATGGGAAATCAGGATAATGGAGGTGGCTTTTTTTGAGCATCTTTTATTAAAAATGAAAATCTTTAAGGTGAAATCTTCCCCTAAAGCTTTTCTGGCTCTGCAGGGCAAGGACAGGGAATGTCACAGGAGCTGGGGGACACAGAAGACCCCAAACAGCCAGCCAGGGCTGAATAAAGCCTGAACTGCATGAGAAATAAAGAATTAATAATAAAGAATAAAGAATAAAGGTCCAATTCCTTGCAAACAATGAGGGAGAGCCTAAGAGTTAATTTTTCTGTCATTTTTCTGTGGGGTCCTGAGCTGCTCTTGCTGCTGCTTTGCAGAGCCATGGCCCAGAGTTTGGAGAAATGATCTGGTGAGATCTCTGAGTGCTGGAGCAAACTCTCTACCAGAAAAAAGAATTTCAGCAGTGACAGGTCAGAGGACACAGGGGGATGATTCTGCTGAAGATTTTCTTCATTAATAATGGTTGCTACCTTCCTGTGAGGTGACTTCATTTATTTTGACTTGTCAGAATTGTGTTTTATTGCCTTGTTTGGGTTTCTAAATCTGCTCTGTTTCACTGTGTTTATTAAAACCAACAGCAAAGAGTTCTGCCATGTCCAAATATAGACTTAATAACCCTTATTTACACCAAAGAGGCACTGAAAGGTTCAAATCATTCATGTTTGTGTAGGGCTTCAATGCCATCAAGCAAAGCAGAGTAGAGAATGCAATCATCAAAGAAATTATTGTCTGAATAGGTTGAAATAAGAAATGCACACAGGGGTCTCCACAACAGCTGATTTTGGGTGCAGAAGGCTCTGTGAGCACTTTGTGTAATCAATGGGAACAGAGAGGCACCTTCAGAGGGCAATTCAGAGCAGAATTCAGGGCTCTAAAGGCTCTCCTAAAATCCTGGAATCTCCCCAGGGTTCAAATCCGGGAGCCCAGGGAGGTGTTCCTGCACAGAAAGGGCACCAGGGGGATAAAATCACCTTTGTAGGGGACACCTCACACCTGGAAAGCGAGGTGCCAGGATAACCCAGAGTGCAGGGATTCCAGTCTGGAGTCCCAAACCCCTCCTGGCACACACAGGGACAGCACAGAGCCATCCTCCCTTTCCCAGCCTCCCAGGGGAGCTGCTCCTCCTCTGCACACAGCAGCATCCCCTGGGCTGCTCCAAAACCAGAGCCAAGGCTGGGGATGCTGCTGGCAGCAGGCACAGCTGATTTTGGGACAAGCAGTGAAGTAGGACACGTCACACACACACCTTGGGACAGGTGACACCTATTCATGTCTGCTTTGAACAACGTTTTTTTGTTGTTGAGGCACAAAACAGAATAAATACATATTCAAAGCCGGTAATGAACTCGTGGGCACAATTCTTTAAGAGGCATCTCTTGTTTTTGTGTTGTGACAGCAAGGGGGGGTTCTCTGAAAATCATCTTGGGCAAAACCAGCCCAGTCAGCAGTCAAATCCATCCACCACGGGAATCCCAGCTGGAATAATGGGATTTCCAGCCTTGAACCCAGACCTTACAGCCTCTGCCATCGGTTCAGGTTTGTTTTTTGTGAGGGAAGTGCAGCAAGCATCCACATCATGCCCTGGGCACACACTCCCTGCCCTGGGATGCAATGTGCTCATTTAATGTGCTGTGGGAGGCAATACTGACAGCAAGGAGCTGCAGGACAGGAGCTGAGGGGTCAGGATGAGCTCTGGCATCCTCCAGGATTTTTTCCAACCTGAAGGATTCTGTGAAAAGAAAGGAGCAGAACTTTTCCCTCTCTTCTGTCACTGCCTGTCTCTGGCTTGCAACAAAAAGGAGCGCAGGAGGTGCTGTGAATGCCTAGGCACAGCCTCAAACCCTCCTGAAGGGATTTATCAGTGATCACTGTTTTACCATTTATCATATTTATCATTTCCCTGAGGCTGCAGCTAGCAGCAGTCAGAGGAACAGGAGCTGAGTTACTCGGAGCACTCTCAGAAAAAGCCAGGAGCAGACAGGAAGGAGAGGAAATCAGTGTGTGTGACTGCTCCTAAACATGCTGGGGAGGGACAGGATCCATCTCTGCTGGTGACAATGGGATCAAAGCGGTGTTGAAGCAGAAGTTTGAAAGGAAAATGTTGCTGCACTCGTGGGTGAGCACTCTGCAGAAAGGCTTTAAGTGGGTAATGACAGATTTTGGGCCAGGAGAGGCCAGGCTGGAGCCTGGGAGCAGAGGCAGAAGTTGTCCCTCACCCTGGAGCTCCTTCCCAGAGCAGGACAGTCCTGGCTGTGCTGGGACACCAGGGAGAGGCTCCCAGGGCACGGGGGAAGCTCTCACAAACCAAGGCTCCCATCAGAAAGGATTACCAGAAAATTCTCCATTTCCCTGATTTCTACCATTCAACAGCATCCACAGCTTCAGAAATCATTGGCAACAAGGAATTCCAGTGTGTGTGAGAAGTGAAAGGAGCAAGGACATGACAAACGAGGGGAGCTCCTTGAAGGACCTCAGTGATTGCAGATTTCAGTGATTTCAGATTTCAATGATTTCAGATTCTTTTTCTCAGGGAGATACAAACGAGCCCACACTGCTGGAGGAGGGAACTGATGGATTTAATTCCATTTCTTAGTTAATGGTCAGACAAGGCAGGTTTCCTTCAGCCAATTAAGCTCAAGCATAGAAGAGAAATATTAGAAAACCCAGTGCAAACCCAGCCCAAGTCCAAGCCATTACAATGATTTCCAGCCTGTAGGTGAGAGGAATGTTGAATTTGTCTTTACAAATGAGCTGTGGATCTGCTTGTAGATAAGATTAGCACTGAGAGATAAAAGAAACAATGGGATGGATTCCACTGATTGATGAATGGAAAAAGTTATTTGCTTTTATAAACAAACTGTAGGGTTGCTGATAAATGAATTTGGATGTTGAAAGATGAAAGAAGCAACGGGGAAAAACTATGAATTCAATAAAAATTAAAAATTAAAATGGAGGGTTATATATTAGAGGGGGAATTTCAGGTATCAGGGGTTTGGGAAGTCTGTGCCTCTCAATACCTCAGCAATGGGGAAAGAGAAAAGGAAATGTGGATGGGAAATTGGGATAAAAAGGAGGCTGCATCCTCCAACAATTGGAGAGATCCCAGGGGAATGTCCCATGGCCTCTCCCTTTATTGGAATAAAAAAGGACTCCTCTGCCTCCTTTCTGGACACAAACCTCTGGTGTTGGTGGATGAATTTTCCTGGCACAGGTAGCAGGGCCCAGGCTGCAGAGCTCAGGTGGGAGCCCCAGGACAGCACTCCTGCAAGGAGGAACAGCCAAGGAGACAGCAGCAGCTGCACTGTCCCTGTTGTCATGGAGGCTTTTCCCATTCTGAACTAGTCCAAACAAAAATAAATTTTCAGCAGCTCTACATAGTGGCAATAATCAATATTTAAAGGGCTGTGGAACATTGTAACAAAGGGGTTTGATTTTAGTCGCTGACAAGTAGAGAGGTAACTTGATTTAATAAGGGGATGCAGCAGCAGCCACGCTTCTGAGCCATTAGGGCTAATTCCAAAGACCCCATAGTGATAAAAGAACAATAATGACTGAGGACTAATAAAAACAAAATCAGTGAGGGTTTAATCATCAGCAGAAGGACATGAACTGAGTGTTAGAAAACATCTCCTGTTTAGAGTTAAGCTGTTACGCACACTGAAGCACAATTTGCTGTCACTCTTTTATTGTCATGCAATATATATTGTAGAGTAATCATTTTAATCTGCATGCAGATTATTAATTAGGGAAATAATAATTTAGCCCAGAGTGAAAGCACAGGCAGGATGAGGAAGCAGCTGGTTATTTCCCCGACCTTTTCCATTTCAAAAGCTGCTCCATAATGACCCAGCTGCTGTCTGGGGACAATTTTCATGTTAACTTTGTTGTAAAAAACCTGTGTGACGTGCAGGGCTGCGTTCTGAATATGTCCTTATCTGTTCTTTGTGCCAGGCTAATGAGCTGCACCTCACATCCATTTCAGGGGACATTACTGCTGAAAAGTGCTTTTTTCTCACCAAAATTCTGGCAGGTTAGGGGTAGAGGGTGTGCCAGAGCCTGCTGGCAATACATCAGGACAGAAAGATGTTTAATAACAAAATATTAATGGAACTTGATGCACCTCCTTCCACCTGAGCTCAAATCCAAAGCAGAGTACCCCAAAACAAAAGCCATCACCAGAGGCTCCTGTCTGTCTTCCCTGGTTTTCCTTAGGGAAAATGTGGTTCATTGTGCCATGGTGGCATCCAGAATGTGCAAAAAATTCCATTTCATGCCAAACCCCAAAGGCAGGTGGCTCAGAAGGAGGCAATGTTTTCATTTCCAGAAGCAGCCAGTGAGTCAGGGCAGCACAGCTCCTCTGGAAGTTTCTGCTCCAGCCCCAGCTGGGTGAATTTCTGTGCTCAGTGCCCAGCCAAAGCCACCCTCTGGCACCCCAGAGGGGCTCTGCAGCAATCCTGAACCCTTCCAGGCAGGACAGACAGCTGTGGGCAGCTACAGGCAGCAAGGTAATTAAGGGATTTGCTGACTTGAGTGAAAGCAAAATGGAATGAAAACCAAATATGAATACATGTGGGAAAAATCAATGCACGATGTGCAGGGGGGCTTAAAAAAGGCTTAAAGGAAAGATTCCCAAAGCTTGTGGTGTCTCAGGGAGCTTTCATGTTCACCTGAGTCAATACCAGAACACATTTTGAGAGGGAGAAAAGAGTGATCTCTCTCAAAGAGATTGTTGCTGTATCTCAGGCTGAGATTTTTGAGGAATGGGTTTTGATTTCCAAGCAGCCAGCCTGTTCCATGTCTGGGAATTGTGCCTGGCTGGTGCTTAGCAATAAGATCTCCTTTCATCTGCATGTTCCAAAGGAGACAAGATTTGTAGAAGGCTTAGGGTGAAAGAAACACCCGGTTTCTTGAGGCCTCCTGCAATGTACATTTTGTGGATATATTTTCCTTCCCTCAAAGGCTTTTTTTTTTTTTTCCTTCATCCAAGTAGGCTGAGATGATGAGGGCTCAGGATATCTTTGAAAACTGCAGCGCACACCCACGCTCAGCCAGCACTTTTCTAATTATATCAGCAGGTCTTTTTGAATTATTGCTGGTTAAACTCTATATAAACACCTCTGAATAGAGGTGAGCGGGGATTGTGCTCCACCTTCATTAGACAACCTGCACAAAGCAGCCAATTTTTGATGGTCTAAAAATAAAAGCGTTCCTTCCCTTAGTAAAGGACTTATTAAGAGAACTCCAGAGCTCTGCTGCTTCAGGGCAGAGCAGCAGCAATTGAGGGGGAGAAGGACTGAGAGCTGTTAACATCAAGACTTTGGATTTAATATCTATGGAAAAATAAGGTGGGCTCACACCACTGCCTAGAGTGGTGAGTGTCAGGAAAACAAGATTATCTTGGGAGTTTCTCTCTCTTTTTTTTTTTCCAGCAAAGATTTTCATAATTGAGTCCCAAAAATCTTATTCACAGGACTGTTCATTAATTCAAAGCAGAGTCTTTTCTATAGTCAAGGAATTAATCTAAAAATGAAAATAAACCCATGACAGAGTATGTCTTGTTCTTTTCAACCTTCTAATTTATGGGAGTTTGGAGAAGCCAAAGGCACATTAAACTCATTTATATGTGGGAATTAACCCTGTATTGTCAGAGACTGCCACTGGACTCACACATTTGTGTCTGAGCAGTCATCAGCAGCTCACTTGGGAAGGAATGACACATCCACAGGTGAGCTGTGCCCAGCAGAATCCCGCAGGATGACAGCAGGGATCAGCGGCTCAGCTGTGCTGTGTCACCGATCTGATCACAGAGAAGGGGATTTGCTGTGATTCAACCCCCCAGGGCTGTCTGGGCCACTCCTGCCCCTCCCAACACATCCAGCACTGCCATTTGTGCTGCTGCCACCTTTCCTGGGAGCCTGTCACACATCCTGGCTTCAGGGCTGTTCGCTCATCCTGCAGGGATCCTGCCTGGGGCTCCTTTCTCTCGGGGCACCTTTTGTGCTTTGCTGCCCCGAGATGTGTGAAAGGTCTTATTTTCTCAGTCTGAGTTAGTAAATAAAATTAATAAATAATAAATAAAATANTTGTTCCACGGTTCATAATCACATCCACAGGTGTTCTGGACATCATGCCAGGATTCCTGAGCCTCGTGGCTGGAGTTTAAACTGCTCAGGGTAATAGAAGGGTTACACTGGTTTCCCACACCTCACCTGCCCCAGGTGAGCCTGGCTGGGCTGTGCTGCTCAGGAGGGGCACGGATGCACCCCCAAACCCTGCAGGATCTCTGCTTTTCAGAAAGGCATCACTCACTCTGAACCCTCACATGGAGAATTTATAGACAAAACACTTCGTGTAACTGCCACACTTAAAAATTAGCAGAACTCCATTAATGTTCCCTTAGCTGAAGGGGGAAGCAGGCAGAATATCTGAGCCCATCAGGGAATGTGACAGCTCAGTGCTGTAGATCAGCAGTGCACCTTGCTAAGCCACACATAAATTCCCCCAGAGTTTCAAACAAGAAGATAAATAAGCTGTACCCTCAGATTTTTTTTGGCAATTCTCCTTGCTTGGGATGATATGTAGACAGAGCTTCTTCATCTTCAGAATTTTAAAAGGAGGGTTTCAAACAAATGACCACATCAGCCAAATACTCTTTATGCTGAGCTTCTAGCAGCTTCTTTCTGAGTTTGAGCACGTTGTTGTGTTGGTTAAATAAAATTTGGGGGGCTCATGGAGCAGCACCTTCAATCAGATGAGAATTTGGTTTTCTGGATAGCTACAGAAGGCATAGAAATGTCATTCACTGCTGAAATGTACCCACACATAAAAAGGAACATCAAAATAATCCTAAAAATTAGGTGAAACAAGAGCAGACTGGAAAGGCCTGATCAGACACTCATTTATGGCTTTGTCTCAGCTCCCTGTGTGGCTGAAGGCACCCGAGCTCTGCATCCTGCAGCACCTGAAACCCCCTCTGCCCTGAAATAAACTGCACTTTCCATTCTCTAATTACTGCAGAAACAGGGTGAAGGATTGGAAGGAGGAGTGTTAATTGTGCAAAAACGTGATTAACAGAAAAATTAATACAGAGAGGTTTTAGTGACCCAGAAAATGACTTGGGTGAACTGATGCAGGTACACAGAGCCAGGTGTGAACCCAGAGCAAATCCTGCCAGCTGGCTCTGTCACATTCACAGGGACACAGAGCCAAAGGTCTCCAGTTCTATTCCTCCTGAACAAAAGGAGCTCCCCCAGTCAGGATTCTGCCCAGGAGCTGGATTAAACCAGGAGTGAGATGGAAGCAGGGAAGAAAAGAACAATCAGCCATGGCAAGTGAGGGACTGGTTTAAATTGCTCATTCCAGAGGCACTGGACAAACCAGGAGCAATCCAACCCCACAGGCTGGGAACCAGAACATTCCTGGAACAGCAAGGGCTGCCAACACCCTGGAACACAAAAAGTTGATATTTTCCCTTTTTTTTCCTCCCTGCACTTTAAATGCTTGCAGCAGAATTCCTCTTTAACTCTCCATTTCACAAATCTGTGCATCAGCTGCCAGGGCTGCCCTCCCAGGCTGCTGGATTGTTGGAAACCACCGAGTTTTCCTCAGAATAACTGCCCAGACAGCTGTTGTGAGAGCTGCAGGAGGAGAATCCGATTTGGGAAGCTGAAAAGGTACAAAGTGCTGAGAAAACGAGGAGCCAAGCTGATGCAGAGATTGAGGGGCTATTGTTTTTAATCTCTCTCTCCAATGAATGATTCTTCCCACACAGAGTTGCCATAGTTTCAGATTTCTGTGGCTCCCTGGCTGCTGGTTACCAGGACATTTTTATAAGCCTTGATGATTTTGTGATGTGGACAGAGCTGACTTGGTTTTGCACTCTATATGGCATCACACCTTACATATTAAACCAGCTGTAATTATTCTCTGCTCTTAAAATAATCTCTTTTCAGTGTCCTTTTGCAACTTGAAACCTAAAAAAAGGAGCTCGAATTCCTTTTTAAGTTCAAGATCTAGCTTTCAAAAGTCTCTTTGAAAACTGTGGCTTAAAGAAAGAAGTAATTAAGTTTATAATATCAGAGTTTTCTCCAATGCTGCATACTAGAGCAGGCCAGTAGTTAATACCAATACAGACAGTCCTGTGCTCTCAGTGGGAAAAAACCTACTGGGATTCTGGAATAAAACTTATCAATCCACATGTTCTACAGAGATGCTTAATTATTGGGGTTTTTTTAAAATACTTTTTACAGATAACCTGGATATTACAGGCATAAAACTAATAACAGGTATTTATGGTTGGCTTAATTTTCAGCAACTCAACTTCCACTCTTGTAGGTGTTAAAACGTGGATTTGAAAACTCTCTCCAACCTTGGTTCTTCTCAGCCTTTTCCACATTAGGACTGGCACTCTAGGCTGGGTTCTGTTACAGAACATTTGCTTCTGTCTCTCCTGTCCCCTGATCTGTGTCTCTGTACAATAATCCTGCATCTTCAATCAAATCATTCTTTCCAAGCCTCTTTATCCAGGTCTCCACTCCTGCTTTCTTTGTGCCTGGTCTTGGCAAGTTCTCTTTGCACTTCTTTCCCAGTAAGGCCAGGTTTTAGCTTTTTCTCTGCCTCATTTATTTTGCAGCTGCTTTGTTCTCATGCCCAGGCTATTTAGCAACATGTCCTGTGGAAATGCAAAAATTCCTTCTCAACAACCAACATCTCATCCCTGTAATGTGTTTGAATCCAAGGCCAATGCTGCTGCTTGAATCAGATTTCCAGGCATTTTCACTAATTTATTCCATCCCCCTAAGGAAAAAACCAAACAAACCAGGAAGACCTGGCCAGTTTGGACTGGGATTTGGAGAGCCAAGCACCTTTCCTGGTGTTCCAGAAGCTTCAGGGAGCAGCCACTGCTGTCAAAGCAGGATGTGCTCCTCTGCAAAATGTTTATTTCTAATCTTGCTTTTCCTGTGGGTTGATGTTATCCAGCAGCCATTCTCTCTTGCTGCAGAGCCCTGATAAAAGATCTGAGGAGGCAGCTCTGCCCTTTCACTGCCTCCTTTCTGTGCCATCCACCTCAGTCCTTCCTGCCACGAGCCCAGAGATGGAGACCTGGATCAGGTCAGGATGCAGGAGGATGTTCCTGCAGATCCCAGAAATGGGGACCTGGATCAGGTCAGGATGCAAGATGATGCTCCTTCTTCAGATCCCAGAAATGGGGACCTGGATCCAGAGAAGGGGACCTGGATCAGGTTAGGATGCAGGAGGATGTTCCTTCTGCAGATCTCAGATGGGGACCTGGATCGAGAAATGGGGATCTGGATGGTGTCAGGCTGCAGGAGGATGTTCCTGCAGATCCCAGAAATGGGGACCTGGATCAGGTCAGGATGCAGGAGGGATGTTCCTCCAGCACAGTCCAGAAATGGGGACCTGGATCCAGAAATGGAGACCTGGATCAGGTCAGGCTGCAAGATGATGCTCCTTCTTCAGATCCCAGAAATGGGGACCTGGATCCAGAGAAGGGGACCTGGATCAGGTTAGGATGCAGGAGGATGTTCCTTCTGCAGATCTCAGAGATGGGGACCTGGATCAGGTCAGGATGCAGGAGGCTGCTCCATCTTCAAATCCCAGAAATGGGGACCTGGATGGTGTCAGGCTGCAGGAGGATGTTCCTTCAGTAGATCCCAGAAATGGGGACCTGGATCCAGAGGCCAGGACCTGGATGGTGTCAGGCTGCAGGAGGCTGCTCCTCTCTGTGCTCTGCTGTGGTGGCTGCAGCTGGCAGTGCTGCTCTCACACACCAGGGACGTGTGGAAGCTCCAGGGCAGAGATGGTTTGCTCAGCTGACCCCGGAGCAGCCAGCAGTGCTCAGTTATTATGCTGTCATTATTATTCACCTCTGGCTTGCTGGGCTGGGGTTATTCTGAACTGGCTGCCCAGGCATGCTGGAATGCAGAGGTGACTGGCTGCACTGTTCATCTTTTCACACCCAGGGGTGGCATTGAGGGCCATGCCCAGGGATGGAGATAAATCACCCCTGCCCAGCACAGTGTGAGTGCCACTCTTCCTGCAGCCCCTGAATTGTGGGATTGAGGCTCTGAGGGAAGGAGACACAGGAGGGTAAAGGAAGGCATTGTATGTTCATAAAGACTGATTTTACTCCAGAGATAAATCTGCACTGCATCACTGTCTTATTACATCCTTTCCTTACAAATGGAAATTATTGCATTTCTTTTGCCTCATTTAATTCTTTTTAATCCCTTTTTTTTTTTTTTTTTTTGCCTTCTGGTGATGGCTCTTGCTTACTAATTGTCCAAGGCTGACACCCAATGGGAAGCATTATGCTCTGATGCTCACAGAGCCACATCCCCTTCCCAAGAGCTGCTGGGGAAGAAAAGCAAATTCTTTTCCATAATTGAGGTTTTCTCCTTCTGTGCTGCTGGCAGGCCTAGGGCATTAGCTGGGCTTATTTTAGGGGAAGGGCAATGGGATTAAGATTTGCTTGCTTTCAACTATTTTGTAGAATTTTGGGATGGGCAGGTGCCCACTCCCACCCCACACAAAATAACTTTGAGAGTAAATCTGGAGTTCTGTGTTCTGACCCCACACTCAGCTCCCAGGAGTTTAAGCTCACCCAGCTACAAACACACTTGAATAAGAAATCAATCTGGTGGAATAATTCTTCCCACCACTGTCCCAAGGTAATTCTGACTCAGGTTGATTGTGAGGTGCAAAAACTAAATGTGCATTTCAGGCACAAGAAGAACAGAGAAGCCCACTTAGAAAATACGTGGATTATTATAATTTAAAACTCCCAGCAGTGCATTATGCAGCAGACTCGATGGCAAAGTCTGAGTGTGAGATAAAGTACAGGAACCTAAAAGATGTTATTAATGCAATTAATTACTTTTTGTTTCTTTGTGCAGTGTTTGAAAAAAAAAAAAAAAGCCAGACAGAACTTTAATATAAAAGAGATCCTCCAGGAGACAAATTAATCAGCATTATGATACCCCAAGTGATTAGGATAAAACACAGGGAGGCATAATGAGAATGTCAGAATTAGTGTAGTCAAAATTTCTCACCCCACCTCAAAGTGTTATTAAAAATAGTAAAATACATTACTGTTTTTTATTTCAAGGACTTACAGCCCAGATCTAAGAATCTTAAAAATTTGGGTTTTCTTCTCCCACTTGTGTTTATTTCAAAACATTTTCCTGAGTTCAGAAATTAGGAGTTTCCTCTGGACAAAGAGCAGAGAGTGAAGGTCTGACAGACACCCTTTGAAGTGAAAGGCAGATTATCTTTGGCTTCTGAGCTGCTTTATCAGATGGTAAAAGCTGAATTCTGAAAACCCAGGGTTCCATTTAAAAAAACCCACAAAGAAATTCAAATTTATCACCACTCCATTGGGGAGAAACTGTGCTAAGTCAGGGAGCAAAGCTTTAAAAAGCCAAAATCTGAGCCCTTGAGCTGGGGGCAGAGGTAGAGCTGCACTCAGGCATCTCCAGCCAGGGGAGCATCCAAAAACCAGGGAGGGACAGAGAGGGCACAGAGAGCTCTGAATATCCAAAAAAAAAAAAAAAACAGGGAGGCACAGAGGACGCCAAAAAANNAAAAAACGGGGAGGCACAGAGAGCTCAGAATATCCCAATGAACCAGGGAGGGATGGCTGGGGATGCACAGGGAGCTCTGAATATCCAAAAAAAAACGGGGAGGGACAGAGAGGGCACAGAGAGCTCTGAATACCCCAATAAACCAGGGAGGGACAGAGAACTTTGAATGTCCCAGTAAACCATTGCCTGGGGATGCACAGGAAACTCTGAATATCCCAATAAACCAGGGAGGGATGGCTGGAGATGCACAGGGAGCTCTGAATATCCCAATAAACCAGGGAGGGATGGCTGGAGATGCACAGGGAGCTCTGAATATCCCAATAAACCAGAGAGGGACAGAGAACTCTGAATTCCCACTAAACCAGTGCCTGGGGATGCACAGAGCACAGGCACGACCNAGATGCACAGGGAGCTCTGAATATCCCAATAAACCAGAGAGGGACAGAGAACTCTGAATTCCCACTAAACCAGTGCCTGGGGATGCACAGAGCACAGGCACGACCCTGCCCAGGCCCCCAGAACAAACCCTGCACTCGGATCTCTCTCTCCATCATGCCAAAGCACGCACAGCAAGAAAGCTGAAATAGGAAGATATATAAGTATCAAAGCAGATATTGTTATTTAATGGAGAGCAAGAGTGGGGCAAATACAAAAAGTCCTGTCCACACTTAGGCTCAGCCTTGCAGATGCTGATTTTCATTAAACCCTCTGGGTGTCATTGATGTTCTCCCCCAAACAACACCAAAGCTTTGGCTCGTGCAGAAATGGCAGAAACTGCACGAGGTTAAACTCGAGGCTGTTCCCTGCCTCTGGAAAATTGCCATGTAATAACAAAGGAGAAAAGAGCTCTGCAGCCACCTTTAAGAGTCTGATAACAGAGGAGGGCTCCTCATAAAACATCTTTTCAACCTGAACACCCAGGTGGGAGAACTGCCATGTGATCCCATCCTGACCTTTGCTGCCAAATGTGAGTGATCTCCACAGAGCACTGATCTGTTCGCTGCAGTTATTGCTTTTTATTTTTTAACAAATCACTTTGTGGGGGTTTAAAAAAAAAAAAACTTATTAATGCTTTTTTATCTGTTGCCTCTGAAAATTTGTCTTTGTGGTTCAGGGGTTTTCCTCTAGAATAGCAAAGGAAAGATTGTTCAAATGTATTAACATGTGTCAGCCAGAGTCTAAAGGGTATAAGACTGAGTCCTACTCTGTATAAATCAATTTATTCCTGGGTATCATGACAGAGACTCATCCCAGCAGAGTTTTGCTTCACAAATAAAGAAAAACTGCTCCAAGCTTTGCTGCCACCCACTCCAAATGAGCCAGAAGTGACAATCCAAGTGCTCCTGACACCTTTCAGTGGCAGATTCCACTGAAGCTGAGCCCCAAGAGCTGAAGGCAGCCCAGGATTAAGGATTTAAGCTGAGCTCTGAGGTGGTGGTGAGGCAGAGCACAGGGGTGGCTGTGTGAAAGCTGCAGCTTTGTCACCTGGATGTCACCTGTGTGACCTGCAGGGTTTGGGGGCAGCTCTTTGGGGTGGCCTCACCACCCAAAGCACCTCATGCCCAGCCCTTGTGAGGTTCTGGAGGATTTGTTGGCAGCAGAGGGACAAATTTACCCCAATCTCACCATCAGCAGAGACTGCAGCCAGCCCTCCTCCCGCTGTGCCAAGGGAAATTGCACTTTTCCTCGAATTTTCCTAATTCCTGAGCACTTTTCCTCTAATTCTTTCTCATTTCTGAGCACCTCCCCGTGCATTTGGGGACAGAGATGAGGAAGGACTGGCTCCCATGGTGGGAGCATTTTCAGTCTCCCCCACATTGTGTGATTTTGCAGCAGGAGCATCCCTGGGTGGAGTTTGAGTTGCCTGTGATGGACAGGTAATGGCAAGAGGAAATGCTGGAGCTGTGAATTGTGACTGCACCCAGCAATTAATGAGGACACAGCAATTTCTGCTTGGAGTTGCACAGGTTTAAAATTAGAGGAGAAAAAACACAGGATTTCCACACAGGGCCAAATTCTGCTTGGAGTTACACAGATTTAAAATGAGAAAAGAGGAGTAAAAAAAAGAGGAGAAAAAAAAAGGAGAAAAAAAGAGGAAAGAGGAGAAACACAGGATTTCCACACAGGGCCAAATTCTGCTTGGAGTCACACAGGTTTAAAATGAGAGGAGAAAAGAGGCAGCAGCGTGGTACCAGGGAAAAGAGCCAAAATATTGGGTTAAGACAGTTCTCTCTTTGAGGTGAATTCAATTTATTACTAAACTCACCCTACTTATAAAAGCATTTTTGGGGTTGGGTGCTCTGTGTTCAGCCTTCTCTTGTAAATTGTGGAGCCTCCTCAGCAGCAAAACTCCTCTTGTCTGGCCACTAAACCTGGAGCTAAACCTGGAGCTGGTTCCAACACAGCATCACCTTAAAATCCTGAAGGTGAACTGAACCAAGCAGCAATTTTAGTGCCCCAGAAGACCCCAGAGATCATCTTTTATAGGAACACTTCCATTAAAACAAGAATGTTCATGGGGGAAGCACTGAGCATGCATCACAGAGGGTGGTTCAGAGCTCAGAGTTAAGCTGAGCCTTGTACTTAAGCTGAGCACTGCTGGCTGCTGGAGCTAGGCCTGATTAATTGGTTTCCTGCTCTGTTTATTGTTTGCATCCAAATTATATTAAGATAGGAGTGGAAACAGCAAGAACAGTATTACAAGAATGCCTGGCTGGGGGAACAGGAGAAATAACTCAAGCACTTGTGATCACTGATTATTACATTTTCAGTGCTGCTGAAGGGAATTTTTGAAGTATGTTTACAATCATCTCCAAGTTCTATAAATATTGCTTTATTATTGACTTTGTGCCATGAATCCAGTGCTGATGAAAATATCCCCCCTTCCCCCTGCCAATGGCAAATCAGCACTCTTGCTTTGCTTGGCCTTTGTGCAGCTCCAGAATTTGTAGGAATGAGAGTTCAATGGCTTAAAAATAATGAAAGGAGTGTGAAGAAAACAACTTCTGCCAGGATGAAAGAATAGGACGAGATTTAAGTGCTAGGTTGTGTTTACATAAAAGGACAGAGAGAACACAGCTCCCAGTATTGCAGCTGTTTGAAAACTGCCACTTGTAAAGAGAAAATCTTGCTAAATATGGCCCTGCAGGAAAAAAAATCTTTACCTGTTCATCATAATCACACCCCAAATAAATTTAAAATATTTGTTAGAATGCATTGAAATGCTCAGTTGGTATTGCTTTTAAAGAAGGAATATAAAATATAAAATATAAAATATATAAAAAAGGGTTTCTATAAGCAGAGGGTGGGAATGTGTTTGCCACATCCACATTTCCCTTGAGCAATGGAATGTCATAAAACCCTCTGGGATAGGAACTGGTAATATTCCCAATAACTCCACAGGGGAGAACTGCACTGGTGGGGCTGAGCTCTGGGATTACCAGAACTCAGGAACACAAACTCCTGAAATTGGGGCTGCCCTTGGAGCCTTTCACAGCCTAACTGCAGGCACAGTTACTTCTTTTGCCCCAAATTCTGCATCCTGACAGTTACAGATCAAATCTTTCAGAAATACTAATTATTAGAGAAATCATGCCTAGCCAAAATCTTTAAAGGCATTTAAGTCATTTCAATTCCATACAGAATTGAATGGGGATGGAACCACTAAAAACTTCCCATTCCTTCTGCAGTTTTATAAATTGATCTGGATAGAAACATTTCTTCTGCAAGGACAGGGCTCCACTGGAGGAGCAAAGCACCCACAGCTGCTGGTGATAAAAATTCCTGGATCTGGTGCTCACAGGTGCTTCAAGCCCCACAGCAGGCAGGGAACCCCATCCCATCTTTTTCCCCCAAAGCAGAGGCCAGCAGCTGTGCCAGGGTGATGGGCAGGCAGGGCATGGTGCCAGTTATCCCATCCTAGGGAAGCTGATGTGCAGGGGGCAGCAAATGGAACAAGAACCTGGAGGGAAATCTGAGGAGGAGGCTGGAGCTGAATATTCTCTTATATTTGTCTCCTCATTAACAAAACCAAGCCCAGCAAGGGAGGCTGTGCTGATAATGCTGCAAAGACATTTATTATCCCTGCTGTGATCTGAATTTTATTGACCAACTTTCTAAATTTCCCTTGCCAGCGTGGCTGTGGCATCACAACACAACCCCACCCCTGAGAATCCTCACTGTGAGTACAAAACACAGGCAGGAGGACAGAAAAAACACGGGGAAAGTGCTAATTCTGTGTTTGCACCCCCAATCCAGGAGACTGCAGCCATCCAGGGGTATCAGTGAGGGTAGGAAGGATCTGAGGGACAAAATTTGTGTCTCCCTCCCACAGCCTGGATTTCCAACACTCAGTTTTCCATGGTGCTCAGACAGCAGAAGCAAATGCTTCCAGGGATTTCAGTGCCAGCACGAGGCAAACAGAGACAGAGGCAGAGCCAGAAAACTTTGGGCTTGGCTTGTGGATTATTCAATGCATGGAGCTGAGGCTTAGCTGAGCTTGGAATAAATGTGAGAGGCAGTTCAAGGACAAAAATGCTGTGTGCAATGGCCTGGCTCCAGTTAACCCTTCCCCTCCAGGAAAAAAGTTCTGCTGAGCATTGCAGCAGCCATGAAAATACAGCCAAGTTATATCTGGAGACTCTTGGTGGAAAGGCTTTTAATTTTTAAAGAATTCTTTCCTCATGGGAAAGGTTTCTGGTGGTCACTCTGAGTTTCTTATTTCTTGCCCAGGAGCAGAGAGCAGCAGAGCAAAGCTCAGGCAGTTTAAAGCAGAGTTTTGGTGAAGGTCAGAGGTTGATGCTAATTTGATGTTTGTTATAATTTACCTTAATTGTCCCTCTACAGATTGAGTTGAACGAGCTGATTTTCAGTTTAGCAGGAACTTGCACAGTTTCCTGCCTTTGCTCAGAGCCATGCCAGCATGTGCATCCCATGGTGGGAGAGAAGGAAAACAAAATTATCCTCAATCACTCCACTGGATCCATCAAACAACATTTACACCAAGCCCAGAGACACGAGGGCATGGCAGAGTTTCCTTTGAGGGGCAAAGGTGGGGATTCTCATTTTTTCCATTTTTTTTCCAGTGTTTTTTTCCATTTAAGTGTCTGGATCAACACTGCTGGGTAAGGCTCTGCCCTCACCCACCCCAGATCCTTTAGCACACCCCACTCCTGTTTATTCACCTTGAATATTAACCTTCATCCAGCAACCAGAAAAAGAAATCAGTTCAAAGAGCAGAAATGGCTTGGCTGCCTCAAATCACAGCACAAAGAAAGCACCCAGCCTCATAATTCAGCTTTGTGCAATTAAGATTTCCAATTGTTGCTTTTAAAGAAGAATGTTGCCAAATATTATTAGGAGCTGATAAAATACACTAAATTTAAGCAACCTCCAGTGAGAACTCAATGGGGCAATCAGAATAATCTAAAATCAGGGAATAATATTAGAAACCAAACCAGCACACATGAAAATCGTGGGTGTGTAAGTGGTGGCTGATGTTCCCCTGTGGGTGGTGTCACAGGGCTCTGGTTTGTACTGAAGACAGATGAACCCCTGAACTCTGAGAAACCTGAACCAACTTCTTAAAGTTCTCCTCATTAATTACAAGAAAGCCACAGAAAAAAAAAAAAATCACAGGAGAAAGAGTTTTCAAAGAGTTTTCATAGAAGAATAACAAGGAAAATCTCATTGTATGAGAATAAAAAAAAAGCAATCTGTGCTGGACTGAGGGCTCAGAGGAGCAGAGGGAAGCTGCTGACAGATCAGGCTGATTTTCCAGCATGCACAGCCCACTTTGGTGGCAGATGGGAAAGTGGGAAGTTAATGACAGAGGAGATGGATGCAGCTCTTGGTTGGGGAGCTGCTGTTTCCATCATGTGAGAGACTGAAGCTCCCAGTCAAGGAGAAGCAGGAAAAAACACTTGATTAGGGAAAAAAAAAAAAACAAACAAAAAAACCCCAAACAACAACAAAAAAAAACCCCACAAAAAAAAGTTAAAAAAGAAGAAAACAAACACTTAATAAGGGAGAAAATGACTTTAATAGATTTGGGTGATTGCTCTCTGCTTTTCCAAGTGGATAATCTGAGTTTTTCCCTCCAAGTGCACTTTGCCAGAGGTCTCCCACAACTCCCCACTCCTCTCCCTGGAACACACTGCTCCTGGTAATCACAGTAATCAGCTAAGCCACAGGGAAATGAATGGGAGAAGGCTTTTAGGGAGTCCAGGATGAGCAATGAGTAATTGCTGACTGATACAAACCCATCTCCTGTCCCCAGGAGTCCCACTGAAAACTGTGCACGATGTCAAGAATTAAAACTTGCCTTTTAAGATTGGTGGATTCCATTGATTTCAAACTGGGTTTGCAATCTCCTGGTGTTTTTAACACTTGGTTTATGGAATGAGCCAGTGGGGCAGGGTTCATGGGCTCCGTGATGATTGGCACAGCAATGGTTTGGTTTGGTAATGCCGAGGTCTGTGCAAAGCAGCAGAGATGGTGTGCACGTTTCTGAGCTGTTTCAGGAGCATCCTTGGAGAGACAGGGCAGCATTGGAGATCAGGGCAAGCACTTTGGGGGGTTTGTTAGAGAAAAGAGAGAGAGAAAAGAGAGAGAGAAAAGAGAGAGNGAAAAAATAGAGGAAAAAAAAGAGGAAAAAAAAGAGAAAAGAAGAGGAAAAAAAAAGAGAAAAAAAAAGAGAAAAAAAAAAAAGAGGAAAAAAAGAGAAGAAAAAAGAGAGAAAAATAAAAGGGAAAAAAAAAAGAGGCAAAGGCAGCTGCACTGCTCCAGGGCACTGGGGACACAGCAAGGCTGGAATGTCACAGTGCCACCTGCAAATGCTGCTGAAAAACCCTCACTGTGAGCTTGGAGAGGGACAGAGCAGGTCGAGCTCTGCACAGGGTGCTGGAGTCTGAACTCCCTGAGCTGTGTCCTAACACCAGCATTCATGAGAAGATGCTGGAGTAGGAAATACAGAAATAATCTGTCAGACAAACCAAAGAGGGGAAGCTTTATGGGGAAATGTGCCTGACAAAGAATTCAGGACAGTGGGGTTTGTTTTCCTTCCTCCCTCTCCTGACCATCCTCTGCTCTGAGGCTTGAGTCACTGGAGAAAATAAGAAAGAAATTTGTCCTGGATATACTTTTCCAAATTTTCTTAATTTTTTATTATATTTTTTGTAATTTCTGAACTATTCCAAGTGGTTTGTAGAGACTGTGCCCATTGTCCCCCGTGTTCCTGCATCCTGAGATGGGGACTTGGCAGAGCAGTAGTTTCAATGTAATAAACACAAAATTCTCTAACACAGGCTGTCTGCTCAGTGCTGACAGATCATGAATGTGAAATAACACTCCAGAGATCACTCAGAAATCAATAAACTCAATCAGCTGGAATCTTAGCACTGTCTGCCACAGTAATTCAGGAAAAGTGATGAACACTGCAAGGTTATTTGGTGATTTTAAAGTGAAAACTGGAAGGATCCTCCAGATGTTTTTCCTGGACTGAGGAGTGGAGGGGAAGATAAAAACCGAAACCAACTCCATCCCAAATTATGTGACCTCAGAAATGTGGAGAGACAGAGGATGGCCCTTCTGATCCCAGCCTGGCTGAAATGGTTCCTCCCTGCCAGTGACCAGTGCCAGCTGCTTCAGGAAAAGAGAAATTGCCATAAGAATATTTTATTTTAATCTGGCTCAAACAATTTGTAACCTAAGTAAGGATGGAGCAATGAAAATGAGACTCAGATCTGGCAGCTTCAGTCAGCTGGGTCTGGCTTACAGAAAACCAGACTTCACCCAAGGTAGCAATTCATGAGAAAACAGAGGAGAGCTTGATGGGATTTGCTGATTTGGGCACATTTTGGTCATAAAAATACTGAGCAGACCAGGAGCAGCACCTGGCCAGAAGCATCCCAAGGAATCCTCACAGAATCTGCTCTTCTGTACAGCACTGACATCACCAAAAGTGAGAACATCCCAAAACAAACTCCCTGTTTTTATTCCAGGTGTCCAGAGGGACTGCAGCAGATCCAGGGCAGGGTTAGAACCTGAGGAGAGGGGATGGGGCAGGGGGGACACAAATCTGTGCCTGGCTCTGGGGAACAGCAGGAATCTCCATTTTCAGAGGGAATTTGCAGAGCTCATCTTCATGGCACGCACATCAGCCCAGCTGTGGGATCCCACTGCCCCCACTCCTTTCAAACACTTCCACACCAGCCCCATTCTCCATCAGGACATTAGCCAGGCATCCCACACTCCTTCCAGAGCCTCCCTCTCCGTTATTTTACATTTTAAAAAGACCTGCAGCATTGGAATGAGGGATTTGCTGCTACAAAAAACCTACAAAAGAGCAGAGCCTTGAAAGCAGCTGTGCCAGTCTGCCCCAGGTGCTGCCCACACTCCCAGCCCTGTTCTTTCCCCTCACACACACAAAATTTCCCCAATTCTGGTCACTTAAAGGCAGCCCCATCATTTACCAAAGGAATTATTTTATAGAACAAGTTACAAGAAGCTTCTTAAACTGGCAGAGTTACCAAGTGGCTCAGTTTCGATTCTGGAGTTTTTCAATTCCATATGTTCCTAATAACTACATTTCCACACCAGCTGATGTTTGCTTGCTGCAATTCATTTGCAAACATGATTAAAAATTCAGCCAAGATTAATCTTTATTTTTCACTCAGCTACCTTCAAACAAAATCACCTACAGCAATGTGTATGGTAATCAACCCACGCTAAAAAGCTTAGAAATGGGAAAAAAAAAAAAAACCACGAGTCAAAGGTAAAGTTATTAAAATTTGAATTATTTCTTTTCTACAAAGTTTTGAGATAGTGCTCTTTAACTTTGGATATGGCAACTGCTCTGCCTCTGCTCCACCTGAGGTGAATAAATAATTGACAGTTATTTGACAGCCCTTTGGAAACAGCACATGAAATGTATAAATAAGATGTTACAGGATAATAGCAAGCCTCCATCCCACAGACATGAAAGAGAGCTTGTTTGCACTCTCTATGGCAGGGGAGCTGTGTGGGGAATCTCTGCAGGGAAATATTGGGACAGGAGGTCCCCTGGGAGGGCACAGCCTGTCCCCAGAGCCCTGCAGTGACATGGGGCAGTGTCCTGCCAGCCTCACCTGGGGGCTCTCACAGGTTTGATCACAAACCTGTTCTGCACTCTGGGGGCCTCACCACAGCACCCAGGGGCAAGCACAGCCTAAAGGAAGGGGGGACAGGGTGGGGAGGGGGTGCTGTGCTCCACAGAGATGGTGGGAAGCACCAGGAACATCTGGGGGTTTGGAGAGCTGTCAGAGTCTGGGACATCCCTTTGGGATCCAGAGCTGTGAGACCCTGTCAGAGGCTCTGAGACCCTGGGATGATCCCAAAACATCTGTGGGGTTGATTATAGCCCTTGGAACAAATCACCAGCTTTAGATGAGAACNGAAATGGATTTCAAGAGAGAGGGAAGCACCAGGACCATCTGTGGTTCCTGTGGGTCTGGAGATGGAGATTCTGTAGCTGTGCAGTGCACACACTGCTGGAGCAGCACAGAAATCCCTCTGTGGTGCTGGCTCTGGCCTGAGAGGATCCCCAGTGAAATAAAATACTCTGAAGGATGTCACTGTCCCGAGGACTGGGCTCCTTTTTTCAGCATGGCAGACCCAGAGATGCAGAAAAGGCAAAGGTGAAGATGCAGAGTTCATTCTGTCCATGGCAGCTTCCCTGGGTTCAGCAAAGTTTATTTCCCTGCTTCTTAAGGCCACTCCCAGCCCTGACCAGGATTCTTGCTGCTACCAATCAGTTCCAATTTCCATCACCAATCTTAGGAGAGAAGGCCCTAAAAATATGTTCCAAACTGGGGGAGGGACAGGGAATCAAACCTTCCTGGAGCTTTTCCCTTTAGTTTCCAGGCTGATGGGGGATAAGGGCTCAGGTAAAATAGGGAAAATGAGGAAGCACAAGCACTGCAGGCAGAAGCAGAGGTGCTTTTCCCAAACAGAATCCTACAATCAAACACTGCTCAGTGACACACAAACAAGAGCTGATGTGAAGGTGCAGAACCAAGCACTTTTCCTCCCTAGAGCTGTCTGAAGAGGATCAGGGCTGCCATTCCAACACCAGGGAGTGAAGAGGGGGGAAGGCATGGTGTTCAGAGCCTGAGATCCCTTCTGTCAGCTCAGCAGGTCTGGACCTGCTTCACCTGGCAGGGAGGATGGGGAAGGTGTGGAGCAGGAATTCTGGCAGCCTTGGTTCCCCTGCACTCCTGTCCTGGAGGTCCATGGTCCAAACCCAACCCACAGAGGTTCTGTTCCCTCTGCCAGGGGAGCTCTCCTGACCAGACCCCAGTGCCTGGAGAGGCTCCCTGGAACAGAGTTAAAGGAATAAAGCAGGCATTTATTAAAAGGAATAAATCAGGGATTTATTAAAAGCCCTTCAAAGGATTCACCTTGGGCAGTGCAAGAGCCCAAGATGGACTCAGAGTCAGGAGTTTCACATTTTTATCAGTTTTGGTTCATTTCCATTTTGGGGTTCATTGTCCAATCCCAGCTCCAGGCTCTGCTGTCCCACCCTCCCAGATTCTCTCCTCCATTCTCTGTTTGCACTTTCTGGGGCTGGAGCTGCAGCTGTGCTTGGTTCTGGGGCTGGACAGGGATTGTTCTGTGTGCCCTTGGAACACTTTGTGTGGAGCTCAGAGTCACACACCAAGGCAGAACGTGGGAAATATGAAAGCTGAACCTGAAGGCATCAACCTCACCCTCCCAGCTGTCCTGCTGCAGGAAGATGAATTCTTGTTTTAAATCCCCCAGAATTGTCTCAGGCACAGGGGCAGGGCTGTGAGAGCCAAGTGAGCTCTGTGAGCAGTGACCCTGCAGGGCACAGGGACAGCACCCCAGGGTGGCTCTGCCAACAAGGGGTGCTGGAAATCGTGTTCCTTTTCCTCTGGATATGAGCTGAACATGATGTTATTTCAGAAGGGATCAGCATCAGAGAGCTGCAGCATCAGGAAGATGAGATGTGACTCCCTGACTTATTCAGGCTGGAATCTCCTCTTGATTCCCCCTCTGATCCCAGCCAGCCCATCTGTGCTCAGCTCACTTCGGGTCACAGCATCTGCAAGTGTTTCATTGCCCAGACACGTTAACCTACTTAAACAAAACCATCATCATCAGCTCAGGGTGATCTGAAACGACACAAATCCTCCCAACACCGAGCAAACAACGACAAAAAGCAGAGCCTGCTGGTAATAAGTGTGCAGCATCAAAAGCCTTTCAACAGCAGCCACCATTTACTTATAAATTATTTGTTCCAGCATCTTCTAATGTGGATAGGAACACATCATCAGCAATTGTTGCCTTGGGAGCTCAGAAACTGCTGCATCTTCCAATTTGCAAGCCTCAGAGTTGTGCAGCTGTGGAGCAGAGCCTGGATCATGAATTTCAGAGTGCCAGGGGTGGCCCAGTTTTTGTGCTGTGTCACACAGACACCTCAGGAGGACTCACACACCCCACTGTGACCTGCAGAGCAGGGCTGGGAGCCTGCCCAGATCACTGCTTCTGGCTAAACTCGAGAAGAAAAAGAAATTTCTATTTCCAGGGGAGAAAAAAAATCCATTTCCAAGTCTGTTCTGTAGATGTGTTCCAAAGAAGAGCACAAGAATAAGTTGGAATTTTTCAGTTTAATCCAAATATTTTATGATAATTTTGACTTTTTTTCAGTATAGAAAAAATTATCCATTGAAAGGTCATTTCAAAACAAACTTATGTTTTCCAACATATCTAGAGCCCTCCTTTTGATCTGTGATTAATCACAGCAAAATAAAATAAAAAATAAAATATGTGTTCCATGAAAGTTCCAAATTCTGGAAAAAGGGGGAATCTGGCAGATGCTGGAAAAAGATCTTTAATAAGCTCTGATCTAGAGCCCAAAAAATCACCTTTTCACAGCCAACTAAGCCAGCAACTTGTCAAGAGAATGAATTTGTAGAAATACGGAAGCTTCCAAAAAGAACTGAAGCAGGACATGCAGAAAACGTCCATAAATCCCATCCTGGAATCCCAGAGCAAATCTCGATGGGCAGGACCCAGGGCTGGGGTTCTGTGCTGAAATGGGGACTCAGACAGGAACCAATTAACGTTTGCAGAGTTGAGATAAAAGTTTTGTCACTACTGAAGCTCAGCTGTGAAAATGCAGAAGTGATAATGGCTTCCTTTAATGTAATAAAGAGCATAAAGGTTCCGACTAATTGAGCAAGAAGAGCAATTAACCTCGTGGTGCATCCACGTCAGCCCTGATTTATTTGTAAATTAGCTAATTAGGATGCTTTGGGGTTTACACACTCCTGGATTTCCCAGGAGTCGTGCAAAGGGCAAATCCTGAGGAATTGTTTGAGTTCCCTGACACTGTGGAAGTTTGAGGCACACCTTGTGTTGTTTTTCTGCCTAACACACTCAACTAATTGGTCCAGTGTGCAAAATCTGCATTTGCAGAGCTTTTCCTGTGAAAGGTCTATCTTTAATGCTAATTTTTTTTCCAATATACACTATTTCCTCTACTAAAAGTAAATTCTATTCAATAAAAGGAAAATCCAAGTGCAGCAAAGCTATTTAACAAGCTGATTCTAGCTTGACCTGGTTCCAGGTACAGAGAAATGCAAACCTCTCTGTGGAAGAGGAGCAATTCTTCTGCCACCCTGGCATCCTCTGTGCCCTGCTGGACTCATCCTTGGCATGGAAAACAGGCAGGAGCACCAGGGAAAAAAAAAATCACTGATATTTCCTGATCATTTAAGAGGACTTTGCAACAAGTTATGTGCCTCAGAATAGCCCAGTGCAAGCAAGAAAATTATTTAAAGGCCACAGATTTAAAGGCCACAGGGGAATGGTTTAATCTGAATACCAGTCTTAATATTCCACTTCAATATAATCACTTAAATATAATCTGACTCTGATAGCTAAGGTGACTTTTTTCCTCCCCTACCCAACTCAATGAAAGGCTCCCTTGGGTGTTTGTATTTTGATATTCCCAGGTGCCTTTGTTAATTGGTTAATCCATGTGCAGTTTTTGCTCCTGCACCATTGCTGGCATTTAAACACTTGAGAATTGCTGCAGGAACTGCTTCTGCAAATTGCTGTGGGCAGCCCAAGCAAAGGCACAGGAAGGAGCAAACTCGAGCACTCAGGATTTTGTGGAGATGAACAGCACACAAGGATGAGCAGGGAGAGAGAGAATCCTTTTAAATTTGTGCCACATCACTTGCAGTCCTGCACGGTGACCTTGTGTTGTCCAAGCTCGTGGGTGCTCAGGAGAAAACTGATGAAAATGAATATTGCCCAGGCTGTGAGCTCTGGGGTGATAGCTGCAGGATCTGTCTGGTCCAGGGCTGAGCCTTGCTCAGTTAATGAGTTAATGAATTAATGAGTTAATGAGCTCACAGCAGCTTCCCCTGGAGGTGCCAGGCCCCCAGATTCACCTGTGGCCAGCAGTGAGGGATCAAAGGGATGCTGAGACTGAGCAAACAGAGATCTTAACAAAAAATCCCGACACCAGGGGATTCTTCCAACACCAGACAGGTTACACAAATAAATATTTGGTTTTACAAAGGGCTCCAGATCTGCAGCCACTCCTGCCTGCTTTGCTCTGCCCCGTGAAGTCAAGTGTTTTTATAACATTTCAGAACTGTGAATCTTCCTGGTAGTTTTCAGCAACACCAGCCAGTTCAAACAGCCCACTGGTAAATATTCCCACTCCTCTCATCCAGTGAAGGACAGGAAATTAAATAATTTCTGCTCATGCCCTTCCACTACTCAACCTGGATCAACTCTTTGGGCTTGTGCTGAATGATTTTTCCATTATTTACAGCCCCCCATGTGAAAAGGCCAAGCAAACAGGACATCCTCCCTTGATAAGCAAATCCTCATGGCAAGAATTCAGCCACAGCTCCATCCACTGAGCAAACAGAATTTAAGGATATTTCTGAGCTTTCCACGCTGTGATTCCAGCACAGAGCAGACATCTGAGCTGGGTGGGGTGTCTGTAACCTGCCCAAGGTGTGCTGGTCCCTGAGTCCTTACCACACCCTGCTATTCCCATGGGGCAGGAAACTGCTCCAGCCAAGCTGGATTGTAAATTCCCAAAAGGAAAAATCCTAAGAATGAAAGCAGTTAACACAACAACTTGTTCTAGTAAGAAAAATAAGTTGGCACCTACATTAACAAAAATCTGTCCCACAATAATCAATGAAGAAAAAAAATGTAAATCCAAGAATAGAGCAATTTAATTAAAAAGTGAAATGCCAGTTACTAATGAATTGATTAGCAAGAAAACCACCAGCCAACTGGAGTTAAACACCAAATGTGTAAAAATGAGTAATGTAAATAATTTCCTGCAGGAAGAAGCTGCACCCAAGCCCCTGGGCTGGGCACTGCTCCCGTGCCAGGCTCAGCAGCACATCCTTTGTCATCTCATCCTGCCCAGATTTTCTCCAGCAAGCCCCAGAGAGCAGATCTGAATGTGAGAGCTATCAGATCATTGCTTTCCTGACAAATGGAACAGCAGATAACTTTCTAAATATAGAACAGGCATTGGTGGAGCACACACCAGCCTGCTACAAGTGCCTTCAAAAATTTCCATGGCACAGAGATGATGTGAAGGAAAAATTATGTCCAGGACTGTGCTGGATTTGTTGGTCCAACAAATTATCTCTGCATGGTCAGCTGAGGGAACTGACTCAGAATTTTAGCTCCCCATCACCCTTGTCCCTTTGAAGCCCAAAAACTTGCATGAGATGAGGTGACTGATTTCCCAGCTTTTGAACTGGCAGTTCCTGAGGTAAGGCAAGAGAAGAGAGAAATTGGTTTAATTCAGAGAACTTTCTCAGAGAGGATGGACAAAGAAAGGAAATGTCACTGCCACAAGCTGGCAGAGTGCTTTAACACAGCACATAATCCCAGGGGTCAGGTAAATTTGCTGTTCTACCAGAAAACCCATTAGCAGAGACATCCCCTCAATCTGTCCACAGAGAGGGTTAATGAGGTTCCTTCATTATGTACAACGGACAGGGGATTCTGGAATTTCATATTTTAGCTCTGCAGTCAAACAAGACCTTAGCACCCTCGGGGCATTGTCTTCAACAAGACACAGCAGTGAGAATAAATCCACAGAACCCAGGCAGTTTGGAAGGCACCATTTACAATCTGCACCCTGAGTTTTGCCAGATTTCATCATCCTCACATCACTGTCAGCACTGGATTTTTCCCTTATTGAGCTGCCTGGCAGGAAAACCCCAGCTCCATGGAAAACCTTGTGCTGGAGGGAGCTGGATAACTGGGAGAGGGGAAAAAAAAAAATCCCTCTCTCCTCCTGGCCACAGGGCCCACGCTGCAGGAGGATGAGGATGCTCTGGATCTGAAAAATTGAGTTTGGCCTTACTGCATTACTAATTAGTGGTTTGTTATTAGTTTAGTTTGTTTCAGTTTGGAGTCAGGATTATTTGAAAGGCACTTGAGGTGATTTCACGTGTTCAGACTTGGATGTTTATTGTATTTTTATCAGAAATTACAGAAAGCAGAGCAGCACTCCTAGCTGCTTGCTAGAAGTGGGAAAAATGGCCCCAGCTGAGCCTGCTTCAAGGCCCTTTAAAGCTAAACACACCAATAACAGTTTAACACCTATATTATTTATACTTTTAACCCAATAATAGATTTCCATGATCCTTAGAGTGACTTTAGACTGACCAGTCTAAAAGTAACTACCTAAGTTTTGTGAAGAAAAGGAAAAAAAGAAGATGAACAAGAAGGAAAGACACCACTCAAAATTCTCCATCTTGTCCCCTAGCTATCACTATACTGTAAAAACCTCAAATTTAAAACCCATCACCCAGTGAAAATACACACATCTCACCCAGTATACATTTGTGATTTCTAACTCATTATTCATATTTAAAATCTTCTCCAAGGTTTCAGCTCCTGAGCAGTGTTCTCAAGGGGATTTCTTTCAGAAAGCTCAAAAACTTCAGATTCTTGAGCTCCAGCATGGATCCTCACTGGAAACCAAGCAGAGCTGTCTCAGACCGTGGCATTCAGCAGGACAAAGTGCCAGAGCTCCTGTCCCATCTTCCTGCTCCACCTCCCATCACGAGTGACAAAAATCACAATATGTAAGAACTCTGCTTGGAAAGAGCCTTTTCAACCCTTCAGAGGATATCCTCTGCTCTCCTAAAACCACTGCAGTTTCTAATTGTTCCTGACCTGGATCTTACACTGATGTTTCTCAGCTCACTTTCAAAAGAAACGAGATTGAGAGCAGTCAAGCACCTCGGAAAATTCAGGTGAATTCTTAACTGCTGCCTTGACCAGGGCTCAGGCATCATCCTGAGGGAGGTACATGGAGAATATGAAGGTAAAAGGATTTTCTTTTCACAAAATTATGCAATAAATAAAATAAAGGGCAGAATATGATGTAGAAAAAAATATCCTACTGAAGGTGAAGCATATGAAGAAGTTGTAAATACAAAAGAACAGGAAAAAAGGCTTTGTGTTAACTCATGTTTTGGTAATATCAGGGAAAAAACCCCAAACCCTAGAAGTGTAAGATATAAACCTGATTTGTAAATAAACCCTACATCTATACCTATTCTTTGCTCCATTTGGGATAGCATTTCAAACTCTGTTAGAACCTCACATTTCTTCCAACAGTGAGCAGAGGGGGAATGCAGAGTCAGCCTGGCCACCAAACTGCCAGCACAGGAATAAAGATAAGTTTGGGTTCTTTGGTACTTTGCAGTGCTTAAATGATGATAAATGTAATGCCATAATACAGCATCTAGTTGAATGTAATTGCTTGGACTAAGTCTAGAAAGAAATTCATTTACTCCAAATCAAATTATTCTGAGGGTTTAGGGGAGTATTTTTAACTATTGTTGAATCCCAGGGCTGCAGTACCTCTGGTAGTCTGGAGTGAGAGCACAGCAACACTGAGCACAGCCCTGGGACTGCTCCCAGCAGGAAATTCCAGGCTTTAATTCCAGAAACCACTACAGCTACAAACACAGCACACCGAGTTTCTGCTCCACTCACCCCAGCAGATTTGCAGGGTACAAAGCTTTTAGTAAATGAGTAAAAAACTGTTCCCTGAGCCAGGGACAAAAAGGAGAGTTTGGCTGTAGATTCAGAGCTTCCATAAATCAATTTTCTGTCAATTAAAACCTGCTGTTACAGGTATCTGCTTCAGAGCCCTGCTCCTGTGAATAAAAATCACCTCAGAGTGGTGAGAGTTCAGGACACTCAGGTTTCTGTGAGAAAAGCAAGAGGCTGCCAGCAACAAGTGGCTTTTTCTCCTGATCTTCTTGCCAGGAAGTTTGAGGCTTTATTGTCTTCTAATCTCATTTATTAGTGACTTTTTACATATTGCCTGAGTGGACAACAACCTGAACAACCAGAGTCTTGGTCTGCTGAATCAAAAATGTGAAAATAGATTCCAAAGCCTTCATAAATAACAAGGAAAAACCAAACTAACCACAAAAAAAAGCCCAAACACAAACCACTGCTGCCTTCTTCAGAACAAGCTATGGAAAAATCCTAATATAAGTCAGTAATTGATGTAGGAAATCTAATCCTCTGTGAGCCTCCTTTGTGTATATATTTATGCACACAGAGTATATGTAAATTATTCTGCTATTAAGGACTATTAGCAAATTCATAGGAAGAAAGAATCCAAAGGTCTGACATAAAAATAAATGCTTAGAAGTTTCCAAAAAATGATGTGATCTAATGAGAAAAAACCACCCAGCCCAAGTTTGAAATGAGATCCCCAAAGCATCAATAATGTGATAAAACAGAACCAGAGTATGGACAGTGCTTCCCTCTGCTCCTCTAAATGAGTATCTGATAGCCTTGAGGGGTTTTCTGGTACAGTTCATCAATCCTTATCATATTTAATTCAGTTTCTCTCAAGAGAACTGCAGGGAGAAGTGGTGATAGCTCAGCAGATACTTCCCCAAAGTAAGAAAGAAACATTTCTCTCAATCCCAGGCCGAGTTTAGGGAGAATATCCCCAGCTCTGGCTCAGAGGAACACACAGGAGAGCTGCAAAGATCCCAGGGCTTGCTCTGAGCTCTGGATCTGGGGTATGGGGTAAAAAGCAATTTCTGATCCTGTTCTGCCAGGTCCACACCGTGTTGGAGAGCTGAGCTGTGTTTGATTGCCAGAAATAATTGTCAGGTCATCATCACCTGGAAGAGTGAAATCAGGGCAGGGAGATGTGCACAGGAGAATAGCATTGCTGCCCTCAGTCCCAGATAACATTGCTAATGAAAGATCTTATATGATTTATAGATCCTAAAATATCTGTGTTATTATAAATTAGATTGGAAGGAGCTAATTGTGATCCATACAGCAGGGAAAATATCCTGATAAAACACAGAGATAAATCAGAAGCAATGAAAAATACCCAAAAATCTTGAGTAGTTTTTTTTGTAAACCGCATCAACCTGAGCTTTGTTCAGTTCTGAGCAGCTTGGCTCAGCTTTGCTTGCTCTCCAAGGAAGCTGGCTGCTCCCTGCTCCTCTTGCAGGCTGGGACAGGCAGCAGAGTGAACTCAAACAGGGAGATGAAGAAAGGAAAAGCTCCTCACAGCCAGGGCTGAGCAGAGCAGGCACCAGAACTTCCACAGAAATCAAGAGGATCACAAAGTGCAGCCAACTCCAGCAAGGTCAGAAGGCATTAGCAGGCTTCAGAGCAGCCTGTGTGCTTCCAGCTGCCAGCATTCCCTTCATCCCTGCTCCCTGATGTGCCCAGCACCCCGGGCCAGGCTGGACCTGTTTGAAGTTTGCCTTTCCCAAACACCACCATGGCAAAGGTGGGTAACAGAGCTGCTGCATTCCCTGCTCCTCTGTAAAATCGGGATTTGAGAAACATTTAGAGCCACTCTCTAGCCCCCAGCACCTCCTTCTTCTTCAATAACTCTCTGAAATGTAACTCTCTTTTAATTAAGGTCTCAGCCTTTGCTTCTTGCTTTCATCATGTCAGTCTGGTACTTAAAACTAAATCCTGTTCTTGTCCTACAAAGATCCACGGGCCCTAAAGGAAGGTCTGTAATGATGAACAAAAAAGTACTTAATGCTGTATGAACAATTAGATTAAAACTCAGCAAAAACTTCGCAAAAGCAAATTGTTACTGTAAATTCATCTTTTACACAGACATGAACTGGGAGCAGGGCTGCTCCCTGAACCAGAAGTGAATTCCTGATACCCTTGCAGGTTCAAGGAATAGAAATATTTAGAGCATTGGAAGAGCCTCAAGGCAGCCTGAGCTGTGTGCTCCTCACTAATTAATTGCAGTAATGAGTGTGGGCTGGTTGGTGCTGTGTGAGCCACATCAGGACAGCATCTCCACGGGGGCTCTTTTCCAAGGATCTGCTTGTCTGACAGCCTAAAGAAGCACACCAAGGCTTTGCAAGTTGTAAAAATCGTGTGAAAAGCTCTGGAGATTTGAGAAAATTACCCCTTTCTTACCAACTACTGACAATATAGACATATACATCTGTTTCTATATAACATATAGAAAGATTGATGTTTCTGGATGTGTATTTTCCTTTGTTCTCTTGAGAACTTGCAACCTCAAAAATCAAACCAAAGGGGGAAAAGCGAGGCACATCTACAAATGGCAAAATAAAATCGTTAGAGATTGGAAGGCTGTCCCTGAATATTCAAATTTCTGGTGTTCCTGAGTCCTCCTCTGTGTTGTAGAGAGGCTTGTGGGCAGGAACAGAGCTGAGCTGGACTGAGAAACAACTGCACTCCAGTGAGACCTGATTAAAATAAATAAAATGTCCTTGAGGTGCAGGTGGGAAGGAGATCAGAAGTCAGCACAGAGTGAGAACTGAGAAAATGCCAGCTTGGTGATGGGGCAATAAAAACTGGAAAGAGGAGGGGAGCAGGGGCAGTGCCCTGTGAGGTGGGTGAGGTTGGCAGCAGCACCACCTGCCTGCACAGGTGTCTCTGGGGATGAACCGGCTCCAGGCTGTGTCTGGGCATAATTGAGATTCATGGGCTCCATTCTGCTGCAGGGATTTGATTTTCAGGGAGGGAATCAGGTGTAACCACCCTGCCAGGCCCTGTGTTAATTGGGCCCATTAAACTCCATCTCTGAGCCCAGACTACTCATACCTCTAAAAAAAAAAATCTTATTAAACCCTGGCTTTCCTCACAGGCACTGAAAACTTTCAGTTTAACTTTGGGCCTTAGGAATTGAGGCCAGGACATGCAGGGTGCACTGGACATCAGCTTTTCAGCCAGGCTCAGGGTGCAGAGTCATCATTTGAGCCTCCTCCAGCTCCAGGAATGAGCAGGCAGGTAACACTGACTGCCATTCCCCAGCCCTCAAAAATCCAACTCGTCCTCATTTCACCCAGAAAAAGTTTTTGCTGCTGGGGATGATGGCAAACTCTTTGTGCCAAAACATTATTTCTACCATAAGAAGTGAGGAGTACATGAACTCAGTGCATGAACAGACTCAATCATCATCACACATTGTCTTTGATACCTGGGTAACTGACCCAGTCCTGGCTGTATTTTAATCTTTAATGTGCTGGTGATATTAAAATCCTAAACAGAATCCTGTAAAATCTATTTAGAGGCATAATGAAACAATTTCCAAGTCAGTAGAATTGAATAGAGAATGCATTGATTTTCTATATCAGAAACAAAGCAATTTAGCATTTCTTTTACTCAAGGTGCTACTGTTCTGTGCCAGCACTAATTAAATTCTAATGTTTTCTGAGCACAGAAATGATGTTGCCTCATAGAAAAGTAACAATATCAAATCCAGGGGCAGAGACATTAATGGCCAGTCAGTTGTACTGATGTAACTCAGCACTCCTTCTCATTGCATAAGTCAGTTTTTCATTAGAATTTATACTTTTGGTCTTGTTTTTAAAAATGGGCTACAGAGTGGAAGGGATAGGAGTAGGAGTTAAGTATTTTGCAACTCCAGAATTAGAAACCGCAGAAAAAGAAACTTAAAATTGTTTGGAGCTTTAAAACAGAGCTCTGTACTGCAAAGTACCAGGGAGGGGAAATCAGAAGTGTTGAAGGTAAAGAGCCAATTTCATTGAATTCATCAATTTGAAGAACATCTGCACTTGTTAGAATCTCCCAATTGAGATGCTTCAAATTAAAAAATCTAAGCATGAAGGGTTACTTGCAAAAAAGAAAATGTTGAATTTAAACACAATTATTTCAACTGGCTAGCTGTTCTTTTAGTTCCTTTAATAAAAACACAAACCCAGAGAGAACAGGCTTAGGATTTGTATTCATTATTTCTCTTCTTCAGCTCCTGCATTCAGTGGGAAGTGGGGATTGAACCAACATTTCCTCATTTCCAAGGCCAAGTCTGCTTAAACAGCTTATTTTGGGTACCATGGGCCTGTGCCCCAGTTTTTACCTATTTGTAAATGGATAAAAAAGATAAATACCGACCTATACCAACTTCTTAAAATGAATCAACTCCATGTTCCTTGACCAAAAAGAGCAGTGGATGTGCTGCTGAGGAAATGTGGAAGAGATTGACGTGAGAGGGACACGGGTGTCACATCACACAGATGGGTGTCCTGGCTGTCACACATGTGAACACCCACAGAAAGCAGCATGGATAGGAGATTTCACCATTTTTTTATCCTGGCACCAGTTTAAAGCCCAGCTCTGAGGTGAGAGGACTCAGCTTTGTTAATTACCACTTGCCCCCAGCTCCTGCAATCACAGACCCATAAAAGAATCCCTGCACAAATTGGTTTTGGCTAATAAATATCAGTCAGGGATAAATAATGAAGCAGAGCTCTTTCACCTCTTTATTAATGGATGATATTTGCTGTGGAGGTTTCACAAGCAGTGAGGTGGGGAGGAATGCAGCAGGTCCTGAGGCTCCCAGCAGTGACTGATGGGGTGTCCCTGCTGTGTGTAGGGTTCATCCAGGCTGATCTGAATTTCTGCAGGGCCAATTTCAGGTGGAACAGGTGTGGAGAGGGCTGTGAGAGCAGCACAACTGTGTGTGTGACAGAAGAAACCTCAGCCACGACACAGCAAGGACATTTCAGCAGAAAAACGAGCCATTTTCCTGGCTGGTGGATGATTCCCCTCCTGGCCCAGGTGGAAACACAGAGATTTGTGGGAGCAAAGCCAGGCTGCAGGGAGAGCTCTGCAGCAAAGCCTGGGGAGGCACAGGATGCTCAGAGATGCCCCTGGAAATGTCCCAGCCTGGCTTGGTAAAACCTGGCAGAAAGATTGAGAAGGAAGAGCCTGAGCTGTGAATTAGGGCTGGAAGAGTTCTGTGTTTGTCAGACAGCAAAGAGAATCAAGAATGAAGCAGTAAATCAGCAGCTGGTTTTGTATAGGGATTACACAAATTATGGGGATGGGTCTGATTTCCCTTTAATCCTTGAAAGCTTCAGAAGATCCCACATTTCATTATGAATTAATTAATTATCAATCTGTGCCTCACCCACATCCCACAAAAAACAAGTTTTCCTTCCCAACCTTCTCCATTTCCACCTTTCCTCAACGCTCACCTCATTCAGCTCCATAAAAACAACTTCCTAAAGTGCCGAAGTAACTGGGGGTTAAACTTTTTGAAACCTTCCAGCTCTTCCTTCCTGGTTTTATTCACTTTAAAAAATAAAAGAATCCTTCCAAGTTGTCTCGTTGAGGATATAATTTTGCCTTGGGTCTAGAGGCAGTCCTGGCATTTTCTGACTCACTACAGAGGATTGTGGTGCTCCAAGCAGCACATTCTCCTCCTGTCCCCTCTGAGGAACAACCTTGAAATTTTTTAACTCCAAGATTAGAATTCTGAACTTGCTCTAGAGTGCCTCAAAAAAAGCTCTGTGTGAAATAGCTGCTTCTTGTCAGGCTCCTAAAATCCCTCCTGGTTAAACGTAATTTTTAAAAGGCTTTATTTGCTATCAAGCACCTGAATCCTGTATATTTTACAAGTTAATGAGCTCGTTTTTGAGGAGAAAATGTAGCTGTTAGGAATATTAACTGAAGTTATGCTTACTGCCAGAGTGTGTGTAGGGTGTGTGTAAAAATCCTGCTTTAATGTCTAATCTTGGAGTAAGTCCCAGAAGAGATTGATTCAATTTCCATTCATTATGGGAGCAAAACTTAAAATTACTCCAATGTATAGACACTCACTACTGGCAGCATCTTCCAGGCAGCAGAGCTCAGTGATGTGTGGCAGGGAAAAACTTCAAAATGTTGGTTAAAAGGCAGGGGAGGTTCATGGGAGGCTGCAGGACTGGGTTTGGGCTCTGCAGTGATAATTTCATTAACAGGACCCCAAGCCACAAAATCTCCAACTGCTCCCCCCGTTCTAAGGCTAATTGGCTTTAAATGATAATTCCTGCTTTGTTCCTAAATCCCTAAAATTCCCAAATCCAGGATTGAGTCATCCCCCCACATGTGAACATGGGTATTCCATCTTCACATTGAATTTTAGTGTTCTTTAGTGCATTCATCCTCCATTCCTAACCCCTCTAAACACAGAAAGGAAACACACACATGCTGCAAATCCTCAGAAATTGATATGAGCTCCAATTCCACAAAGGGTCTGTAGCACAAAGCACCTCCAAACAAGAAACATCCTCAGTCTCATTAAACCATCAACTGGACAGGAATGTTTGACTCTAGAGGTTTATTACCCTAAATGTTATTGATTAGCAGTCAAACACTGCATTTCCTAATTTACAGCTCCTGAGCCATCAGGCAGCCCTGCAGGTGGGACAGATTTCCTGGGAGCATTTTCCCCAATTCCCAGCACATCTCTGGTGGGCACACACATTGAGAGAGCTGGAAAATCCCAGCTGGAGAATTCTCTCTCAGGCCTGGATCTCTCCTGCTCCTCAGCTCCATCCCCAGCCTGATGAGCTGGTTGGAGCTGCAGACAGGGAAAAACCTTCCCAGGATGATAAATTGGTCACAACAGGCTGGAATCTGGTGAAAAGCAGAGTGGAATTCACAATAAAGATGAACACCTGGTGTTTTTCCCGTGGGACACACACCCTCAGGTCTCTTGGATGTTTTTCCCAGTTGTCCAATGAGCTCTGTCCTGTCCTAGCTCCGTGTAACATGCTTTAAATACAAACTGTCCATTCAATAAATTCAGATTTTTTTTCCCCTAAAGAGCTCCATGTGTGCTGCTGTTCTTGCTGTCTCTCTCTAGGGCAGTGACCACAATCTCTGACAGAAATTCTTGCTTGAACACCACTTGGTATTTCTACCACATGAACTGTTATCAACATTTTGGGATTTTCCCCCACCCATTCCCCAAATCGCTGGTTCAGGCTCCACACACATCCCTTTGTTTCAGCAGGGCTGAGCAGGAAAGGGAAGAATTCCTGCTCCTGGTGCCTTGGGAAGATCCAGGGTCAGTTCTTGAACAAATCCCTCCCCTCCAGTCAGCCCTCCACTCACACACTGCACATTGAAAATTTCACAACTCGGTTTTGGGGTAGGCAAGAGTGCTTTGTGCTTTTATTATTATTACTGTACTATATCATTATTATATTTGGAGTTGATGTAACCATTTAGAGTGGGAGAGTGGATTCCTCACAGGATTTTTGCTGATTGGCATCAAATCCTGCCACACAGGAGGAAATATTATCAATCCTCCTATTGACAAGGTTGTAAAGGAAGACAATGAGGTAGTCTGAGAATCTCTTAATTGCAAGAGTATTAGGTGGAATCCCAAGTAAAGATAAAGGATTAAGAATTTAATGCCACAAGGTCATTTTTCTTATTTACTTTCTTCAGCCCCAGAGGAGCAATCTGTGTCAGTGGGGCATTGTACATCCTCAGATCCCACCTGGAAAAGTGATTTTTAAGAATCACTTCCCTGCTCCCAGTTTGTAGGAGTACAACCATTGTTTGCAGATTTACTGCAAACACTGTGATGACAAAATAAAGTGTTGCCTGTAAAGCAAGGCTAAATCAGCAGTATCAGGATGGTGGTGGATAACTGAATTAAGTGCTCATTTTTGGGTTATCATGAGCTTTGTTCACAAGGAGATGATTTTGCAGCACAGTCTAACACAATTACTCCACATCACCACCATTACAGTTTGCCTGCTGCATCCAAATCCCAGCTCTAAAAACCCTGCAAGAAAACCTGCAACCAGTGTGAACAACTCCACGTGGAGATGCATTTACTGCACCCTTGGTGGATTCCTGAGCAGTAGAAATCTCCATTTTTCAATCAAACCTCACACTGCATCTCAAGGTGAGGGAGGGTCTTGCTGAGCTCCTGTTGGGCAGGATGGGATGGAGTTATTGGAGCAAGGCTGGATGGATTCTCTGCTTGTGCTGGCTCCAACAGCCAGGAGTTGCATTTTTTGTTGCATTTTTGGCAGGCCAGATCAGAGTCACTGACTTCCCAATCCTCTTTGTGCCCTGTGCAAAACTCTGCTGCACTGAGTGTGGCTTTAACAGCCAGGGACACCAAAGGGTCACTAGCAAATCCAGAAAGCAAAGATCTTTATCTGAGATCCAGAGATGAAACACCAGCTCACAAATTAATGCCTCTGCAATATTTTCTTGGACATTAATGCTTGGGTGTAACGTGATTGTAGCACTTTTAAGGTTAGAAAGAAGCCCCACTGATTTATTATTTTAAAAGCCCTAAAGAATTATTATTTGAATTAAAGAGTATTAAACCCAGAATTAAGAATTAATTAAAATTCTAGGGTGCAAATCAAGCATTCAGACTCTAGGAGACTTCAAACCTTGAGTTTTCATCACTTTTATCAATTCAGCTCCAATGAATATGGTGTTTATTGATGTCCTGAACACCCAGGCAATTGGAATGTGTCTCCCAATATAGAAATTAGAGGATGGAGTGCTTTGTTATCTACCCATCCCTGAGGGCCTCCTTCCCAATCCCTCCCTCTGGAACCACAATTCCTGCAGGTTCTTCACTTCCCTCCTTTGCCACAGGCTGGATCAGAGGGGAGCTCTAAAACCCAAACACATCAGCCAGTTTAACACAGGAAACTCCTCAAAGAAAACAAACAAAAGCACAAACACAAGCTGACAGGTTTCCCACACAGCTTGAGCTACACATTTGTCTTCTTGTGGTTTGTTTTTTTTTTTTTTAAATCTTAAAATTTCTGGAGAGCCCACAGAGACATCTTGTGCCTGGATGCCACATAGCAGTGCAGAGGAGAGGTCGGGGTCCCTCTGGGGACACCAGGGGCACACAGAGCTGGCATCAGCAGCACCTCTGCCTGGCACCCTGAGATTGCCCATGGCAAAAAAAAAAAATTTAATCAGGTGGCATCTTGGAATATTTCTGAGTCTTGTTCCACAAGGTGTTTTATCCACCAGCTCTGTGTTGCACACTGCAGATGATCCCGCTGAGCTCTGGAAACAAACACTCAGCTCCTCCAGTGCTCTTTGGTCCTGTGGAATTCCTGGGTTTGGTACAGAACAGGAGCTGAACAGCATTGCAGGGGTGGCAGAGATGGAGGGCAGGTGCTGAGAGCTCCAAAGAGCATGGAAAGGTTTCCCACTTCTCCACATTAAACACCTTTCTTCTACTCAAAACTACATACTGGCCCATAAAATGGGAATTTATGCTGGTTTGGGATGGTGTTGGACCATGAAAATCATCTGACATCTCACCTAGAAACTCTCTGGAGTATATAGAAAATAGGAAAAGGGAAAAAAAATAAAATCTGTGCTCTTTAAGCAATTTACTTGTTGCTCTCTGAACAGGTAAACTCTGTCCTACAGGAAAATATCAGTGCTGAGAGGCAGCACAGGGTACAGGAGGAACTCTGCCCATTTGCCTCTTGTCTTTACAGAGCTGTCCCTATGCTGATGCAGAAGGGAAGGACCCAAAAATCTGACAGGCTGTCTGCAGATGATTCTGCTGCTGTCCTTGGGCACTGGAAACCTGCTCTGCACCCAGCAACCAAAACCTCTGGGCCAGCCCAGCTATTTTCCTTTCAGCACTTTGACAAAAATGAAGTGTTCTGCCTGTGGGAGATAATGTGCCTGGCCAAGAACCTGCCCAAAATATCCCCCAATGCCCAAAACATCCCCCTGCAGCCACCCTGGCTGGCTCAGAGCCTCCAGGGGCTGGGCAGCACAGGAGTTCCAGCCACAGCAGTAAGGAGATTTTTTTTTTTTTTACCTCACTTTTTACTCCCACCAGTGTTGAACTCCTCCCTGGGAAACAGCTCTGACAGCATTTGCTGCAAGTAGGGCACTCCTGAAATATCTCAGAAGCTCCAACAGGCAAGGTGGGAAACTCAAAGCACGATGAGCAGTGGCTTTGAGATGAGGTAAATGAGTATTTTAGGCGAGTAACCAGGGAGAGCCAAGTGAGGAGGCACAGGCTGTCAGCAGCAACCCCACATCTCCCACAGGCTGCCCCAGGGCCCCCAGCTCCTCTCCTCCCTCCTGTGTGTGCCCCACACTCGCTGCTTTCTGCCCCTACAGACATCAGAGAGGGTGATGGCAGATTAAAATTATTTTTTTCATCCAGAAACTGCAGAATTTACAAAAGCAAGAGACATAATTCTGAGAACAGGGAGAAAGAAATGGGGAAATTCTCATGGCAGAGCCTGGCCTTGTTTAGACCCCAAATGTAGAAACTCAAGCTCTTTGATTCCCAGTTGTGAATACCCACATACCTTCAACCCCACTCACTGCTTTCTGCCAGAGATCAGAGAGTGTGCTGATGGATTTAAATGATTTTTCATCCAAAAACTCCAGAATTTACAAATCCAACAGACATAATTCTGAAAACAGAGAGAAAGAAATGGGAAAATTCTCATGGCAGAGCCTGGCCCTGTTTAGACCCCAAATGTAAGAACTCAAGCTCAGACTCCCAGTTGTGAATCTCCACATCCTCCCACATCCATTCACAAGAGACTCGAACTGCAGACATGATGTAATCCCCAAGATCCCATCCCCAGTGGAAATCAGATATTTCAGATAATCAGATTTCAGATCTGAAATGAGCTGGCACTGCTGTTTATTCCTGCAGCACACACTGGAGCCACAGCTGACTGGGATGTCCTGATGGTCGATGCATTCCTCTCCATTACTTTCCACCTCTTGCACATGGAACAAAAGGCCACAAAGTGCAGGCATCAAGGGGAAAAAATCCCAGTTCCACTACATTAGCTAAAGCTGTCTCCTATTGAAAGCAGTGATAGGTAATCTATAAAATAATTTCCACAACCCCACCATAAAAGAGTCTCATTGTCAGTGCAATCCAATAGCACCAGTGGCTGGAAGAGAATTTATTCTATAATGAAAGTTACTCCACATGAAAAAAAAAATTAAAATCATGTTTTTATGATATAAAGCACGTATTTATGATGTGTGTGGAAATCACTGGGCATGAATTAAGGAAGCTTTGATCAAGATTGGGGTGACAGCACAAAGTTAGATATGAAGACTACAACTATCTATAAACAAAAGGAACACTGGGAAAACCAAGTTTAATCACAGTTTGACAAACACTGGATGAGGAGCCCAGCTTACTTAACCTCCTGCATTTAGGATGAAACAAATTTCCAAGCCATCCTCCAAAACAGAATCTTGTTTTATTCCATTTTTTTTTTCTACAACACAGCCAGAAATCCATAACACAATTCTCTATCCCTGCTAACTGCTGTAGCAGATAAAAAAAAAAAAAAAA
>VXBI01006461.1:82740-123442 GCA_013397375.1 Toxostoma redivivum
AAACTCCAAAAAAAAAAAAAAAAAACACAGCAGGAGCTCCAGGAACCACCACAAAGAACGGCACCCTCGGTGATCCCTGAGAAACTCTTTGATTATTGAAATGATGGGAGCTGAACAGGTTTACTCAGGGAAAAATGTGTGTTCCTTTTGATAATGGTTTTATTTATTAATGAAAGTCATCATGCTGTAATGTCATCTAAATTAGCCTCAATTAATTTCTGAATTAATCTGCTGTGTTCCTGGTAATTTCTTTCTCCTCTTACACTTTTCAAGAATCTTTAAATGATAAAAGGAGTTTTAGCACAAAGAAATGGAGAGGTCTCTTTATAGCAGACATTCAAGATAAGAAGAGAATAGATACAGAAGACAGGAGGGTAAATCTCAAACTGCTTTGATGGTTTTTAGTGACTTTGATATAATAATTGACTCCAATATGGTTTCAAATATCCTCATTAGCCACAATTTTTGATTTTTGGGAGTGATAAAGGCTAATGGAACTGCAGGATTTTCACCTCAACTCCAAACCAGATTATCTGGACACTGATTTATGACTGGGGAAATATTTCTGTAAATATTGTGTGTGGCTGGGCCTCCATTACACAGAAAACTTTGAGGACAAATTGAGCCTCTTCTAATTTTTGGTAGAATTTTGTGTGCACCTGATGATCAGGACCACGTGGATTAAGGGTTATTTAGCAGCAGGGTGGATTTGAGTCACCAAAAAGGAACAAAACTCTGAGCAAACAGAAATCTCAGGGTGCTGCACATCCCATCAGTGTCCCCAGGATGGCCCCACAGGTGACACTACTGCCCTGAGTCACTTTTTTGGGGATTCACAGAGAATTGCAGCATTTGAGCATCAAAACCAGCATGACAAGCAATCTACAGGTTTTCTAGGTGGGGTAGGAGAAAGGAGGAAAAAAAAAAAAAATACAGAACACTCCTGAAAAGGAATAGTCCAAAACTATTTTAATCTTTCACCTTCCAAGGATTGCCAGAGGGGTTTTTGGGGCTGCAGCTGATGGGCACAGCGAGGCTTTATCTAAATCAACTTCCCACAGTGCTTTACACATCCTTTACTATTATTCTCATGCTTCTAAAAACACAATTGTGAAGCTGTATAATCTGATATGAAATTACAGCTTATTTTGCCACAGAAGGAGGAAAAAAAAAAAAAAAAAGAAGAAAGGAAGAAGAGACTGATGCCACTGACATGTTTGAGAAAACATGATCTGTTTTGATAGCACATTGTATTTGCAAAGCCTGTCCCCAGGCAGGCTGTGCTGGAATGAATTTGGAATCAAAAGGCACGTGGTCAGGATAACTGGAAATAATTCTGTACCTTCCTTTCTGGCAGTGCAGAAATGACAGAGGATCCAGAGCATGCATCCAAATATATATCCTCAGAATTTAATTAGAGAGAATTATTCTTGCCTACCTAGGATAATTGCAACATTATGTTGTGATGGCTGCTAGCATCACATATGCTTACAGATTAATAGTGTTTCTTCCATGTCTGCTTTTGATTTAATCAGGCCATCACTCATTACAATCATGCATGGCTGGTTCTACAAGATGAGAATGCAGAAAAAACAACTTGCCTGGTAACAAACAGACCTGGAGCTGCAGGGCTGGGCCAGGCTGAGCAGGGAGCTCAGCAGAGCTGGCACCAGAATCCACCCCTGAGCTGGAACAGCCATGGGCACTGCAGGGAAACCCAGAATTCCCAAAGAACTCCTTCCCTCCAGAGCTCCTGGGGTGATCCTTGCACACCTGGATATTCTGGGAGTGAATAAACACATCCTGACTGGGCACGTGTGTGTGGCCAGCCCCTCTCCAGGCACCATCAAAACCCACCTGGGGACCTCTGTGGTCCTTGTATACATCAGGAAGGAGAAAAAAGATTAAAGTATGTGGCTACCTTGAAGCAGGAGTGGTCACAGAGGGACAAGACTTATAAATTAAGTTTTAAATATGTATTTACACATAAAAGCAAAATATACATTTCTACTGTGCCAAAACAGAGACTGAACCTGTGTTTGATATTAACACTGAAGTCCTGACCACAACAGAGCAATCCATAAAGGTATTTTAAAAGCAATAATAACAAAGGGTGTATCACCAGGTTAAAGAGTCCTGAACAACTCTACAACATCATCAAGACATTGACCTAGGAAATGATCTCAATTGAGATAAAGCAGCAGACACAGATCCAGCAGAACACCCCAAACCCCACAGGACTGCACAGTGATGCTTTTTCCCTCATGACAGGCACAGCAGCAATGACTTTCATGCATTTCCCTATAAATTTTAAAATCCTTTTCTGGGTAATAGTTTAATTTCACAAATGCTAGCTGAACAACGTTGGCTAAGGCTCCACATTGTTTGGAGCTGGTATTTAATTGAAGAACTTTCTTCTCTTCCTCCCTCCCTTCATTTTGTGGGAATGCAATCCCTCTGAAATTAGGCACCACTGCCTAGGACACACATGTGCTAATGCAGCCCAGGAGCCACAGTCACACCCTCAGAAACAAGCAACCCATAAAAAGCAAAATATACTCTGTGCCTGAATGCTAATGCAGCAATTAATCATTTTGATACCCTTGCTCTCTCTCCCTTGATTTTTTTGATGTCAGAACCAACTCAGTAGAACACCACACTTTTAAAAAATCATCTTTCAAGTAGCAACATTAAACAGCTCAGACTAGAAAGCAAACAAATCAATAGATATTATAGCACTGGTGGTACAGAGCTGGCAGAGACACCCGTGCCAAACTCCACCTGGAGGGAGCAAAACTGAACCAAAAACCAGCAGCAGCTTTGTTCCAAAAGCCCACCCAGCTGGGAAAACAGAGATTCCTCCTTTCTGAGCCCCAGTGACACCAAACACAGGGAGCTGGAGGGAAACTGCTCCCATTTATTCCTCCAGAACACACGGCCACAAAACCTGTGCCAGGTGTGGAGGCAAAGCTCCCCCACCAAGTCCAGCACTGAGAAGACCAAAAGGACCACACAGAACAAAACCAACCACAGAACACGGCAAAATTCCACCGACATCATTTCTTTTGAGAGGTTTTGTGAAAGTTGAAAGCCTTCTCCTACCTTTGGAAGCACAGCAGGGCAGGAATCTCCTCCAGCAGCAGATGATGGAACAGGCTGGGGTTGGGTTTGGGGGGGATTTGTGGGGTTTTGGGGTGGGTTCTTGTGGGTTCCAGCACGTTTTGTTTAATAACAAGGTGGGTTCTGGTTGGTTCCAGCACAGGTGGGACCAATAATGAGGCTGATTAGCACTAATGAGGCTGATTAGCTCTAATGAGGCTGATGATCTGCACCTGTGCCCCAAGAGCCAGGCTCCTGTGAGTGCCCCTGCCCTGGGTGGGCTCAGCCAGAGGAGATGGCAGTGCCCAGCCCAGGTTGGAATGCACCCCGTGTTTGGTTCTGCACGTGGCAATTAGCATTCATTTACAGGAACAAGGGCTGATTAATCAGCTGGGATTGCAAATGACACACTTGCACTCCAGGCTCGTTTTGTTCTGCACCGTGCATGGTATTTAGCTAAACCTGTGATTAAAGGCCAAGTTCTGAGGCCTTGAGGAATAAACTTAAGCTTTGATGTTGTTGATAAAGGCAGGAGTTTTCAGAGAATTAGATTTTGTGGGGGAGTAAAAAGAAATTGGGTGTTTTGCTCTTTGTCAGTGATTATGAAATCCAGGAGCATTTAAAATTCAATGAAGATTTGTCACGGTGCTGCAGAGGGGACACAGGACTTTATTAGGAGAGGAGGGCAGGATGAAAGCTGGAATGCAGAAATCACAGTGACAGGAACACAGAGCTTTGCTGCTCCAGGTTAAAGCTGCTCATGCACTGGGTATTGATCCCAGGGCACCCAGGTACTGTGGATGGAAGCAATGAATAAAATCAACTTGCATTACTCCTTGCTTGTAATGATATTTATCACTTTTTTATTATCATGGCTCTCTGATTTTCAGCAAAGAGCTCATGTTGATTTATGGGCAAGAAGGAGGCCAGAAATAGGAATGATTTGGGGCAGCCCAGCTGCAGCAGGGGTGCAAACCCACGTTCAACCCCTTGCTCTAATTTTCCTTCCCAGTGCCTGTCCCCATCCAATTTGCTGCCTCATCTCCTTGGCCAAGCCTGACACTTTCTGTCATGCTTTTGAATATTTTCCTGCCTTACTCCTGAGTCATTCTGTGGTGTTCTGCCAGACCTTTGCATCCAGAGTGCTACAGCCCCACACAGCAGTGTGTTACTACTCTGTGAGTCACACTCTGAGCAGCCACAGAGGAATCCTCAGCATTCAGGTCACAACTTGGACCCATCATCCAGGCTGAGAAAAGGGTGAATAAAACAATTCTGTAATTCAAGTGTTATTAGACTGCAGCATTAGAGGACAATGGCCAGGGCTCCCTTCAAGGTTTAGCTTCCATTACCTCAGGTCTGTTGTGTTGATTATTTGGAATTTTTGCTCACACCTAGAGGATCAGATCAGCATTAGTGAGTGGGAAATGGGATGGAATTGCCCTCCAGACTCTGCTTTCCCTTGCAGGGCTGCTTCCCTCTGTCACTCAGAGTAGGACATGGAAAGATTGATTCCCCAAAAGAATTTTAATAGAAAAATGATCAGGTTCACAACAGCTATTATTTGCATGAGGTCACTGAGCTGCCAACCAGCAGTTTGTAGGTGAGCAGCAGCCAAGGACTTCAGCCTGAGCCTGCTAAGAGTAGTTCTCCTGATAATTAAACACTAATGTTCTTCCATGAGTACATTATAATGAAATAAATTGCTTCAAGGGAACAATAAACTACAGGCAGCATCTGAAGCATTTGAACAGCACAGAGCATTTGGCTGCTGCAAGATTCACTCCGAGAGGAGAAAGGTAATAACATCTCAGGAACCATTTAGAAAACAATTTTGTGAACTTTCAGGGTTTGTAGCAACAAGCTGGGGCACTGCAGTGATTTTAGTGCTGCCACTGAGTCAGAGCCAGCTGGGATGGGAGCACACCCAGAACAGCACTGGGCACAGTGACTCTGGGGCCAGGGGCAGTTTGGCACCTGTGCTGTGCCCTGACAACATCCCAGAATATTTCCCTTCAGGTTTTTTTTTTTGTTTTGTTTTTTTGGTTTTTTTCTTCTTCTCACTTACTCCAGCACTCATCTTCTCATCTTCTGTATTTTGGATGTGAGGACTACCTGTAACTCACCTGGGAGCCTCTCTGGCCCCACAGCTCTCGAGCACTTTACTCATCTCTTGGGACACAGCTCACAGCAAATTCAATAAAAATTTCAGACAAAAACCAGGCCCCTCAACAGCAACGTTTATCTGCCTCCTAAAGCAGAATAAATGAAATTATCATTGTAGCTTCCTAATACTTGGAGCGTGCTATAGAAATATTTATAAAGAATTGAGACAGTGTATTGCACATATGCTTCCAGTTGAATGAAACTCTGCATGTGCCTCTCTAATTTAAGATATTATCCTGCTATTTGAAGATGTAAGTAGTGAGCACAGCATTAAAAATAAAATTTAACTGTTTGTTCTCTCCCTGCAGGGCAGCAGTGATGGATTTGTCTTTCTATCTTGGCTTCTTTAACTTTTGAAGCTGGTGGAAAATACATTTTTCTGTCATTATGCTTGTTTTAGAGTCAGCAGGTTGAGCTTGCTTGAATAGTCAGGTGCTGCCAAGAGTTGATCCTGTGCATGTTTTAAAAGAATAAAGTATGCTCATGTTTATAGGGCAATTTGCAGGCAGTGCTGAACGTGCTCTGGGAATGGGAGCTGCTCCCTGCACCCAATCCCCAAAAAACCATCGTGGCTGTTGCTGGGAATGCAAAAACACACAGAGATCACTTGAGCACTTGAGAAACCTCCCTTCTGCCTGCACATTGGCCTTTAGCCAAGACAGATGGATTATCACTAAACAAAATTCTGTAAAGCCTCCTTGCATTTACATAATGTAAGTTTCTAACATTTAAGCAATTAAAACAATTGGTGCTTATGGCTTTAGAGAACTCGTGGGTTAATTAGGACTCGTTGTGTGGATAAGATGGGAGGGAGGAAATGAAGCACTCAGGAGTTGCTCACTGCTTTACCCCACAGGGGGCACACTGCTCTGCTGAAGGACTTCTCTCAATTTCAATTTTCCATGCACAAATCCTTCCATAAGATCTGTTCTATCGGTGGAAGACTTTTAGGATGGGATTGGTTTCATTAAAGTGATGAAGACACAGGTTTGTTTTACAGGAAGAAGCCAAAGGCAGCACTTCTTGGCTGTATTCTGAATTTCACCCTTTTATTTGAACAGATAAACACAAATCCTTTGCAAGAGTCTTCAAGGCGTGGTAGAACAGAAATCCTGATTTCAGCAGCACCCCAGAACGGGACACTGGCTGAATGTGCTATTTTCAGCAGGGTGATGCCCCATGAAAAGCACATTTAATGTGCTTTTAATGCTTTTTAATGCTTTTTTCCCTTGTAGGAAAGGGTGGCATTCCCTAAATTTGTGGGTGAACAGGAGATGCTCCCACTGCCTGCAATGGTCAAGCAAAAAAACACAAACACAGCTCCTGTTCTCACACAGAACAAAAGCAGAGCTGAGTTTTGGTAGAAGCTCTGTCACTCAGTACAGAACAAGTTAAAAAAGTATTACATTTTTATTTTTAATTTTCAATGATCTCAGTTTCCTTTCTTGTTGTGACTCATTTCATTTTGGAGATGCTTTTTCTTTTCAAGAAAATCGACATTAAAAGTGGGTTCTGGTACACAGCATTCAACTATAATGAAAAAAACCAGCAGGCAACTAAATTGTAGCACAGAAAAGCTTCACTGGATTCTCCTATTTAAACTGAATGATGGTTGTGCCAAATTTTGCAAGACTGAAGAAGAAGTTGTTTATTATTATTATTAGTTTTTTAATTATTATAACAGGGCAGAGAGGCTCCAATCATCACCCACTAAAATTCCAAGCAACTCTTGCTGTGTTGAGTCAATGGTCAGTGGTAATAAAATCAAATAAACAAGGAAATCACACTGGGGGGGGAAAAAAGAGAGAGATTAAAAAAAATTGGGGGGTTTTATGATTTATCAGCTGATTTATCCAAGGATATTGAGAAAGTCTTCACCTGGAATGAGCATTTAAATCCAGACCTGTTCTTTCAGTCCTTAAACAACTTCCTGTCTCAAAGTGCAAAGAAAATTTTTCTCATCTTTTGCCTCTTTTGTTCTGCCCAATGTCATTACTTTAAACTGTGTTTAGAGGACACTGGTTTTTCCTTTTTGAAAACTAAGTATTAACCAACATTAAAGCTCCATCTTTTGATTTCTCTACATTAGATCAAATTTAAAACTGCATGTTACTCAAAATAAATAAAAAAAAACACAAAAAAAAACCAAACAAAAAAACCCCTAATCCTTTTTTAATGGAATTCAGCTCTGTGTTTACTTACTGTTTTATCCTCCTTTTCCTTTCCATTTTGTTCTCTTTTATCAAAATAGGCCTCCTGGTAAGTAATACCAGTTAATAGCAATTACTTAAAGTATATTTTGTTTAGTAGAGAAGTAAAAATCATCCTTGATTTCTGGATGTGTTCTGTAATCCATGTCATATGGATGGCTCCATAAATCTTTCTAATGCCTAATAAAATCCACAACTGAATGGCACACTCATTTCATATTAAACTGAAAATTCTGCTGCCTAAGAGCTGGTGTGTGATTTGAAAACAATAAAACCAGCATGGAGTTATGAATTACAATCAGTTTTTTACATTTCTGATTCATAAAAATACATTTTTATGCTCTCTCCTTAGCCAGTATTTGAACTTTTCCTCCAGCCTGTGCCAAATGAATGCAATCAAAGCACACTGTCTTTATTTACTGCTACAGAAGAAAATATCCCATTGTTTCTAAATTTGACCCCACATACATGTTCAGAAGGTTGGTTTTATTTAGTCTTGTCACTCCTTGTTTTGCTTCCAGGTCAGGGCTCACAAAATTTGAATTTCCTCCTTTAAATGTTTCTGTATTTCCTGCTAGTTTATTTCCCTGTGTGCTGCTTTGATATTCCAAATAAATAGATTTAGGTTTTTTTTGCTTTGGTTTGGTATTCCATTCCAGCCTCTTGGAAGAGATGAGTACATTCAGAACAGCCTGTTTCTGGAAATTCTTTATTCTTTCCCACAATTCCAGCATTCCCGAAGTCTCCAGCAGCACCAGCTATCTGTACACGAATCATTTTCCTTTTTCTCTGAAGGACTGAGAGGAGCAGAGCAGCAGCAGAGCAGGGAGGCTGTCAGAGCACTGCCATCCCCTAACGGGGTGTTAAAAGCAGAATTATTGCTGTTTATTGCCAGCACTCAGCGCTGCTGATCCAGATGAACATCAGTGGGCTCAGCACAGACAGTGCTTATCCTTCAGGATAAAAAGGAGATGAGTTTATTCAGAAACTCCCTGTTTAAATAGCATGACTCACAGCCAGAATAAAAATGATTGGTGCAGAGAGAGGACACCCCTTTCCAGGCCTGGTCACACACCAAGACAGGCTGTGGACAGAGACATCGAGAGAGCTGCAAAAATACAGCTTGAGAATTCTGTCTCTCCAGCCTGGACTTCTCCTGCTTCCCTGATAAACTGATAATAGCTGCAAACAAGAAAAAAATCTCACAAGGTGATGATATGGTCAAAACCAAGTTGGAATCTGGTGAAAAGCAGAGTGGAATTCACAATAAAGATGAACACCTGGTGTTTTTCCCGTGGGACACACCCTGAGGTCTCTTGGATGTTTTTCCCAATTGTCCAACGAGCTCTGTCCTGTCCTAGCTCCGTGTAGCATGCTTTAAATACAAGCTGTTCATTCAATAAATTTGGCTTTTTTTCCCTAAAAAACATCCATGTGTTTTGCTGTTCTTGCTGTCTCTCCCTCTCCAGGGCCGTAGCCACAACAGTGTTCTATCTTTGTTGTTAATTCCTCTCTATTTTAACCAATTTATCATCCTGGGAAGGTTTTTCCCTGTCTGGAGCTCCAACCAGCTCATCAGTCTGGGGATGGAGCTGAGGAGCAGGAGAAATCAGACCCGAGAAAGAATTCTCCAGCTGTGATTTCCCAGCTCTCTAAATGTGTCTGTCCACACCTGGCAGATGAAAACACAAACCCCATCAATCCATTGGGCAGGGGAAACAATCCCACCATCACAACAAGCCCACAGTAATTCAGGGATGGATCCCACTGTGATGGGGTGGGTTCAGCCTCAATGATCCCAAACAGAACCCTGCTCCTGGAAGGAGAGGGGACACTGGGGAACCATCTCTGCTGTGCCAGGCTCCTGCAGCACAGGGGCTGTTTCCAGTCTGAACAAGAGCAAAAAGGATGGAACCATCCAGATTTTCCTGGGTGTGTGTCTGTCTGAGCAGAGGGGGTTTAGGTGCAGCTCAATTTCTCTGCATCCTTTTGACTTTGCAGCACTTTCTGCTGTAAGTTCCTTTCTACCACTGCTGTCTGTCNCAGCTCGGGCACACGAACTGCCAGACAAGAACTTTTACACATCTCGGGGAAAAAACCAAAACAGATTCTGAGAGCTGTCCTCATCATTTCAATTTTTCTGCTGGGATTTTTCCCTCCCCCATTTGTAGACCCTGCTGTAGCCATGAAACCCCACAGAATTACAGAAGGGAATAAAGTTTATGTGCTGGCAGCACCCATTCAAGAGCCCAGGGCTTGAGAGACAATTGGGAATTTGCAGAAGATATCCCAGCCACAGAGTCCAACTTTTCCCAACTAAATCTCTCTCCTCACACATTATCCACCTTGACCTGTATTATTTTTGACTCAATTTTAATCTTTCTGACCCCAAGATGAGGGATTTTTTTTTTCTCTTTTGTTTGTATCTTGGGCAGCTCCCATGGTTACCTGCCCCAGCTCAGCTTCAGCTCTTTGCTGACCCTCCCTCACCTGCTCTGGATGGAATTTTAGAGACTGTTGAAAAGTTTGACTTCAATTAACAATCCCTAGCAACTGCTGAAGGTAGAAAAACAATTGCTTTACTATAAAGCTGAATCCATGTGGGTTTGTACAGTATTAAATTGAGGGTACAATTTATGGAGGAAAAGAGGATCTAAGAGAAAGAAACATCACTCAGATGAGGTTAAGAGAGACTTGACCAGAGAAGGTCAGGAAAACTTTTCAAAGTTTTGGATAGAGAAATCTGCAGCTTTCTCAGCTGGTGATGACTGAAAACTCACAGCTCAACCTTACACCTCACATGAAAGAATTTCCCAGCTGTGGAACAGCAAGACTGAGGAATATTAGAGAAGGGAACTCAGGATGGCAGGAGGATCTCTGTGCTGGTCTGCTGGTGGTTGTTAAAACATCCTCAGCTTCTCACCAGAATGTTTCATCCCCAAAAAGTCTCTTATGAGGTCAGCTGTCCTTGGAGAAACTTTGTGACTTGAAAATGAATAGAAAAGGGGGAGGAAATATTAAGGGTAAGTACAGTTTTCCAACACCTCCACGCCCAAGAAAAGTCTGAAATAACTCTCAGCCTCTTTTGGTTGTTTTATTTTTCCTTTTCTTTTCTTATAAGCTTCCATATCCCTAAATACACTCCACTAGTCAAGGTGGCGCTAGAAAAAAACAATGTTGTCTTGATTCTGCTGTTAAAAAAGCTATTTTCTGGGGGGAAAAAAAAGAAAATAAAAGCTGCTTGAAAATAGGCAGAGAACAGAGCATTTGTAGGCATTTACTCTTCACTCATCTGAAAATCAGTCAGGAAAAGAAAAAACAGAGCTATGAAAAGCAGCTGTTTGCTCAGTAAAACATTTCCCCTTCTTTTGAAACTACTTGTGTAGCCTTAAGGAAGGCAAAGGAGTGGTGAAAAGAGATTTTTATGGTACTTTAGCATAACATTTCACTGCTGGGTGCTCAGAACCAGGAGCCCTCCCTGCTCTGGTGGGTTTTGCAGGGGACAAGTCACAAGTGATTGTTTTAGAAGAGGGGCTCAGGCTTTAGCAAAGCCTGTGTCTCCTCCAGAAAAATAACATTTGTGGAGCAATCAGAAAGAGGGGACAGCTCTGTCAGAGACACCAGGGGCAGATTTGCAGTTCCACCAGCATGGCAAACACTGATTTTATTTCTAGATAAAATTATTAGATGAAATTATCCTGATGTGCAGTGTCAGCCTCCAGCCCCGTGTGGGCACAGGTGAGACCTGAGCTGCAGTGCTGATGGAAAACCCAAACCAGCTCCTTCCACCCCAGAAGTGACTCTGGGAATGACAAATGGAGCTGGGTTTGATCTGTGGAGGGGCATGGCAGGGACTCAGGCTGATCCTGAGCTTATGCAGCAGTTAATTTATTGCTGGGCTAATTGAATAATGCATGAGACCTTCCACCTGAGACTGCTGAACTTCCTTTATGATCTCCATCCAGCGTTGGAAGGACTGTGATAAACCTCTTCCAACTTACATTCAGTACCTCCACTGAAACATTCTGAGTGTCAGCTTCTGAAATATGCCATGGTGATTGCACACTATGGAAATTTTGCTGAGATTTGGCAAGTATTTAATGGTGCTTTCCATATTTTCCCCTGAATTTTTATCATCCCAATCAATTCAGAAGAATATGTAACATTTAGATCTTAATAAGGCTGTAAGCAAGCATTTATTTCCTTTATAATTTTCTATTAATTACACAGCAGCTAATGACTTTTAAGAGTCTGCTATTAATTAATTTACATTGGCTGTCTTTAATTGCCTATTAAGTACCTGGACTCATTTGTGAGATTTACATGGAATTGTTGCCAAAAATGTCTCGTGCAACTGCACCAGATCCTTTTTCTGCCTGAATTCTCTATTGTTCCATGCCATATTTATCATGCTTACTTTCCTTTTGCACAGCTAGCCTCTTAGCAGCTTACATCTAAAAGCATTTCAAGTAATTATCCTCTGTAATTACCTTCCTCCATTTCCCTGACTCTTTTCTAAGAGTAAAAAAGCCAAGAAAAAAAAAAAAAAACAAAACCCTGCTCGACAACAAAACAACAGATTTGGTCAGATGTTGGTCAGGCATTAATTATTTACAACAAATAACTGTGTAATCTATAACAAAGCATACACTAACAGTTAAAACTTGGTCCTGAGGCTAAAAGATTAATTTATCTTCCATGAAAGTTTTTTAAATTGCAAAAATTCTGCAATTCCATGCTGGGAAGAAAATGAGATATTTTTAGCATTTCAGGGATATTTCCCTGGGCATGGCATGCAGAGATGGGAATGAGGTTTGCCACCTCGAGCAGATTTTCCAGCACATCCCTCCCTGCCCAGCCTTGAGGAAGCTGCCAAGAAAAACAGGAATAGTTTTGGAGCTGAGTCCATTGGAAGGTTCCCTGACACCAACACATCACTGCACAGCACCTGCACTGCACAAAAAGGCATTTTCCAGGGGAAGAATATTCCAGAGGAAAATCTGTCTCTCAGTAATTGGCCTGAGACAGGAGTTCCTTTTTTCCCTCCTGTAATCTTATCTAACATAGCTTTGGATGTTCCCATTATACAAAATGTCTAATCCCTTTTGAATCCCACTAAATCCTTATCTGGCCCACAGGGTAAATTTTCTTTGTGTAAAAACTCTGATTCCTTTTAGCCTTTTTCAGATTTGTAAGTGATCCATCTCTCCTGTCCTTGTGTGATGAGAAAGGGTAAAAAGGAGTTTCCTTGCCCCTGCTGTGTGTTGTTTTGGATACTTCTAACACATCCTTATTTTGTGAGGTTCTCCATTAGGATAATATCCTTAATCCTTTTCAGCCTCATTTCATAGGAAGGGGGTTTGTTTAAACAGGACTTTTTCCCCCTTTGGATAGAGAAGGGAATAAAATTATGAGATGTGAAATATATAATTTGACTCACCAGAACTGTAATTTTACGCAAGTGTAATTCCATTGAAATCAGCATCTCCTAATGTGCAAGGCTTGTCTGTGCTCTGCCTGTGCCTGCACTGGCACCATATCATTTTCTGTCCTCTTCTGCACATTTGGGAGCAGTTTTTATCCTTTTTTTGAAGCACAGCTGTACACTGAGCAGAAGGCTTCCTGTGACTTTCCAAAACAATTCCCAAGGCTCTCTGTGACCTGCTTCCAAATAATTTGGACACTCACACCATGGCCAAGCAGCAAGCTCTTGGAGAGACATCTCTGGGCTGATTTCACTGCTTGAAATGTGCTTGGCAAGGAACAGAAGATGGATGGGGAGGAGGAGACACCACATGTGGCCATTTATTTTAAGATATGTAAATGGCTGGCAATACCCTAGTTCTGTAATATTTTATACCAGCAGCTGTATCTTAATAACAGAACCAATTCTATTTTATTTTGATGATACCCAGAGCCCCCACCTTCACTTGGGTAAGGTGCACTTAACAAATATCTCAGCTACAACAGTGAGGATAAATGAAGATTATTTTCCCTGCTGCTCAGATGAGACACAGAAGAGTGAATGTTGTACCCAGAGCATAAGTGAGAGATTTGTTATGAAGGTGGAAATTGGATCTGAAGTTCCCAAGCCCCCGTTTGGAATTTAAACCCCAGCACTGCTCCTCAGAGAGGAGAATTTCCTCTCACTGTCCCACCCCCATGTCCATCTACTCCTACCTAGAGGTTTCAAACTCTTTGCTTCTCTTCCTTTGACCAACTTTGGGGACTGGCACACAGCAGAGAGTGTGACAGAGATAACCCAGCCCTGGTGACACCCAAATCCATCAGAATGTGTCCTGAGTGGCTCCTGAATTGTCACTAAAGACACACATGAGGTGCTCCAGCAACGCTCAGCTCCACCAGACAAGCAGAAGCAGCAGAGATAAGGCAGCTCTTTTTCTTTCTTTCTTTTTCTGCTGATAATTAAGTGACCTTGTCAGAAATTATAGATGTTTACTGATTCAGCAGAGAATACATGAGGAGGAAAAAAAAGGACAAAACTGCTTTTATATGTCAAATCAACTATAAAAAAAATCCCAGCTTCACATAGAAGAAGGAAAATCTGTCACCTAAATCTTTATTTTCAGAAGCCAGTATATAATGGAACTAATATGACAAAAGCTTGAATAATACCTTTGTGCATTTTTGTGGTTTTATATATGCAAATCAAGTAAATGTAGGGCTTAAGGCTGCTTATTTAACAGTTGTACATGGGGAGCATTAATGTGCTTTGGCTTGACAAATGCATATTTCAGACAAAAGGAATTATTTGTATCAACATTACTGTGGGGGTGATAGAGAGGTGTAAAAGAGGATTGATAATACAACTAGCAGCAAGTAATTCCACACTGTTTAAATCAATGGGGGGACAGCCCCTGATGCCTGCAATTAATGAATTAATTAATGAATGGGGGGAGCACACACTGGGACCTTTCCCCAAGCCCAGAACAGGAAGGGTTTTACAGCACTGGCACTGGGAAAAAACCCAGATCTCCTTGGAAATAAGGAGATATTTGTAATAAATCCAGCTTGTGAGAGCCTCAGAGCCATGGATCCACGTTCAGGGATGTGTCCCAACAAGGCTCAGCCCCTGGAGACCTGGGAGCAAACCCAGCACAGGTTTGATCCTCGTGCATCAATTAATTGGCTGCTCATGCATCAATTAATTGGCTGCTCGTGTGTAAAATAACTGTTCAGACATGCAGCAGTGGGCACTCATGCAGAACTTAACTGGACACTCATGCAGAAGTTAATTGGACACTCATGCATGAAATAATTGGGCAATCATGCCTAAATTAATTCTGTGCTCCTGCATGAAGTCACTGAGCAGTCATGCAGTTATTTTTCCACTAATTACAGGATTTTTTAAAAGTTATACAGTGCACCAGCCAGCCAGATTTTGTATCACTGTCAAGTTTTACCTGCCTAACAAAGTTTAGGCATTTGAGACATTTAGGAACAGAAAAGATTCTGGGCTTCATATTAATTAAAGTGGCATTTTAAATTAATGAACTAATGATGACATTTACTTGATCATATACTCCAGCAGTAAGTATCATAATTTCAAGTATTATTTAAATAAAATGATCACATCTATGTTTTACATAAATAATGTTATTCACCTTTAGCTATGGTCCAGAGCTCCATCCCCAGCTCACTGCTGTGCCCAAGGGCTCTGCATTAGGACTGAGAAATTCTTTAAAAAGGAACAAATTCAAACAGCAAAAAGCCAAACACACACTCCTTGGGCCTTGCAGAACCTGAATTTTCTTAAATGTGCTGGCTGTAAAACACACCTGGCAAATGAGGAACAGGATGAATTTTAAATGCTGTATCAGACCCCTCTGAGTTTAAATCAATGTGGCATAATTAACACTGCTCCTCCCAGATAAAGGTCTGCTGGGCTGTCAACATTTTTTAATACTCTTCAGTCTGAATAGGATGTTCTTTTGGCAATAGATATAAGCTGGCAGGGAAAATTACTCATGACCTCTTAACTTAAACAAATAATTCAGGCTTCTTTTTTTACTTAAAGCCTGCACACTGCATCTTCCAGAAAAAGTGACAAAACATAATGGAAATAATTCTATTTTAGCATTCAGTGCTGGGTGGTTGTTTTCATGCAGGAAAAAAACAACATGCACCTTGTTGTTTTTTTTTTTAAGGGCTATATTCCAAGAGAGACAGAATTTCATTATTAGACCATGCAAATTACTCAGCAGCCTGTGTGCCATTGGTACTCACAATATTTGGATTTTTTTTCCTGTGTTCTGAGCATTTCTGGCCAAGTGCTGGAAGCAGGCAGGCTCTAACATGCAGCAGTTGTGTGGATTTTGTCCCTCAAAAGGCATGGGCAGCAACAAGGAAAATTATTAATTGATTCTAGATTAATCACTTGATTAATTGATTCTTGATTAATGTCACTGCCAGACACACCTTTGTGCCACAATGTTGTACTGGGATTTTGTAGGGTTCTGCATAAACAGCTTGGGAGAGGGATTAAAAACAGAGGGGCCAGGCTCAGAAATTCTGGTTTTTATTCAATGTCTGCTGTGCTGCAGCTGATCTCCAGCTGTTTAATACAGAGGTGCAGAGCAGATGTTCCCTCCAGGACCCAGATGTGCTGTGGACGAGGCTGTGGCCCCTGAGTGCTCATTAATGTCCCTCCTGATCTGCTGGGAGAGCACTTCACACCAATCATCCATTTGTTCAAGGCCAGAATTAACCAGGCTGTCTCACACCACTTGTTCAAATTAGCTCAGTGAAACCTTGCAAATTCTTTGCTGAATTATCGGGGAGAGAAAAGTTCTGCCCAGAAAGTCAAAGGCAAGTGACTGCAGGCAGGAATCTCTCCTGGAAAAGTGATTTTTAGTGGTTTTACTCCTGGATTTGGTGCTCACACACCAAGTGGGAAATAGTTCTGAGTCTCAAGCACTGAGCCAGCAGCTCTAACACACCATGCAAGGTTTGCTGCTGCTTTACCAATTCTGATGGTCCAACCTTCATAAAGACAGCATTAAATAAAAAGTTTTCACTCCCTAGTTAAATTCAGGCACTCTGTTCCATCACTACTTGCTGCCATCCTTGGGTATTCCTGATAAAATCTGAAGTATTTCCCAAAATAGTGAATATTCATTGGTTATTGTACTGCTTAGAGGTAGGGATAAAGTCGTAAATAAGAGTTAAATGTAATTTTATATAAAATTTGGGGGTTAGACATACTTAAATTTAGGCATAAAGTTGTAAATATGAATTAATTGTAATTTTATATAAAATTTGGGGTTTAGCTGTACTTAAATTTGCCAATGAGGAATTTTCACCGTCCATCCCAGGGCTGGTGGAATTGCAAGGAGCACAAGAGCAGCAGCAATTTGAGCTGGTAGAGGTGGCTGAAAACCCCACAACAAAAACCAGAATTACTCAAATCTCAAAGCACTCTGCACTCATTAAGAATGTAGAGTGAGGCCATTTTTTCATGTAGAAAACAGAAAATGTTTAGATATTTCTATAGTGAAGTCTTGGAGACAAGCAAAGTTATAGAGATCTAATCTCTAGATTTATTTTTTGTGCATATAGGAGAATATTTTAGGCAGAAAATCAGAGTAAATTTCTTCATGTTGGGAGTGTTCTGTCATGCAAAACACTCCTCAAACCAGCCCACACCTTGGGCTTTTACCTGGAGTGAAACATCTTGTCAGCATTTCAATAAAATCTGAATTCTGTGCAGCAAAGCAGAAACTTAGGTGACAAACAACTTCCTTTCAAAATTCACCACCCACTCCCCTCCCCGCCAGGCAATCTTGTCCAGCCTGGCTGATTTGTTTTCTGCAACTGGGGGAGAGGAGTTACAAACATTTCTTTGTTCTAAAATCCCCGTTTTGCCATCTGCTGGGATGAACCACTCGCCGCTCATTAGTGCCTTTTCCAGGTTAATTAAGCTTTGCAGTGGCCAGAGCCTCGAACAGCACTGCCTGACACATCCAATTTATGCTGTGCCATTGCCACTGGATGGCATTAGTTAGTTGTGCTACAGCGATGGATGTGAAGGGGATCAATTAAACCTGGACAGCTTTTGCCAGTGAGTATTAAAGCATGAAACTGTTTTAATTCCCGTTAAACTGGGAGTTCTCATTGTTTTACCATGGACGCTGCCAGTGCTGAGCCAGAGCTGAAAGGAAAATCAGTGTCTGCTCTTGTTTAGATAGAAAAGACAAATAACCTTGTCCTGGCAGTAATAAACCTAAATACAATAATGTATTTATTGTATTTATTGCTCCAGTTGACTTTTCCCTCACAGATTGGCGTTCCAGCTACTGCTGTGATGACACCATAACCTGGAAATTCCAGTTCCAGCAATGGAAACCAACACAGGTCAAAGCCTTCATGGCAGCAGCCAAGCTTCAGAGCCCTTCCAAAATCCAAAGGCACCTTAAACTGAGTGCTTCAGACTAAGCTGATTGCTAGATTTCCTTCTCCAGCAGCCATGTGTTTGAGAGTCGTGCCAAAAGCCACAATAATCCAGCTGAAAGACAAATACACACAAACACAGCCCCTCTTTAACCCACTCAGCTGGACCATGGCACAGGACAGGGCTCTGAACCTGTCACTGTGTGTGGGGGACATTCCCTTTTAGCTTGAACACTGAGGGGCAAAAAAAAAATGCAAAAAACAAACCAAAAGGACCTCTGAGCTATTTCCCTCGTTCTTTCCCCAAAATGTTTCTCCTAAGAGTGTTTTCACAGTGAGGAGGTGACAGAACTCTGCTTTTTCTCCTGGGGGATCTCAAATCCAGCTCAGTTGGGGAAATGCTCCCAGCAGCACAGAGGGGAAGGAGCTGGTACAGCAGGGGTTGGGTTTTGTTGTGGATTTTTTCAAATTGTGGAGTGAAATCACACTCAGGTAGGAGTAACCTCAGGTACAACCATCCAGGACACAGGTGGGAGACTGGAAAAGCCCTGAGAGCTCCCAGCAAGGCTTTCTGAATTTAGCAAAGGCACATCCCAGTCCTTGGGGTGCAGCTGGGAACCTGTGAGCCAGCACAGGCTCCAAGGGCAAATTATCAGACTGACAAATCATAAAATAGAAATAATTTACTGAAGGGAACATGATCATCCCCTGCTTTGTGTCAGAGGTGTGAGTGCCTCTCCTAAAAACTCTCTGGACATCTTCCCTTCACACTTTTTTCTACCTCACATCCAAAGAAAAAGGAAAATACTGTAGCAAATATCTCTTCTCCTGTAAGGGGATCTAAATGTAATGTATTTATGAATCACATTAATAATGGAATAAGGAATTGATGCATAAGAATGAAAACATTTACATAGCACAAAGAAGCAGCTCTTACTATAAATTATTAATAGCCTAATAATGACAATATGAAATAATAATTAACAAAGGCACAGCTATTATCACCCAAACAAGAAATAGCTTGACTTAACAAAGGATCCTACATAACAGATATGCTAATCTTATTTTCCAATTTCTGGAAACATTTTCTGTTACTTTTCAAAAACTCATTATCAAAGTCACAAGTAGGAAACTACTCAAACATTGCAATATTTTGGTTGTAAAACAATTTGATAGTTATTATAAAGGTTTTTTTTTTCCTCATCTCTCTGTGGGAGAACAGGATGAATTCATTTATGCAAGAGTAATTTCTTCCAGAGTCATTTTGCGAGATGATTTATTTGTCGAGCGGGACAGACAATAATAAAGTCTCAGATTTAAGCAGTGCCTTTCATCCCAGAGGATCCTGAAGCTCTTTCCAAAATCTGCCCGTGCTCAGGAGCAGCATCCCCCACCTGGGCACTGATGGATGGGGCTGTTCAGCAGCGTGCACACAAATCTGGAACAGCTTAAAGCAGGCGCTGAGGAGCACCAGAGGAGCAGAAATGGGTGGGATTAGAATGAGAATCCCTTCCCAACAACAGATCAGAATTTCCCAAGGTGGGGTTTGAGTCCCTGAGTCCCCGTGCTGCTGCTGGGCTGGGGTTCAGAGAAGCTCCCACCCCAGCAGGACACACCCCTGCTGCTTGTAAGATCCTTTAAGGCACAGCTTGAAGTGCTCTTGGGAATCCTTTAAGGATTAAAGGATTGAAGATCCTTTGAGACTCCTTTAAGTGCTTTTGGGAGTGTTCCCACTTGCTCAGAATTGATTCTCCCAGCACAGAGCTCTCCCCCAGCCACGCAGAGAAACCCCCCTGCACACTTTTGGGAACCACTTCCCCATCACAAATTCTCAGTTTTGTATGCTCAAAAGATTTTGGGAAAAAAAAATTCATCTGACTTGTCCAGGCAGCTAATCCCATTCTTTAGAATAAACTCCAAAACAGCCCAGGTAACCTGAGAGATGTGGCCATGAGTGATCCAAGCCCCACCAAAACCATTAAATTAGCAATTTAATTCACTGCCAAGCAGCAGGTGACCGTCACTTTTTGCAGTAATCCTCTGCTGATAAAGTGAGTGTTAAACACCAGCCAAGCACAGCAACATTCCCCCGATCCCGTGCTTTTATCCCAAATTCACTGCAGGCAGCCAAAAGGCTTCCAGTGCCTTCACTGGCTTTGGGCCACGTGGTGTTTTCTTTTTCAAGTCTTTTGGAAGAGAGAAATTTCTTTTTGCTTTTATTTTTTCCATGTTATCATGCAGTACTTGAGTGCAGTTTTTGGCCAGGAGTTGCTGCGCTCGTTGTGAAGCCCCCAGAGCTGCCAAGAGCAGAACTGAGCCCAGAACTGAGCACAGACAGGATTGTTGTGATTAAAGCAGCCTAAAAACACCAGCAGACAATTTATGCTGCACTTGATAAACATTTTTAATGACACAGCAGTAGTAGGAGGTGTAGTTTTTCCCAAAAAAAAGCAAGGAACCAAGGATGTCACACCCAGAGCTGCTGGAGCACCGAGCTTTCCCACTGAACAACTATTTAGGTCACAAGAATTACAGACAGGGAATTTAAGCATGGATTAATAAAAAAGCAATTTCCACTATCAGTGTTTTTCAGTATGCTCGATAATCCTTTGCTTTTCATGAGATATAACTACCCTCACCCCCAGTCAGTGCCCAAATGGTTTGCATAAGGCCCAGAGAGGATAATAAATTGGGGTTGCCATTTCCTGATCTTTGTTTAGTCCCAGAGCAATCTGTTGTGTGACAGCCCCATGCTCCATGGAACAGCAGATTCAGCTTATTTTACAAAAGTCACAATTTCTTCTGCAGGGATAGGAGCAGCATTTTGTGGGGTTTATTTTGTCTGAAGTAAGGAATGATCCTTTATGTTGGGAAGGGGTTGTAGGGATAATTATCCTTGGGAATGAGGTTGGTTATGGTGGTGCTGGGTTGATGGTCCTGAAATTCTCTTCCAACCCTGATGATTCTGTGATTCTGGGGAACATGGATCTTTTTTATCTGTGCATTCTGCAGTTATATATAAAAGCCTTTATATATTTACAACATGCAATTCAAAATGTCCAATGTCTACATTTCTTGTTTTCCATATCTAAATCCAGAGGACAGAATTTCAATTCCTTAGCAACTTCTTGGTGTTTCTAAATATTTCCATCCCATGGTAACAAAGAAATGGCTTCTGGACATTTGGAGGGGCCAGAATGACCCCACACTTTGTATTTTCAGATTGAAAATTGGAGTTGTCCTCCCAAACCTCTCTCTTTCTGCCTCTCTCTCTCAAGGAAAGGATAAACATTCAGCAGCAGATGTTTAGTAAAGGTCACTACATTTATAAGTATGAGCAGAATCCTCCAGTAAAGGATGAAATTTAATACTAAGTGTTTCCTGACAAAATGGAATTAATTACTACTGTCTTCCTCACCCAGCATCCCATTAATTTAAATTTTTAAATTATTGCAAATCTAAATAAAGCAAAGATGTGCTAAAAGTTTGTACAAGGGATTGTCAATCAAAGTTGATCTAAAGGGAAGCCTAAAACTTGCAGGCAGCAGCTGGTGGGAGAGGATTTAAGGTCAGGTTTGAAGTCTGGGCTAACTGGCCATCCCTAAATGTTTTTAAGGTGACATATCTGAGTGATTATCCCCAAGTGGTGGATTTCTTTCCACACAACTCATTAGGAACAGCAGCAGACTTTTGCAAGCACACAGAGACATTTCCATTCACGGGGTTTTTGTAACATTTGATTGGCACTTCTGGACAACGCTGCACCATAAATATGGAAATGTGAACACATTTGTTTTCCCATTATAATGGTGCAAAAACCAGGATTTCTGGGGATGTCTTTTCCAATATCTGCATCAAGTGAGGCCGTGGGCTCCCACATACACAAACCCCATGTGCTAGAGCTCAGAAATCAGGGGAGGAGTGCACAATGCAGAGAGGAGAAGTTCCTTTATTAACATATTCCTTTATTAACATATTCCTGCTCCTATCTCCCATTAGCATTCTCATCTCTTGGGAAAACCACATTCCTGGTGGGAGATTTAATCACTGTCAGGCTGAAACACCTCCAAAAAACAAACTACTCCAGCACTAATAAGTTCTTAAAATGGATGGAGATACTCTGCAAATTGATGTAGAGTGTTACTCAATTAGCAAAAAACAATATTGTACAATGTCATTAAATGCTGAGCAGCAGAGTAAATCTCTTGACTCCAGCACTTGTTACTATGAAGAAAATTTTTCCTTCATAGTGGTGATTCCCGAGTTTTCCCAGTGAAATGCAAGCCTGGAACCCACATCAGGCATGTGAAGCATTGCAGGTGCCTGGAATTGTCTGCACACAAAGCCATGAGGCAAAAACATCGGGGTCATTAAAAACCATGATAGCATCTTGTGCTTAATGGAGTACCACAGAGAAGGGAAATGAGCCTTGAGCAGCTCACTGCCCTTTACTCAACCCCCAGACATTATTTCTTCTCATCCTTATGTTCCAAATTAATATCTTGTTTCCCAAGCAGTGTAGCATTGTTGTAACAATCACATGCCACGTTGGGCTGAGGAATCATGAGCCAAGGAGCTCCCAGCAGCCTGTTCCCTGGGATTGCTGCTGATCCCCTATTCTGGATTCTGCTGATCCCCTATTCTGGATTCTGCTGATCCCCTATTCTGGATTCTGCTGATCCCCTATTCTGGATTCTGCTGATCCCCTATTCTGGATTCTGCTGATTCCCTATTCTGGATTCTGCTGATTCCCTCTGCTGGATTCTGCTGATTCCCTATTCTGGATTCTACTGATTCCTTCTCCTGGATTCTGCTGATTCCCTCTGCTGGATTCTGCTGATTCTTTTTTCTGGAATCTGCTGATTCCTGCTCCCAGGAGCAGGCAGGAGCTGCCTCTGGAAGTGAGACAATTCCAGGTGATAGCACTGCAAATGCTTTAGCTGTTTAGGGATTGCTGAGGTCTTACACACAGGCAAGATATGATAAAATAAAAGCCTTATAAAATCAGACCTTGCTCTGCTGGCCTGTAATTCCCATAAGGAAGAATTTCTGTCCATAAGGAAGTTCTTGCCATAAGGAAGAACTAGAGGAATGAGAAGCTGTTAGCAACAAACTCTTCTTGTAGAGAAAAACAGTCTGCACATGTAAAAAAAAAGAAATCTGTCCCATGAGAATCAGTGAAGAAGATATAGAAACAATCCAGGAATAGAGATATTTGATAGAGGTGCAAAATGCCATTTACCAGCCAATGAACTGAGTGTATTATTAGCAAATCAGGTTTAGCACAGTGCCTTCTGATAATCCTATAAAATATAACCTATGCAATAAAGATCTGGCTTTTCCTTCATGAAGAAACGGAGCCCCAGCTGCTTATAACTGCAATATTTAGGGATTTTCACACTTGTTTAGCTGTGGGATTTTCAGCCTGGAGCCATCCAGGACAGTCCCACTCTGCAGAGTGAAAATCAGCAGCAGCTCTGGGGTGGGAACCTTCCAGGGTCTCTGAGAGCTGTGGGTGCCTCCATCCCTCAGAATATCCAGGAGGGGAAGAAAAACCCTCTGGCACTTTGTTTGGAGTGACAGAGAACCAGCATTGCTTTGTTCTGGCCATGGAAAACATCCCACTGACACCTCTTTTTCCTCAACTTTCCACAGATTTATACACACAAAACCAAAAGCAATTCTCTGTTTGTTGGCCCCAAATTGCACAATTCTTGGGATTTGATTTCCCATTGGTTATTGATCTCTTTCTTTGATGATTTGCCCTCACTCTCTGGTTCTCACTCATTTTCCAGCCCAGGTGTCTCCGACTGTGCCAGGAGTGATGTTTGGAGTTTATCTTCATTAGTGTCCATTAATTGCCCAATATCTCCCAGAATATGGAGATGTTAAACTCACCAGGTCTGACCCAGTGAAACAGAAAAAACCTTTCAATTCCCCTTCTTTTGAAAAGAACCTTCAATTTCCTTTCTTTTGAAAAGAACCTTCAATTCCCTTTCCCCTGGGCAAACCCCTGACTACAGTTACAAAAATATTTTTAAAGTTGCATCATTTCCAGCAAAGGCACAGTGGTTATGGCAGGACCCCCCCAGGCATGGATTTTCCACAGGGAATTTTCCCCAGTGAAGCAATTCACTCCTGCAGATTCCCCAGGGTGAGGAATCCAGCACTGTGCCCCATCCCTAAAATGGGATGGAAAAATTCCAGCATTCTGAAAAACTATAAAAATAAGGACAAAATTCATTTATATCCTAACTCAAGCATTCCAATCCCTAACTTTGATTGCCTATCTCCACCTAAAACTCATAATTAAACTTTTAAAAATATACATACTTTTTATTATCTGAAACCTGCTATTTTATATCTTCAGGATTGATCTATTTGTTGAATAAAGGCCAGAACGTCTGGCAAACATATTGTGCAGGGCTCCAACTCATCTATTTCTAAAGAAAAGAGAAAAGAGAATGAACTGGTTTTTTCCAAATGAAAAATTGATGCTGCCTATCCCTGAGAAAAATTGTCTGGACAGAAGTTGTGAGAACATTCTGATAATGCTTCAATACAATATATGTATTCATATTTAAATATATATAATTAATCATGCAAGTAGGAACTGGATTATTTTGTTTAAATAAAATCCCCACAAATTAATAATCATACTAATATAACTTCTCAATAAAACATTATAAAATCCCCCTAAATTTAAACACTGACATGGCATCAGTTTCCTTTTTTTCTCTAAACTTTTCCTATGTTCTAAGGCTGACTGAAAACCAACAGTAATGGCCCTGGGTTTCTTGGCCAACCCCTTAAAAGTGGAGGATGCAGCCAAACCTGATTTGCCAATTTAAATATGACAGTTTTATTGCCTGCTGTTTAGCATCTGCCATAATTAGAGCCATTAGAGGAAAATATTTTATCATTATATGAGAATTTCTCATCTGTGGAAATATTTCTGCACAGCATCTAGTAAAGTATTCTTACACAGTCCCCAATTATTCAAATTTTTCAGTCTTAATTCTTTCTCTAAATCAATGTGGCTCATAATTATTTTAAGCTTTATGGAATTAGCTCTTCTAAAAGCACTTCTATACATTCCATGACAGATTTGGACTTTGTTCTGTTTGCATATTACAAATATAATCCAGCTATAATCATCTACTCCTAAAATACGGTGATTTTTTTAGTCCTTTAATGGATCAGCCTTTTGTTCCCTGATTCTGGGCTAAATGTGCTTTTTGCTTTTCACCATTTTCACTTTGCTGTCGGGGGATCAAGTGTTGAGGAAGGAAGGGCCAAGGGCACATCCCTTTGTCCTGGCTGTGTCTTCCCCTCCATCCCATGCTCCAGCACACCAAGGAAAATCTGTTTTTTGCATAAATTGGAGAATTCTGTTGAAATCTGCTTGATTTTCCTACCACTTCTTTAATTCACATTGCCTGGTCACCTCCATTTTTTTTTCAGGGGCAAACCCTGAAATTCCTAAATAAGAAATGTGGATCCTCTGGGCTTTGAGAAGAAGCAGAATTCCCTGAGAGGATGCCCTAAATTTGGGATTTCACCCCTGGCAAACACAGTACAAATTACATGGCTTTTGTGCACATGAAAGTGAAAAGAACTTGAAGCAGAAGAGGAAAAGCAAACCTGGGAAATCTCAGAGGTTCAATCAGCCACTGAAGGAGCTTTGCCATTCTGGGAGGTTCTGTAAGCACCATTCATTAAGAGCAGAGAAGTGTTGGTTTTAAGCTGAACAATGCCAGACAAAAAATACAGGGTAATTCTTAAAAAGTGCAATTTGCTTCTGCTCCAAGTGGTTGAGCACAGCAAGCAGAGATCCAGGATTCCCTGAGGAGAAATGGAACTTCTCTCTCAGGCCACAGGAGTTTCATCAAGAGCGTGGTATCAATGTTAACATGTTCTCCAGAGGAGTAAAATACCATTTTCTGGCAGGCACTTTAATATATTTTTCAAAGTACTTGGCTGGTTTGCACATTTAAGTAGTGTTGGATCCAAAGTTAAGCCAAAATTAGGCATAGACCAGCAAATAAAAATGGAGAGAGAGAACAGGCCAGAAGATTGCAAGAGAAAAAGGCAACTGGTCACAATTCAGTGCTTATTTTGAACTGACAGATTTATCAAATATAAAGGTAAAGGAAAGCAGCTTGATAATTTTGTGCAATCCAAAATTTGCATGCAAACCTCTCTTAACACTGCTCCTTCAGCCACAAGGGCATGGAAGCAACAGGCTGGGAAGGAGTGATTCAACAGCAGGAAATAAAAATGTGCATCCCTTGGTATTTTGGAAAAAAAAACCCCACAGATGTCACATCTGGGCAATTACTGGGCCTCAAAATGGACCATGCTGCAAATGGAAATGAGAAATGCATTTAGTTACTGATAGTTTTAATAACATTGTATCGTGTGTGTCAAATGTTTGGCTCGGCAGAATTGAGTTAATCTCAGTTCTTTCCACCAGAAAAAGAGTCACCAAGGGTGCTGTGGGGGAGATGTTCTGTAGCTGCCATGGCTTGCAGAATCTTTAATTTCTTGAATTAATAGCCCTGGTTATTGGGAAGCCTGATTCAAGGAATCATGGAAGTGGGGCAGGACAGAACTGCCACTGATCCTGAGATCTCAGAATCTCAGACATATCTCAGGCTTTAATGGGAGAAATTGGATTTTCTTTTCCATGGCTGTTCTACAGCAGAGAGCCCAGGTGCCCAAAATGAAGTTAGAGCCATGCCTGCCATGATTTCATTTTCCAGCAGGCAGGCATTGTTGGCATCTTGCTGGAATCCTGGGCTTGGAGTAAAAAAAAAATGCAGATGTGGCTCCATTTCTCTTTTTTAACCTCCTGCAAGACACTGCTCTGGTTCCTTGGATTCTGCATCAATAAAAAAGGAGTTTTATCTCCCAAATAGACTCAGGAATTCATGTCCTGCTGGAACTCGAGGCTGCTGGGGCCCTTAATTGACCCCAGCACTTTGCAGAAACAGAAACCAGTGTCACTTCTTGTTCTTCTGGAGATCTTTGATAGCTGTGGGCCTAGGGAGGAGTTAAACACACATCAAAATGCACAATAGGTTGGTAGAAATGCAGCAGTTTTTAACTCATCACTGAAAAGGAACTTGTGAATTTAAGTTGTCCCACAGAAGCTCTTTGAGAATTTCTCATTTTTCTTACAGTGATGAGCACAAACCTTGAATAACAGCACCTAAAATAGACACCCAACCTGAAAAGCAGTCATTTGGAGAGGCAGGATAAACTGCTTTCCATCCCTTCCACTTGGCACCAAAAATGTTCAGCTATTTGAATCAGCTTTCAAGAGTTGAGGAGCAATAAATCTTGCTACAGTTAATTTACTTAGGATTTTCTCCTAAGTTAATTTTTATATTATACTTAAGGGAAACCAAAGCATTTATTTGCAAGGCTCAAAAATGTCACATTACATAATTTCTGTTTCAACCCTATTTTAAAAGAAATAGCAATGTTTCACTTGTATCAAATTTAATTTAGGCAAAACAGAGAAGTTAGAGCAGCAGTTTTCACCACAATAACTCATGCTAGGATTGGCAGGAATCCTGAACTACAGATCTGAGTCCTCTCCACATCTCAGGGCCAGGAAGGATTTCTGCTACAGCTTTAAGAGAATTCCACAAATGCTAATTTGTCTTTATAATTCAGTTTCTAATTACTGTAAACTATTGATTTTGAAATGCCTTCTTTTCATCCCACACCAAGAATTCCAATAAAAGCCTGATATTAGAAAATACAAGTGTTCACCTCTGCCCTGCTTTAGCTGAGATGTTTAAAAAGCCAATACTGTCCCTGATATCAGATCACAGCAAGTTTCCAGCAGATGATAAATAGTGGACTCTGAGCAGCTTTATTTTGCTGCCATAATTCTAGAATGTGTCATTACCAGTTGCTGTGTTTAGAGCTAATTTTATTTGTCTTTGTAGCTGCCCTACTCTCTGCTTACAGGACAGAAGAAAGAGATTTTAATACTAAAGAGAAGATAAAGTGGCAGTGAAATGCATTTTCCTGGCAACAACTGTGAGTGTTTTAAAGACAGACCCCCATGGAAAGCTCCTATTTTTATCCTGCAAGAGTCTCCTCTGACAGGATCTCACAGTTTGAATCTAAGGAGCCACAAAGCACTTGAAAAGAACTTTGCCCAGCTTTAGGGGGAAAAAAACAGACTCAGAAAACAGAAAATCATCTTTTTTTTGGTTAAAGAACACTTGAAAAATAACTGCTGACAAATCACAACAGCAGCTCACAAAGAAGCCACTGCCTGGCAGTGCTGATCTGTGACAAGGGACAATAAATAGAGAAAGGCATTTTTAAAAGGAGATTGCTGTGCCTGCTGCCTGCTCTGCTGTTTTCCTGGCTGTGCTGTCTGTAATTAGCAGTTTGCTGATGTCACCTGCTGAATGCATCCAGGATGGAATGGGCACAGCCCAACCCAGGCTCCTCAGAGCATCCACACACAGCAAACACTGATGGGAAATGGGAGAGCCAGGTGAAATTTGTCAGGAGTGTGAAACTTCCTAAATGTTACTCTACACTCAGTAAAAACCACCAAAGGCCCCCAGACATTGCAGATGAGACATTCCCAGCTCCAGGGAAAGTGTCCCAGGAGCAGCAGGAGCAGGCTGTGATTCCAGCTGTGATTCCAGCTCCAAGCCACAGCAATTTCTAATGCTGGTCATCCCAACATTGAACCCTCTTAAAATGATTTCGAGGAAGCAAAGGGAAAAAAAAATAAAAATTATATTGAAATTGCCTTAAGAAGCAAAACCAATTTGCTTCATGGCCTGCCATTTGCCCAAGTTCAATGGCTGGGAGTCTGTTTCACTCATTTATGCTCCCTTTGCCTCAGCAATTGATGTCAAGTGTGAGGCATTGGGAAGTTTAGAAAGGCAGCAAACAAGCTGTAAACAAGTGACTGAGGGAGAGGGAAATGTTTTATGGCTGGCAGCTCACATCAGGTTGGAGAGTGGTGTTTGGGAGTGCAGTGCAGTGCAGTGTACACTGATTTATGGTGTTTATGGCAGCAATATTCGATGGCTGCACAGTGTAAAGGAGTGTCAGCCCTGCATTACAATGGCTCTGTGTGCTCCATCTGTGTGATTTACAGCAAAACACGTCCTGTCATCAAGCTTCTTTCACTTTTTTCTTTTTTTTCTCTTTAGGAAATCTGGCTGGAGTTCTGTGTTAAATGATGATTGCTCACAAACTGGAAAGGGTGAACAATTGCAACTGCAACAGAAGCTGAAACCCTCGGGAACTTATAATTTTATTTTTGGTATGAAACAATTTCACTTTTAGATGGATGAGCACAACTTGCTAGAGGAGAAGGAAACAAGGAAGGTGAGAAATGGAAGAGGTGAAACACAATAGGATCCAATATTCTGTGCTTTTGATCAAAACAAAGATGAATAATCCAGAACCAAGAGGCAGCATTAGCTTGCAGCAGGCAGGGTTATTAATGGAGCTAAATAAATTGCTGAACAAGAGGCATCCCCATGATAAACTGCAGGTAAATCATAGAACCACGACTGTTTGGTTTATTAATTGGAGGCATTTTTATTTGTTTTTCCAGGCCATTGGCTTCTCTGAGATTCTCTTTTGGAATATTTTGAAGTGTATAGTTCAAATTTTAGCGTGCTGAGGGATCATAAAGTCAAGGCTGTGCATGTTTATGGACAGAGGAAGGTCTCTCTAGCAAAGTGGAAACAGAGGTGAAACAGAGAAGTCCATTCAGAGATTTTTGTCAACAAGAGAAGAGCTCCACTCAAAGGAACCAGAAAAAAAATTTGGAACCACTTCCTACTCAGCAGGGAAATCATCTGTGAGCAGGCAGAGCTGAATTCTTCCTGCTGCCCTCACTTTGGCTGCTGGAGAGGAAGAGAAGAGAAAGAGAGAAAGAGAAAGAGAAAAGATCATTCCATTTTAAACATCTACAACCTGACCCAGGCAAACACACAGAGAAGGTTTCTCATTCCTTTCTGTTTCTTGATGAAAAATACATGGAAATTGATGATCTGACCCTCCAGAAATCTTCCCAGGGAATACACAGCCCATTTTCACATGGGCAGACTTACAGCTTCCACACAGCTCTGAGTTTCTTTGAAAACAGAATAAAAACTAAAAAAAAGGGATAACTTGACACTCCAGTGCCTGCATTTGCACAATAAACAGCAGCTGGGAGCTGCTTCCCAAATAAATATTCTAAATTATTTAATTGACAAATGCATCTCTTAAAGGAGGGAGAGAACTGTCACTTCCTCCAGAAGGTGAAGCCAATTAAAGTTTCCACTGTTTTTATCAGAAAAGAAAAACAATCCAGCAACAAGAGTAAGGAGCAGCTGTAGGTATTTCATGACAAAAGAGGAACTTGACAAAAAAAGCAAAAATAGTAGAAAATTTTTATAAAAGGTAAAGAAATTCCTCTCCCCTAGCAGGGAGAGTTTGAATTATGATTGCAGCTTACAGGTCTTGTGAGTGGAATTGTTCTTTTATAACTTTTTAGAGCAAGTGTTTAGAGTGTTTTTTAGAGCAAGCAGGGGTAAGAAGGAGCAAATACACATTTCTGGACATGGACAGAGGGAGGATGTGAGAGCCCATCAGTGCAAACCACAGATTATGTGGGAAACATTTTTTATTTCTAGAATAAAGGCCAGATGGACCATGGAGAATGGACTGCAGTGACCACAGTCTGAGTATTCCTACACAGAGCCATTGGCTTGACAGCCTCTAAAGATACTAAAATAAAAATTAGAGTCACTTCTTTTTGAGCTTAGTATATCACATTTCAACTGGAAGAAACAAGTGTGGGGCTCTTTTTATCTTCACCTTCTGTTCAGTGACCCTGGAGTCAGCAAACTCTCATTTTTAAATCTCTGTCTCCCTTTGTTAAAGAAACTGCTCAGTCTGATCATCCTGAGAAGGAGGAGTTTCTCAAATATAAAATTCTCATTAGGAAAATATTTATTTTCCCCTGCCTTCTGAGAAAATGCATTTCATTGCAATTAAATCTGTGCTGCAAGCACTAGATGTGAGTAAAGGTGAGGCTCCTGCTCTATAAACCCATCAGGATAAATTTGCTGGTAAGGTTTTCTTGGATAGATCCTGAACAATTGCAGTTTGTATTGTGGTGGAATTAAGAGGCTCTCAGTTGGAGATCCATCATACTTGAGGCATTAAGTACCTGATAAGATCTCCAGTGGATTTTGTGCTTTTAATTGGAATAAAAATAACTCATAAGCAGCCACTTTATCATAGGACCACGGGAGGAGAAAACCAAGAAGGTATTTGGCAGGAGACTGCCCTAATCTCCAGCCTGTCAGATAAAAGTGTCAGTATTAATAAAATCTGCACCATTTTCTTTCACTTCTGCAATGCTACCTGAGCACGGTTTCTGGGTTTTTTTTGGGGTTTTTGCAGCCTCCCTGCTGCTGGAGGTGGAGCAGGTGATTTGAAAAGAGCCTGGAGGGGACAATGGAGAAGCTTCAGAAAACTCCCTGGGCTCAGAACTTCCCCCAGCACCAGGCAGGGAGAGGCAAACCTTCAACCATGAAACCTGAAAGGGGCAGGAATTTACAGGATCTACACTGAGCTCACCTGAACCAGCCTCAGGGATGTGGCTGAGTGCAAATTTAACCTGAAAAAACAGTGGGGAAATGAAGGCAGAGCATTGTCCTCTCCCTGCACCATCACTCCCCAGGGAATGGCTGAGAAATATGAGAAATACACTGAATTTCCTGTGCCTCACAGAGGCTACAGCCAGGCTGGACATGGGCACAGATAGAACTTTGATCTATTTGCATATCAGAGGTTAATTGTGCAATTATAGCTTCAGGTAATGAAGTAATATTCCCTCAGTTTGCTGTCCCCTCAGTTCACTTTTGTTGGTCCTTTTTGGAGCCTGAGGTTCTCAGCTCTGGAAGGATTGTCTGACCAAAATGTGAAGAGAGCTCAGTAACACTGTGTGGAGTTCAGAGTTAGCACTAGTGCAGGACAGGATCTGAAAAACATAAAAGCTAAAACTGAAAGCACCACAGGGTGTAGCTCTGTCTGTCTCTGGTAATGCAGTGGAGAGCATTTGTTGGGATTTGTATCCTCACTTAAAACAAGAGGGTGAGATGAGTAAGGAGTCTGTGCAATTTCCATGGGAGCCCATTTTCCTGCATGTAATCCATGACTGCAAATCCCAACAATCATTTAGAACAGCGATAATCCTGCACAGCAATGACCCTAAAGATCTTTACAGCAACACAAATGAGATCAAAGGACAAATAAAAGTCTCTTAATCCCTCTAAGTGTGAGTTCAACCTAATCTTACATTTCTGTCTTTTAATTCTCTCTAAATCTGTTTTTAACTTTGCTTAACATTCATTATCCTTTTTCATGACCTAATTCTACAAGGGGAAAAAAAAAACAAAAAAAACAACCCATGTCCATGTCCAGGAGTACATTCAACATTTCTGCACAGGGATGGAATTTGGAACATGACTCTGGTTTCTCTTGTCAGCTGCTGGAGCAAAGGGGAGAAGTGGATGGAGGATATGAAATGAAAGAAGATTGATGAATGAGGTGCAAATCGGCTCCTTGGTGGCAGCTCTGAGCACAAAATCGAAACAATTACATTGCAAAATGAGGCTGTCAGAAAAAACAAACCAAAACAAACCTAGACCACCTGAAAACCCCAAACAAAACCCCCAAAAACAACAACAAAAAAAACCCCTTCACCCACCACACCCCACCCCAAACATTCCCGAAGTTCCCTGGCACTAATAATCCATAATTAGCTATTCCTTCTACCTTGCTGAGCCCGTGTCATACATAAAAGATCTCGTAGCTCCTGACTGTTTCATTAATGAGGTCCTGGATAAATTGTGCAGTGCAGCCATGGCTCAGGAATGTTTGGAAGCCATGCCAACATTTCTATGTTCCGCTGATTTGTGTATTTTGGGATATTGAAGGCGTTTTTCATTAAGCATTATTCTTTGCTAATGTGTAGTTAATAACTTAATGGAAAAGCTTTTAAACTGCTCTGAGAATTAATCCACTCATACTTGTTTAACTGCTTGATTTTCTAATGGATATAGTGCAGGATTTAATATTCTGCTCATTTACATTACTTACCAGAAGAAAGGAGACCTTAACTGCCTTTTCTAAAAACAACAGTAAATCATGTTTAAGTTGATTGATTTCTGCATACATATTAACACAATAATGAAAGGCACAATGTCTTCATAATCCATCCATTGTGTTCAACTACAGCTGAACAGTTAGATTTTTTTTTTTAATTTTTATTTTTTACTTAGGCTGGAGAAACAGCATCCCTACTGTCTGATTGTGACTTATCTCACAGCTGGATTCACTCCCTTGTACAAAGGGTGGTGCTAACTTCAAATGAAATTGCATTCAGTCCATAATTAACAGAGCCACACTGATTTACATCAACCACTGCTCTAGCCCTAGACATCTGGTATCATAATTGAAAATCTTTCTTCAAATACATCAGACATCCAAAAAAAAAAAGTATTAGATTATATCCACTTAATTCACTCTGAGGAATACTTTCTCCCCTGCCACAGTCATTGAGATGGACACTGGATGAACAGCAGCAGGAACTGAAGCAGCACACAGGGAACTCTCAAATTCCAGCCCTGCCTCCCCTCCTGCAGTCATTCCAGCAGCTGCATCATGATGGTGAATTTATGACACAGATTAAAATCTTCATTTATAACCCCAGCCTGAAACATCCCCAGTCAATCCCAGCGAGGATGTAAAAGCCAACAGAGCACAAATCTCCATTTTTAACTATCAAATTCAGGACCAGCACCTCAGAGCTGAACAGTGACCCACATCAGTGTCCCCAGCAGAGCAGCAGCTCAAGGCCCCTGCCTGCCAAGCCCTGCCTTCCCAGCAAGAGCATTCTGCACTGAAAAAGGAAACACAAACTGCGACAGAACGTGTGAGAGAGGGCAGTGTGCAATAAGGGCGTGCCCAGGCACCGGGTGATGCTGCTGGGTGACTCCCTGCACCTTCACTCTCCTCCTTGGAGCTGTCCCAGGATCACAGCTCTGCTCGGCAGGAGCAGGGACACACTCAGAGCTGAGCACAAAGAACAAATCTCTCAGCAATACCCCCTAAGATCACTATAAAATCACCCTAAAAATCACCCTAATATCACCCCGAGTTCACCCTAATATCACCCCAATATCACCCTAAGATCACCCCAAGATCACCTTAAAATCACCCCAAGATCCCTAAAATCACCCTAAAATCACCCTAAAATGACCCCAAGATCACCCCAGGATCCCCCCCTGTCTGTGGCCGGGCTGTCCCAGCCCTGGGGGCAGTGGCAGAGCTGATATCCCGTGTTGGGCTCTCTTATGGAAACAGCCACATTTAGAACCTTAGAAACCCTGACATGTTTTACTGAGGATGCTGTGAAAGATCAGTGCTCAAATAATCAGAATCGAAGTGACTGGGAATGACTGCCATGAATGCTGAAACAATCAAATCCACAAAGAGCGCTACAAAATTTAGCAGCTACTCCAGGCCACATGTCAGGTTTGTCAGATGATATTTCTGCTGTCGGCGTGGCAGCTGTGCTTCAATACAATCACACCCCAAATGCCCCCATATCCAAATGGTGTGACCTGGAGGAGCTGGCATCCCACAGAACAAACAAAATCAGAGAAACATCCAGGCAAATTCAACAGGATATGTTCAATCCTCTTTGGTTGTTAATAAATCTTCATTTTTCTTTTCTTACGAGGCAATATCCTTCAAGAGAACTTCTCAGGAAATTAAAAAGAAGGATAAATTGCCAGACAAATATTTCAGTGTAAAGATCTCAAGCCCTAAATCAGTGACTCAGATGGATCACACAGCACCCTGAGCTGCAGATGTGCCCTGCCTTCCTCCCAGCACAGGGCTCCTGTGCCAGGTGAGCCAGGCATGCAGACAGGGGGCTGGGCTGGATTCCAGAAGCTTCCAGGGGCTCTGGAACCAGGCTGCAGGGTCCATCCAGGGCACCCTGCCTGGCACTGAGGGCACAGGCACGATGAATTCATGGAGCAGCCAACACTTCAACATGCAGAGTGGTATCATGGCTTTAAGCTAAAGGAGACAGGGTTGAATGAGAGTTTGGGAGAAATTTTTCTCTCAGAGGGTAGGGAGGTCCTGGCACAGGGTTGGATGAGATCTTTGGGAGAAATTCTTCACTCAGAGGTGGGCAGGCCCTGGCACAGGGTCCCCAGAGAAACTGTGGCTGCTCCTGGATCCCCAAAAGTGTCCCAGGATGGGTTGGAAGAGGCTTGGAGCAGCCTGGGACAGTGGAAGGTGTCCCTGCCCAGGGCAGCGGGGTAGGAACAAGATGAGTTTTAAAGTCCCCTCCAGCCCATTCTGTGTTGGAGATATGTTTGTAGTTTAAGGGTTGATATAAATGCTTCTGTGATGCTCTGCAGGCCAACAAAACAAAACTTTTAAATGGAAGTGGATGTGTTCCCCTAAAGTCACAGAAGGGAAGGGAGGCCCTCAATCATGTGAATAAGCAGCTGAAATAGCATAAACAATTCCATTTGAGCCTCAAGTTAATTATGGCACTGTAGCTGTCAGAAATTCATCTGAAGCACTTGCTGCCTAAATGGAGGGTTGGCCATCCAAATTGAAATGTCATTTATATTAGTGTCTGACACAGAGAAATAGCCTCTTCTCTTCTAGTGGGCTGTGCCCATTAGCTGCCATTAGTGTAATGGAGTTGTGCACTCACATCACAGGCACACACATCACTCAGCACCTAGAACACCCCATGTCACATCAGAAAACAGCTGGTTTATTGCAGAGTGCTAGGAAACATTCCAGGTGAGCCTGGGCACGGCCATTAGCACCAGAGTGGTGCTCTCAGTGCCCTGGCAGCTGGGGCAAAGTAGAGTTTTTAAACAGACACTGCAAAGAAACTTTCATCCAAGAGCTGCAAAGCCAACAGGGATCAGATCTCAAATGTTGCCCAAATTACAGATATAATTTCACAACTCTTGCCACTTTCCCAAGGACTCCCTGTCCCTGCAGACCTGTGGCTGGATGCTGTCCACACCAACTCTTTGGGGATGGACCCACAACCTTCCAGCCACCAAAGCTGTGATAGACAATCTGCCCAGACAGAGTTGCATTTCCAATTTTAGCACAATTATCCTCATAACCCCCTGTTAAAACATAGCTGAGCAATCTGAAAACAGCCACCCCTGCTGCCTCTGGTGGTGCATAACCACGATGTCACCTCCATCATGGGACCAAGCCCCCAGAGAGGGAGCACAACAAACCCACAATGGTGCTTGTGTTTATTAAGTGGTTCTGCCATAATCCCATAATGCTTCCCATTATTGATTTGGCATTCCTGGCAGCATTCTGTCAATAGGAAGTTGAGCTGAATTTTTCAGCTGAAGAGAAGTGTGGCTAATTGCCATCTTCAAACAGCTCCTGCACTGAATTAATCCTTGCACCATGTTTTATTAATGCTGGGGTCCAATCTGCCACGAAGGCAGAGTGGGAGAGTGACAACATCGACCATGGCTGCAGAATCAGCTCCTGCCAGCTCTGGGGCTCCTCTCAGCCACCAGCTCAGGTAACCCAATAAACTGTGCTGAGTTCCAAGCTGGGGAGGTCCCTTCAGTGATCTCAGCTCCTTTTGTGCAGAGAACAGATGGCGATGGGAGCTGATTTCTGTGCTTCTGCACAACCCCTGCTAAGTGGCTGTCAGAACTTGTTGTAGATGCAGCACGTGGTGATTCCTGAAAGGCTTTTATAAATGCCACTGGAGAACATTTTCACTTCTGGAGTAGTTTGGTTAAGAAGCCTGCAGCAAGGCCAGAGAGGCTGCACAAAATGAGGATGGGAGAGAGCCCCTCACTGAGCCTGGAGGCTGCATCATTTTTGGGACAGAAGTGGGAGGTGGAAGGGATTGGCAAAACAAACGTGCCTGTAACACAAGGGTCACTGGGTCAGGAGTGCTTATCCAGGTTCCAGCTGGTTTGGAAACTGATCTCGTGCTTGGATTGCAAGTGGATTTGGCACTGTTTTGTGGGGAGATGTAATGCAGTGCTGCTGCAGAATGAAACAACTCAGAAAATCAACAGCAAACATTCATTTTCTTACCCCCTCACTGTGCTGGCTGGGCTCCTGGAAGCTCACAGCCTGCTCTGTGAATGGCAGCTGCAGGAGGTGCCTGTGCAGACTGGGAAATCCCCACCCTGAGGTGGCCTCAGAGCCACAATCCAGATGTGACTGCAGTCCAGCCAGATGTGAGCTGCATCCTGATGGGAAGGGTGGCAGGGAGTGTCCCCAGAGCAGCACAGAACGTTCCAGTTTCACCTGTGGTGCTGCAGGAGCTGCATTTTTGGTGCTCCCCCTGTAACCCAGCCTGGCTGTCACTGAGCTGCCACCCAGCCAGGTTTTTAAACATGGGATGCCACTGCTCAAACACAGCCACTGAGAAAGAACCAGCAGCTTGCCATGAAACAGGTCAGGAAATCATTTTAGGGGTGGAAGAAGCTTTTATATTAATGAAATGGCTTTGTTTTACAAATCTAATCTGGATAACCTGTTTAATTCCTTGTCATTTAATTAATGAATTTACATTAGGAATTCCCAGAGGTCTGGAACACTTGCCTGAAAATCTTAATTCCCTTCAAAATCATACATCTCAATCAGAAATCAAAATAAAGTGTACCAAAGATTTCTTAAACAAGTGGAACCTGAAAGCAAATATTTTATGCATTTTCCTATTGAGAATCATTGTAAATATTAAATATATGACTTTAGTCTAAAACTCGCTTAAACGGATTTATATTACTTTGCAATTCACATGTAAATTTCTTTTTCTAATGGAATTTTCAAACACAGATAATCCTCACAACATGTTCATGAATGCTATTTAAGTCTCATAATGTTCTTACAAGGCTTTTCTCTTTCAATAGAAATATCTTGGGGATGGCAGACCTGGGGATCAGCAGAAATCACAGAATGTATCTGCAGCCAGTTCTGAGCTCCCAAATCCCAGCTGGGTTCCTCCAGTTCAGCAGGAGCTTGCTCAGAACCAGTTTTGCTCTTCCAGAATTGGGAATGCAGCTGTGAGACCCCACCCACCTTCAACTATGGCCATGGTGAACTCAGCCCATCAAGAATTCAAAAGCAGCTAGAGTTCATTTCTCTTCCCTGTGCAGTGAAAAGGTTTTCAAAGGGACATTATTGATCCCCTCAATTCCCTCAGGAAAATGTGCTTTGGCTTACACAAGGATCCTCCTTTATTTTGGAAGTGAATCACTCCAAGGTGATCCATTCCAGGGTGTTTTATGGGTTATTGCTTTCAGGCAATGCTGTCCCACACCACTGAGGCTAGCAGAGCTTGCAAATGCAATTTTTATTTGTCTTTGTTCTTGCTGTACAGCCGACACAGATAATACCTCAGTCGTTTTCTCAGCCAGCACCAACAGAGAGCTGGCTCATTTAAACAATCCCTGAATTGGATCCAATTTGGCTGCAAGGCTGGATTTTTCATAGCACAGCACAGGGCAGATAAAGACCAATTTTTGCCGTGGATTTCTATTCCCTCCCAGCTCCCTCACACCTGTATATCAATATATCATTTGGATTATTGCTCAAAGCATCACATGCCAGTTGCACTTTTCTATTTTCTGGGGTCCTGCTGTACTTTCAGGTGCAAACTGATGCTGAAGTGCTGGCAGGACACACACAAGGTTTCTGCCAGGCTTGGCAAGGAGAAGCTGGGGGAACCAGCCCATTTATACAGTGCAAGGCTTCATAAAAACAACTGTCCCCAGTGAGAGAGGCAGGAACAACCCTGGGGTGACAGCACAAACCTGAGAGCCAATGCAGCACAGAGAGAAGGGATGGAGATGCCTGGGCTGGGCCCCCTCTGACAGGAACAGTCCAAAGGAGTTGGATTCTGTCACACAGAGTTCCTGATTTCTCATCTGGCTCAGCACTGACAGCAGCTCCAAGCAGACACCACAGTGTTTTTCCATCCTCCTTTTAGAATTTCTGATGGCAAATGCCAGCAGTGTGTAAACACTTGCTGTAGCACTTTCTTCTGCCTGGGGAGGATCTCAAAGCTGAGCAGAGGTGCTGGATTGGTTTTCCAGCCAATGAATTGCCAAAATTACCAGCTCAGAATTCCCAAGGATTATCTGCAAATATGACATTTGGTTGCTTGTTCTTGTTCATACAACCAGTCTGTGGCTGCAGGGCAGCACAGAGGACAGGCAGTGCTTGTGATAATCAGTTTGATTCACTCCCAGGCAGATGGAGATCTGCCCCCCAATCTTCAGAGTGTTTTTGAGAAGAGCCAGGCTGGCAGTCCCACACTTTTACCATTCTTTGGTCCCAAATGCCCTTTCTAGATCTGTTTGCTTCCTCAGACCCATGAAAACCACGTTTGAAAATCAAACTGTGCACAACCCATGGCTGATTTCTGATCGAGACCTGGCTGGGACAGTGAGTTTGCCAGTCCATTCTCTGTGCAGTGTATTTGATTTACCAGATTTACAAATGCTTTATTCCACCAATGGCAAAACCAAAGCAGTGGCCCTGCTGATTGATTTTATTTCATTCCTTACCTACTCGTCAGAATCTCAAATTTCCCCAGTATTTCCCACACTCCTGTGCTTCATCCTGAATTTTCTTCAAATTTAGAGTTATTCACAGTGACTTTTCACCCTGGACAGACAAATTCTGTACTGACATACAGAACCACTCTGTTAAATCCTGTCTAAGGCTTTTCTGGGTTTTCCACAAGTTCTTTCCCAGCTACACCACTACAGATCTCAATTCTGCATGTCTATTCATGGCAAGAAAAGTGAAATTTAAGAAGAACTGGAATCAATTTCCCATTTTCCAAATTGGATTTGCAAATTTATTCCCAAAACTAACCCTCCACTCCTCTGGGATCACTGAATGGGTGCAGCACTAAGAAATCCTTCCAAGAAAATTGAGGCAAGTTGAAGCAAATGCTTGCCTGAAATTAAATGGTGTTCTGGTTCTTAGTTCTGCCTTCTCTACTGGGAATTGTGACCAGATAAAAATATCATCTGGCAGAAATCTTTCACCCCATTTACATGTTATTTTAAAATCATCTCAAACAGAAAATATTTTGCATATTGTTTTCCCTCTGTAGAGGAGACACAACTCTGCACATTGGTGCAACATATGAAATTTGAACTATAGGGAATAAGTAGCTGATGATGCCAAATGTTATGACTTTAATTGCACTTTCTGGGAGGCAGATTATCCCACTTTTCAAAATTGGTTCCCCAAGACACTTTGGTCTAAAAATACTTCAGTTATTGTACTCACTTTTCTTGTCAGGCTTTTCAACTCACCACGAGTTTCTCAGCAGAACCATCCCAGTGGGCACAGCCCCTTCCAGCCCAGGTCCAGCCTCTCTCCATCCCTGGCCTCATCTCCTGGAGGAGAGAACACAGAAGGACAGGCAGGCTGCACATTTCCCTACACAGAACTGACTTTCCTTTCTGAGCTACACCCATCCATGCATTTCCAGAATGGATAAACTCATTTTCATGGAGCTGTGCATCCCATGCAGGCAGTCCCACAGGAGCTGCCACTTGTCACCCCTTCCATGTCCCTTCTAAGCCTCACTGGCTCATGAAGAAAACTCTGAAACAGTTAAGGCAGAGCCAGGAGAAAACACATCAGATCACAGATGAGGCATAGTTCCATTATCTGTAGAAAATATCTCTTTTTTTCTTTTTTTTTTTCTT
>VXBI01006461.1:123510-161722 GCA_013397375.1 Toxostoma redivivum
TTTTTTGTTAATTTATTTGTGTGACTGCCAGGTGTATCCCTCCCCAAAGATAAACTGATTAGCTTTAGGAGATTTTAAGGCAAACAATCACAACAACAATTTTTATCTTCAAACCTACCTGGCTCTGAAATAAATTCAAGCCATCGGAATGTCAGTCATGTAATGACAGACAGACTCTGTAATGCAGATGTGTGTGAAGGAATCACTTCATTACAAAGTGTGGCTCTGGCAGCATTTTGCAAAATGACACAGTGTGTGATATGGAGGAGCAGTTCAGTGCACAGATTTTTTTTTTTACTGATTTTGTGCTGCTGCCTTTACAGCAAACCCTGCTATTGCTGCTCCAAGGAGCAGGGCACTAATTCACAATGCAGGGATTGAATTGGCCTTCCCAGAGCACAAACTGGGCTGTTTAAATCTGACAAGGTTCTTGTGCCTTCCTTTCCTCCTGCCACCCTCAGCCTCCACACATAATCATATAACATCATTTAAACAAATTGTTTCAAAGCACCTTTCCCATTTATTTTTACTTTTCTTTTCTTTTTTTTTTTTCCTATTTTGCTGGTGTGAATTTATGAGGGCACTCAGATCCACCACAGACCAGGAGCTAAACTAACACACTACTTATGCACATGCTTTTTATTCAGCATCACCTCAGGGAGATTTCCTGCTTCTGAGCTGCTCTGCAAACAGCCTTTGGTTCATAGCAGCAGAAATCTCTTTTGTCAACATTAGCATTCCTTGTTTGGATTTATCACAGATCCTGAAAATAATAATCATGTTTTCCTTCTTTAAAAACACCAGCCCATTACATAACTGCTCTCATTGATTCTCACTGCAGCAAAGGGATTTCCCAGTCCTCAGGTGGAGAACCTGTGGCAAAATGGGGTTTTCACAGCCACCCCTCAGCCCAGTGAGAATAGAACCTCTGTTTACTCAACAGAACCCCTTTTTCCTCTGCAGAACCCTTTTTTCTCAACATAACCCCTGTTTCCTCAATAGAACCCCTCTCTATCCTCACCAGAACCTCTCTTTTCTCAGCAAAACCTCTATTTCCTCACCAGAACCACTATTTCCCCACCAGAACCTCTCTCTCCTCACCAGAACCCCTTTTTTCCTCACCAGAATTCCTCTTTTCTCAACAGAAACCCTTTTTCCTCACCAGAACCACAATTTCCTCAGCAGAACCCCTCCCTCCTCACCAGAACCCCTCTTTCCTCAATAGAACCCCTCTCTATCCTCACCAGAACCTCTCTTTTCTCAGCAAAATCTCTATTTCCCCACCAGAACCCTTTTTCCTCACCAGAACCCCTCTATCCCACCAGAACCCCTCTCTCCTCACCAGAATCCCTCTCCTCACCAGAACCCCTCTTTCCTCAATAGAACCCCTCTCTATCCTCACCAGAACCTCTCTTTTCTCAGAAAAATCTCTATTTCCTCACCAGAACCCCTCTTTCCCCACCAGAACCCTTTTTCCTCACCAGATCCCCTCTATCCTCACCAGAACCCTTTTTCCCCACCAGAACCCCTCTTTCCTCATCAAGTGACCCCACTGTGTCGAGCTGAGGTCCCCCAGCACCAGCAGCAGCTTCTCAGCAGCACTCAGCTCCAGGGCACTGTTCATTTGTCCTGTCAGGAATTGTTATTAATTGATCACTTCCTGTCCTTGTCCCCATCAAGCAATAACTTCAGGGAAGGTGATCAGAGCGTGGCCTCTGTGCTTGAGCTTTGACCACAATAAATAAATAAATCTCCCTGCCATCTCCCTTTCAAATTCTGGACCATTTCCTTTGGGAATTAATGTTAGCAGGCCATGGCCAATGCCTACTTAAGAGTTTTTCCTTTATTTTCCAGTATCTACCACAAAAACTGTGCTCCTCTTTACCACTGATGGTGTAATTTTCTTTCCTTCCATTTGCTGCTTTGTAACTTCAGCCTCTTGTAAATCACATTAAAAGGACTTGCTTTCTAATAGTTTTTTTATTGACTAATATATTTTATTTGGCACCTGTTACCTTGGTGGAGATTTCTTCTTGCAGTAATTTACTGTATATGCCACAGTCCCCTGAGCACTGGGCAAAGGAAAGCAGCACAGTTAAACACGAGATTTACTTGATGCTCCTTGGGCTTGGGGTCAAAAAAAGAACTTGTTCCTGTTCTGAAAACCCAGCAGCATCCTCAGCTCTGCAAGGATGGGACTTGCCACCCTGACTACTTCCACCAGGCAGCTGACATGATGGATTATCTGCTGCAAGTTATTTAGGCATGCTGGGCCCATTTATCTGTTTAAAATATGAAATAACTCTTAGCTAACACAGAAGTGTTTAGTGAGACTTAATGAGCTGCTCATGTGTTTATTACAGAGATTCCTAAGAAGCAAATGGCAGAATGTTGCTTTGGATATGAAAGATGATGAAAACATCTTGTGAAGCATCAATTTGTAAGTAAAAAAGGTTCTAGCTATGGAACCACACGTGCTATCACACTGCAGAGGACATGCCACAATGCCTGTGGATTTTAAGAATATTTGTTTAATTTTAGTGGAATTTTAGACCAGAGTTCATTTTTATATTAGGGATTTAAGCACTACAGGCTCCTGTGAGATTGGGCTGGTTTTCACATTGAGCAGCATTTGCTCACTAAGTGAGCAGAGGAAGTGTCAGCTGCATTAATATCTTGGTTTTTCCAAGTGCTGGTGCCTTGTGTGTTATCCTCTGCAAGACAGATGTGCCAAAACTGTCCCCCTCCTCCAGACACACAAAGGTTTTAGGAATCTATTCCATTGTGCTCTGAAACATCCAAAGACTTCCAAATAGTCCCAGAAATAGTTGGATTTCAGCGAAGTAGATTTAGGCCTCCGAGAGGAAAGGAAAAATACCACAATCAAAGCAAAAAAGTCTTCTAATAAAGGAAAGAGTGAGTAGAGAGAGGTTTCCTGACTTTGGGGGTGGCTGGCCCTGGTGACAGAGCTCAGGGCTGTGGGCAGTGCCAGTGGCAGCTGGCACAGGGACCTGCAGGTGCCAGATAAAACCAGATGTTGTGAACCCATCTCGGTGCATTTCACCAGAAAGGATCACCCATCTCCCTCCTCTCCCTCTGCCTCCTTCACCTTGAGCCCTCCCCATGGGAGTGTGGGGTGGTGGAAGCATTTTTTTCATGCATTATGAAAATAGGATGGTAAGAAATCAGAACTGCCCTGCCACCCAGCATGGGCAGCAAGGCTCCAACACAAAAATACCAGGAGCAGGGTGGGCACATAAGCCCTGTGACCCAGAAATCACACTGCACAGTTTTGTACCAACATGGTGTCTCCTTCCTGAGGAAAATGTGCCTGAAGCTGATTTTAAAACACATTCAGCCCAAAAGATCAGGTCCTTCAGCACAGATCAGCTCAGGTTGGAATTGCCCTAGAAGAAACCAGGTTAAAATCACTGCAGTCTCAGGGGTTAGACAGAGCCTGATGATTTTATCTCCTCTCTTTAAAGCATGAGCACAGACAGTGCTGAAGGAAACTTCAGGGGGCAGAGAGCTGCCTAGAGTGGAAGGGGAAAGGACTAAAAGAATGTGTATTTGGAGGAGTTCTCTTTAACCAAGCTTTTTTTGCTCTGATAGTACAAGCAGACAAAATTTGATGACCTCCCAAGGAAATGAATTCCATAAGCTGATCATAAAGTCAACAAATTCACGTTTCTTTATGCTTGTTACAAATGAACAGCTCTTTGTGACAACATTTTGTTCCAGAAGAAGAGCAGCCAGCTTATAAAAAGGGGTCCATGGTTTAGCAAAGCTTGTAAGCTCAGGGTAGTAATGAGCAGGGTTTGATTATTGAGGATTACTCCAGGTGCTCCTCCAAAGCCACCTCACCAGCTGACCTTCTGAATCTATGATATCAAATGTCTTATGAGGCACATTGTAATGAACACAATGGAAATGGGAAACTTGGTGGCTAAGACAAAAATGCTGCCTCCTCCAGCATTGTCTGAGATTTTTACTATTGTCCTGGTCATGATCTGTGAAGTCAAGAATGGCAAGCAGAAATAAAGGGAGAAAAATGAGCTCATGAAAAAAGAGACTTTTATTACATCCATGCAGGAATGTTATTAAAGTGAAAGAAACCTGAGGGAACAAGAGCTTTGAGCTATGATATTCTTTTCTGTAGAGCTGATGAAAAGAGACTATGAAAGGTCAAACAATTCTAATTCTCCTCCCTGAAGTTAGTCATTCTTCCTGTAGTCAATGTCCCTCTGTAGTGTACTTAGCCAAGGCAGCATTGCATCACTCCAGGCTGCAGCAGGAATGAATTAAAGAGCAATGGATGCATTCCTGCTTCTCATTTCCCTGAAATGCTGCCAGCCTCAAAGCCAGCCCTCAGACCCTCTCATCAAAGCTGTCTGGACAAAGGAAATTCCAGCTGTGGGAAGGAGCTCAGTGTTGTGGTTTCCACATCCCAAACCTCGCTGGGGATTGAGTGCTCTGAGCTGTGTGCTCCTGTTCCAGAGCCACTTCACACCAGGGCTGACATCCTTCCCTCCATCCTTCCCTCCATCCCTCCCTCCATCCTTCCCTCCCTCCATCCTTCCCTCCCTCCATCCTTCCCTCCCTCCATCCTTCCCTCCATCCCTCCCTCCATCCTTCCCTCCATCCTTCCATCCTTCCCTCCCTCCATCCTTCCCTCCCTCCATCCCTCCATCCCTCCCTCCATCCCTCCCCTTTTCCAGCCCTCCCACACCTCCCAAAACTCCAGATTTGGGAAAAGTACAGAGCACATGGATCTGAAATCAAGTGTGGGATCCTAGCTTGACAAAAACCATAGGGGTTCACTCCAGCATGGTGAGAATTTCACCCAAAACACCAATTCTACACACAGATGAATGAAATTATGTGTAATTTCAGGGATTTTGTGATGTCCTAAATCAGCTAGGTACAAAGGGTTAAAAATAAATATTTATGTAGGGAAGGAAGAAAATGTTTATTATTAGTATCTTTAATGAGTTTCATGTCTCCTGCAGATAAATATTTAAGAGCTTAACATTTCAGTGTCACAGGCATGTGACTGAATTTCCTTTTTGTGGAACATGAAACTGTGGCTAGGCAGTTGGAGAAGAAAATACAATCTTGCTTCCTTTCCATATTCATGATAATATTTGTCATAATAATTTAGTTTTGTTTCAGTAACATGAATGTTGGTGTTTTTCCATTTCCCCAATGCATTTCCATTTTCACACTTTCCCATCTAATATTAAATACATTGAAAATGCTGCCAAAAAATTCAACAACATTGAAAAAGCAGAGGAGAAATAAAATTACAGTCACAGATTTGACTGCACTCCTTTTTTCTAAATTAATAAATATTTCATTTTCTTTTGTCTGAAGAAGTAGGAATGTACCCCAATGAACTTCCACTCACAAATCCAAATTGGAAAATCTGACAAGCTGAACTTAAAAGCGTGCCTCACCAGGCAGACTGTCTTGAAAATGAAACCATGATTATTACAAGCAGGAATTATCCCCACGAGAAAAAAAAATAATAAAAAAATAAAAAATTGGGTTTTGTCATATGACCCTGCCATTAAAATGTCTCCAGAGTGAAAAGTTTAACAAATAATTTGAGGTCACCCTGCCAATGAAAACACGAGGAGGGGAGTTCAGGGTCACTGAGGTGTGGCAAGGCACACTCCTGTCAGGATTAGGGTTTCCTTTTCTGTGTAAAACTCCCATTCCCTGCTGCATAGCAAAGCCCATAGTGACACTTGCTGGTGCAGCAAGGAGTCTGAAACAGAGCTCTGAAGGGAGCAGAGCCAAGCACAGCTGGGTTTTTATTCCTCTGCTCCTTCCCTTGGGGATAAATGCCCCGAGGGTTCAGTTTCCTGCTTGGCTGAGCAGAGAATGTCCAACATGCAGAGGCAATGAATGATTCTGCTCCCGAGCAGCAGCCCGGGCTCTCAGAGCTGGGGCCACCTTGCTGAGCTGAGCTCTGTCAACTTTCTCCTTTGCTCCCCTTTTTAAAAGATATTTAAGAAGAAAAGCGCTCCAATCCCTTCCCTCCCTTTGCTCTCCACCTCTCCTGCTGACCCCTAAACACCCTCAAACCCCTGACACCCCTGGGCTGTGATAAACTCCATGAGTATTCCATGAAAAGGGATTGCAAAGTGTCTGTGCTCCTGTCCCTGGTGTTTCTCAGCCCCTCATGGCTTTGCCCAGCTCCCAGAAGAGCAGGGCATGGCACTGACCCTGCAAGGACAGAGCTCATGATGTGTCACAGCTGTCAGAGTCTGGGCCATCCCTTTGGGATCCAGAGCTGTGAGACCCTGTCAGGGGCTCTGAGACCCTGGGATGATCCCAAAACATCTGTGGGGTTGATTATAGCCCTTGGAACAAATCACCAGCTTTAGATGAGAACTTAAAAGTCACAGAAGTTTAAGTAGTGTTATCATAAAGTGAAAATATAGATTGTAGGATTTTTGGGAATGGGGATTTTAGAACACAAGATGAAGGAAAAAGCACGTGTTTGGTCTTTCTTTGTTCTTCTTCTTCATCTCCATTTTCTATTGTGGAGCTGGCACTTTTGGATTGGTTTAGAGTAGAAGTTCACTGTCTACCATAGATGATGGGAATTGGGAAATAATTGTAAACACCATGTAGGTAGTTTTTAGTATAAAAAGATAACAGTGCCCTGAAGGGCAGAGAGTGTGCCATGGCTGCCCTGCCAGACAGACCTGGCTGGGCTGAGAGAAAATATTCCAGATAAGAAAAGAATAAACAACCTTGAGAGTGAAAACTAAAGAGCTCAGATTGATTCCAGCTCGGGCACACGAACTGCCAGACAAGAACTTTTACACATCTCGGGGAAAAACCAAAACAGAATCTGAGACTCCATAAGTCTATAATTGTGTCTGTATTTTCATCCATGAGCCCACCCCAAAATACTCAAAGACCAAAACCTCAGGATGGACACAGTCCACAGTTCTTGTAATACTTGAAACACAGCAAAACCAGAAAAGGAATCTTTCCTTGCAAAATGCTTCTGAGAAAGACAAGCACTGATCTTGAGATTACATATGAGGGTATGTAGAACAAATTAAGTTCTCAATATAATGACATTGAGGTTGCAGAGAGCATGAATAGAGGTGAATTTGATGTAAAGAGTTTAAATAATTTGCTCGAGGTCACAATGAAGTTTTCTGTCTGGCCTGAGATTAGAAGCCAGGAGCTATTAAATTCTTCCTTTTGTTCCCAGACTGCCAGACTGGGGAATAAAGCTCCCTGCAGGGAGGAATATTTAAAAACAAAAAAAGAAGAATGAAGAAGATTTATTTACTCAGTCCAAGCCCTAGAGTAAGAGCACATATATACTGTCCCCAGTGCTCCTGTGCCCTCCCTGACTGACAGAAGCACTGACAGCTTCTCAGGAGCCATCTGCTCCAAACTGAGCCTTCCAGCTTCTGGGGCTCAGCAGAGGGCACTGAAGGGTGGCTCCACAACCCCAAGAGTGAGAAATAACCTCAGCCCCTTCCCTGAGACACTGAGGGGAGCTGTCCCTGCTGGCAGAGCTGCTTTAGCTCCACTGAGAGCCTGACAAGGCAGCAGCAGAGCAGGGCTGTTCCTCCCAGCCACTGCAGGGACAGAAAATAGGCCAGCACATCCTGAGAGCTGCAGCCTCCCACACAGCACTGCAGGAGGAGGAGGAGGATGGTGACACATTCCAGAGCAGGCACTGCAGGATCTGCCCAGCCTCTCACTGAGTCCTGATCTCTTGGAGTGATTTGGGTTTTGTACTATTAATTAGTGGTTTGTTATTAGTTTTGTTTGTTTTTGTTAGGAGTCATCATTATTAGAAAGGCACTTGAGATGATTTTTTGTGTTTGGACTTTGATGTTTGTTATATCTTATTAGAAATTACAGAAAGTACAACAATACTTCTAGCTGCTTGCTACAAGTGGGAAAAATGGCCCCAGCTGAGCCTGCTTCAAGGCCTTTTAAAGCTAAACACACCAATAACAGTTTAACACCTATATTATTTATACTCCTGACCCAATAATAGATTCCCATGACCCTTAGAGTGACTTTTGACTGACCAATCCAAAAGTAATTACCTGAGTTCTGTGAAGAAAAGGAAGAGAAGAAGATGAACAAGAAGAAAAGACACCACCCAAGATTCTCCATCTTGTTCCATAGCTATCACTATACTGTAAAACCTCAAATTCCAAACCCATCACCCAGAGCAAACACACACATTTCACCCACTGCACACTGGTGATTTCTAACTCATTATTCATATTTGCAAGGCTTCTCTATGGTTCCAGGTTCAGAGCAGTGCTCTCAAGGGGGTCTGTTTTAGGAAGCACAGAAAGTTCAAGAACTCCAGATTCTTGAGATCCAACACTGCTCCTCTGTGGAGCTGCTCTGCTTCATGGCAAGAACATGCCAGCCTGGGGTTTGCTTTTGAAAAGTTCTGGAAAGCTTCCATGGGTTCCACAGACACCAGGAAAGGACCCAGAGTCACCTCAGGGTCACTCCCCACTCCCTCCAGTGCTCCAGTGTGGAAAATGCTCTGCTTTTGGCACACTTTGGGGATTCTGAGGGATTCACTCTCAGGCAGATGCTCTGCCACGAGAGGGACACCTCAAATGCAGCCCAGGGGAAGGAGGAAGCAGGAAATCCCACAGGACCAGTCCATCCCACCTGGACCAGTCAATCCCACTTTACTCCATCTTTACTCCCTATCTTTACTCCATACAGCCCAGTAGCACCAAGAATATCACAAATAAACCAATGAGTATCACAGCACCAGTTTTTCAGTAATGGCTGTGTTTGCATGGGTTAGCAATATTTCTGATGCTGAAAATTGGCCTTAACATGAAATCTTTTGGAATAACAGCAGTTTTTTTCCTCTAGCTGAGCAATTCTTACCAACCACCCTGGAGATCTGGCCGTTTACTGGGCCCACAATGCACTGCAGCTCAATTTAAAAAGTACTGATTCCCCATTCAATTTTCTGATAATTATATATCCAACACTTGAATGCTGCAAGTGCAAATGACAGAGGTATGAGGGCATTAAAAAATAACTACAAATAAAATCTGAGATTAAATCATCTGGGGCAAGATGGCAACACAATCCTACACATTTCAGGACAAAGCTGATCAATGAAAGGGAGGAGGTTTCAGCCAGGCTAGAACACAAAATTATCCTTACACCCCTTCCAGCACTGCAGTTCAATGGCACAGCACCTCCAGCTCCAGCTCTTGGGCACTCTGGCTCTCTTTGTGGTGACATTTAGGGGACTCTGGGTGGCTGCAGGAGGGGTCAGCACCCCCTGAGGTTTGTCTGTGCAAACACAGCTTTGGCTCTGTGCAGCTGTAAAGGAATTGAGCATTTTCCCTGTCTCCTATCAACACTCTGTAAAGGAATTGAGCATTTTCCCTGTCTCCTATCAGCACTCTGGCTGCTTTGGGAATTGAGGCTGGATGCACTCCCAGGTTGTTTGGAGTGTTAATGCTCAAGCTCCTAAAAAAACCCCACAATTTCTCCCTCCAAATGGGCCTTTTCATGAGTTATTAGGCTCACTTGCATTCATTAAAGAACTCAAAGATCAAGTCCATGCTATTCTTAGCTTTTAACCATGCAGCCACAGTCCAAATAAAACTGGGGTTTGTGATGCCATGACCACACTGACTCTCACCTGGTCATTTATTCTGCCATGAAAAGGCAATAAAAACACTGTGTTTATGTCTATCTCCCTCAGAAAAACTTTACCTCAGTTCTTTGGATTATTTTTTTTTTCTGACAAATGAGGAACAGCTGATTAACAAATTCATTGCTCTTTCTTTTTCTTCCATGCTGTAATGATTGACAACAGAACACCCAAAATCTGTCAAAACAAAATTTCTTTGGAATCGAGCCACAAAGGAGAAAATGAAGTTGCCACTGAAAATTAATTAATACAAAGCACCAATTGATAGGAGATAAAAATCCTTAGACCTAAAAATACCAGTGCAATACAAGCTGAGAGGTTATTTTTAGTCTTATTTTTAACAAGAATACCTCAGTATGTTTAATAATAACAAATTGGATCTCCAGGGCAAGAAACTGAGAAAAATTATTTACAGCAAGCACTTCCAAATCTCAAGAACTTACCTCAACAGGTTTTAAGTTGTTATTAAGCTTTTGCTGGCTTTTTTTTTTTTTTTAAGAAATGGCTTTAAAACATTTTTCCATGATGTGCTTTCATTATTGTTATATCAAGTGAGGTTTCTGTGTAACCAAAAATCATTACAGCACAGGCAGTTCCAGTGCCTGAGCCTCCATGAAAGCCAGTTTTCTGGAATGTGAAACACAGATACACAAAAAATTGCATTTCGTGTAAAGAAAAGAATGTATTTTGAAATTAATTCAGAGTTCAATTAATAATCTTTCATCTTTCTTTTGTAATAAATAGCTTCTTATGACCAAGGAGATGGCAAGAATTAAATCTTCTGAGCTTCTTTTAAAAATCTATATCCAATTCTTAAAAATCTATATCCAATTCTAAACACATTAAACCACTGGAGCCTTGTCCTGGCTTCACCAGAGAGGGAAAAGTCTCAGCTGCTGAGCCATGAGAGTTTTTAACTTTCTCTCTTTGGGAGCTGCATGAAGCTGGATATACTTTCAAGGTTCTTAATACATCCTTTTACAGAACAAAGCCCAAAGCTGTGCACTGGGAAATTCACTCCTCTGCCAGGACTCTGGGTTGGTGTCTCCTGAGAAATGGAGTGAAAAATTGAGAGAAAAAGGGGAGTGGAAAATGGAGTGAAAAACGGGAGTGAGAAATGGGAGTGGAAAATGGGAGTGAGAAATGGGAGTGGAAAATGGGAGTGAGAAATGGGAGTGGAAAATGGANAATGGGAGTGAGAAATGGGAGTGGAAAATGGGAGTGAGAAATGGGAGTGGAAAATGGAGAGAAATAGGAGTGGAAAATGGGAGTGAAAATGGGAGTGGGAAATGGGAGTGGAAAATGGAGTGAGAAATAGGAGTGGAAAATGGAGTGAAGAATGGAGTGGAAAATGGGAGTGGAAAACGGAGTAGACAATGGAGTGAGAAATAGAAGTGGAAAATGGAGTGGAAAATGGAGTGAGAAATAGAAGTGGAAAATGGAGTGGAAAATGGAGTGAAAAGCATCTCTGTCCATGTCTACAGCCACACAGGAGTAATTCCAGCTGGATCCCAAGCTCATCCCTCCACTGAGGGACCCACCCAGCTGTGGTTGTTTGGCTCCACTCCCTGTGGAGTTACAGGAGGAAATTCCAGGAGGTTACAGGAGGAAATTCTCTCCTCAGCTCCAGGCCAGAGCTCCCCCCTGGCTGCACCTCTTGAGCATCAAAGGGGAGCTTTGCTGCCACAATCTCATCTGAATTCCCTTGAAAGATGTCAGGCACTATTCAGGGAAGTGCTGGAAGGTGTTGCTTCCTGAAAGAGCACTTAAAAAAGAAAAAAAATTAAAAAACAAAGCTTCATGCAGTCTAAATATATGGTGGTCAAGTGTATGCCCAAGTACTGGGAGATAAATGGATTTACACTGGCAGGAGGTACAAAAATTCATTCAAATACAATATCCCTGTTTATTCACTGCAGAACAACGAGCTGAAATGGACACATCAGTTAATTGAATGATTTTCCAGAAAGATTTTTTTTTTTACTTCCTCAAATAAATAGTGTTTACCAATGACTAAAATTACTCTTTAACATGAGGAACACATGTCAGAAAATTCATTAGCATTCAGCTAGACCCATGTGTGCTGGAGGCATTCTCTTCTAAGAATTTTTGAGAATATTAGGCTTCTTAGAATGAAAAAAAAAAAAAGACAAAAATGTGCTGTGAAGGACAGAGAAATAGCAGTCCCCTTCAAAGCAGAGCCCAGACTGGGCAGAGTTTTGCAGGGCAGTGAGGTGACACTGCCTGGGATGCACAGGGCAAGGTAATTCCTGTGCTGGAATGACACACAGGGATGCTGGCAAGGCACAGCCACCAATCCAGCCCTCTCCTGGCTAAGAAATGATGTGCAGTGCAGTCCTCATTACTGTGTGCTTGATATTCACAGCACTTCTGTGGGAGTTTGGATATTCTGTGAATTTTTGCCACACTTTCTATCACATCCCTATGCAAATTGTCCCTTGAATAATGTGTTATTGTTTCTCTGTCTTGGACTGCTTGGTTAAAATTTCTGTTTTGTCTGACTAGAAGAGAAGAAAGGGAAAACAATGTTGGGACAAATTCCTGAGCAATCAGTTGCCATGAGCTCTGGAACTGAGAATTCCAAAGATAATTTCTTAGGAGATGCACAAATGGAATGAAATAATGTGATAGACAGCTAAACACAATTTAAATCTGATCCACATCCAGTGCATTCTGGATTTTCTTCTGGTTGCTGATATTAGGAGTAAACTCCCACGAAAAAACATTTTCTCCTCAGCACTCCCCCTCATGTTTCAGAGTCAGTGGGTGAGCTGGTCAATACTTTTTGGATTTGAGGACAAATCCAGCTTTTCCTATTGTGGCTGTGAGCATTTTCTGAGAAAGAATTCACCACTTGCAAGGGAGCAAGTGAATGAAGAACAGAGCAGAGCCAGGATGGGGTGAAGGAAGAGACAGAGGTCACTGCCACTGTGTCAAGGGGGAATATTGGGAATATTCCATGGGAATAAGTTCAGTGTCCTCCCTGCTGGAGATGCAGCAACTTCTTGGAGAAGGGATCTCTGTAGAGGATGGGAAGGTACAGAGGGAGGTGCTGTACTTAATAAAAGGTTTGTCATTTTTGCTTACCAAAGAAAATTGGCCACAAAAAAACCCTGGCTGCTTAATGAATTGTTCAAATGCTCATTAGCATCAATCAGATTTATTTGAACAGATAATTATGCCCATATTGTGCTTTCATCACTGGAATTGTTTATGTTAAACTGTCAAGCAGCCGTTTTCAAATTTTACTCCTTGATGTGCTGAAGTTCCTTTAACGGCAAGAAAAACAAAGAAGGATTTATTTATTTTTCCCCCTCAGCTCTGTTTTAACCGTATTTGAAGTCTTCCACGAGGCTTTTAAATCCCCAGGAGCAGCGAGTGATTTCCATTTCAGATGTTATGGATGCACAGTCCGTGTGTCCTGCTTTAACCCCTGCAGTGCCGTGCCTGCAGGGCACAGGTGAGTGTCCCCAGCACAGGTGAGTGTCCCCAGCACAGAGGGACATTTCCCTCCTTGCAGAGCTGATCTGGCAGCCCCTCAGTGCTGGCTTTGGGGTTTGCCAGCATTTGTGTTCAGCAAATCAGCCTATTTGCACTTCCAAGAGATCAGTAAAGCAGCAAACTGCTCTGCCTGAGCTAAACAAGCCAGCCCTGCCTCCAGGCTACTCTCGGTGCATTTATCTGTTGCTAAAGAATTTTATCAATTTATGTGTCCTTTGAATTTTCTGTGGCTGTCAGGCCCCTTTACATTACATTCACAATAAAAGTTGAGCTTGCTCATCAGTATAAATCTGTTTGCAATGCTGAATGACTGGCTTTTGACAATGTTCAACATTTGATGTTCTTTAAAAATGGAATAATTTTTAACAATTGTTTTCCCACCCTTTCACCTCCCACAGCAATAAGGAGAAATTCTTTAAAGGCATCTCCCAGGAAGATTTGAAGTATTCCCTCTACAGAAAAAACAAACAAAATCAAGCAAAACCAAAACCAGAACCCCCCAAACCTATTAATAATGCTTTGAAAGGTAAATAATCCTAAATAAAGTCAGAATTTCCAGTTCTCTAGCTTCAGCTGTGTGTAGTACAGAATTTAACATGGGAGCTACAACCAATTGGTAAATGGCAATTTTGATCCCTAACTCTCTGTGGATAAGGAGCAGAGAATTCTATCAGTGCTTTCACACAATTCTCAGCTGAGAACAGCAAACAGGAAAACAAAAGTGTTCACCAAACCTTGCCTATCAAGCAAGGAAGGACAAGCTCCTCTGTGAGCCCTGTCTTTTATCCTCATTAAATCCCTATTAAGCATTTTTCAGCAGAGATCTTCAGTGCTGGGTTTAAAGTGCCCCTGGTTTTGGGCAGCTGTCCTGGTGAATCCCAGCATCCTGTAGTGTCACATCCTGTTTGCTCCCCTTACCTCAGCCATAAAGGCTTTCTATTTTTTATTTCAGAGCAGAAGTAGAAGCCTTTTGAGGAAAGTGCCAAGCCACCCCAGCATTTTGTAAAGGAGCATGTGAAGATTGGCATTTCATGATTTTGAATCCTCAGCAAGAAGCCTTTAGAGCTCTGGGAGATGCCAGTGGCACCATCTGTACTGGGACACAAAGGCTGGGCTGTAACTCCAGCCCTGCCCAAAGGCCAGCCACAGGAACTTGTTCTCCTAAAGGGAATAAATCAGGTGCTTTCACTCCATGGAGCAGAGGAACTTGCTTTATTAACTGTTGGTTTTGAGACTGCACAGGCAAGGCTTGAAAAATGAAGTGAGGATGGCGCCTGTGTTTTGCATTATAATTCAATTTAGAAATACCACACACACACACAGGGCTTATTGCTAATGGATGCACCAAGCAGACCTGACTGCTCTACATCAACAGCAAAACAAAGAACTGCACATCAGCAGTAGACTCTCATTAGCAGTAATGTTATTGCAGAGTGTGGAGTATCTGTCAGGCAAATGTAACTGCCTCTGACATCCACCACAGCTCCATTTCTCTGGCTGCCATGATATGTTTCAAATTGAGGAACATCTGTTCTGGGCATGTGATGAATCATCTTCAACTATATTTCCTATTTCCTGCTCTCTTGTGAGATCAGATAGTGGAAAGAAGTTACATAACACGATGATTGTATTGTTTTTCAGCACTTCTGAAATTTTAGATTTTTTTTTCCTCATCTATGGATCATTTAACGGTTTAAAACAAAAACAAAACAAAACAAAACAAAACAAAACAAAATAAAAGAAGAAAAAGTCCCCTGAGAGAGGATATTTCCATTTCTAGACTAGCAAGAAGTTGAAATAAAAATGTTATGGACATTCTTCCTTTCCTGTTGATAGTGAGTTGGCTGAAGTGGCTCACCTACCCCAAGATAACAATTCTAGAGAGGTACAATGCTATTTTTGCCAGTGTCCTCTTCAGCTGATAAATTGTCTCACTGGATGTATTTGAATTGTAGCTGCTTGCAGAGGTGTGGGGGAGTAAGCAAGAAACAGGTAAAGTGTAGGTTTATATAAAACATAAAAAGAAAGCTTTGGTCATAGAGGAATTTGGCAATGAAAAATAAGACCCTTTGATTGAAATGTAAAATTTCACACATCAAAAAGGGGATTATTATTCAGGCAATGGGACCTGACAGCATATCAGCACAGCACATGTAGAAATTTTTATGTAGCTCTAGTGTGCATGTCTTCTGCATTTCAAGTGAAAATCGAGAGCTATTGAGAAGAATAAGGATGTTTTAAATGTGCTGGGTTGTGAGCAGCAATATGAACACCTTCATGCATGAGAAAGCACAATTTGCCAGCCCTCAGAAGGGGATCCCTGTGTATTTAGCTCATCCACCTGCTGATGTAACACCACTTGTTTCTCTGGGAATGGGGTTTGTACAGTGTCCTTACAGAAAAGCTTTTGGACTGCTGCTCAGCTGCTAGAAGGCAACAAGTTCTGCAGTTTTGGAATTCACTTCGGTGTCTGGACACTTTACATTATCCTGGATCACAGCAGGGGATTCTGGCTGAGCAGAATCTTCCACTCAGCTTCAGATCCAAACATGGATCCCAGCTTTCCTTAAATCCACTGGAATCCAAACAACTGAAACCAGGAATTAGATTGGGCTCCTAAGCCACCACTCCAGCTCAGGAGAGCTGTGTCCTTGAGCACTACAGAGCAGGCTGTTGTTTATTCAGCTCACAAAGCTGAATCCATCCCAGCTGAGCAGGAGCTTTCCTCCCAAAGCAAGCTGCCACCTCAGCAGGGCACGGAGAGCAGCAGAGCATCCCCACCAGCAGCACCTGGCGTCTCTCCGTGCTTTTATCACCCTGCTAAGTGCTGCAGATAAAGAAATTAGCACACAGAAATGAGCACAGCGAGAAACCCTCCTGTCCTGGCATCTCCACTGCCCTGTCCCAGCTCTCAGCATGAACAAATGGTGACATTTATCTCCTCTGTGATCCCACCGTTGTCCACACCCAGTGAATTTAGGCTTTCAGAAGGAGGCTGATTTCTATTTTTCTGCCTGCAATCAAACTTGTCCTGCACGAGGACAACCTGGAAACTGTGACATCACCTGTGGAAATCAACGTGGATGAGTTAAGGAGGTTTCTGGTCAGTCTGGAGAATTTCCCTGTCACCCACTCCTCTCGGAATCTNTTATGATAACACTACTTAAACTTCTGTGACTTTTAAGTTCTCATCTAAAGCTAGTGATTTGTTCCAAGGGCTATAATCAACCCCACAGATGTTTTGGGATCATCCCAGGGTCTCAGAGCCCCTGACAGGGTCTCACAGCTCTGGATCCCAAAGGGATGGCCCAGACTCCGACACACTCCCACTCTTGGCTACTTCCAAAGCTGCACCTGCAGCCCAGGTGCTCTCAGAATATAAAGCAGCATTTTCCTCCAAGGATGCACATCTGAAATGCAGATCTTGGAGATCTGGGCATTAGACAACACCAAGGAGATCATTCTTCAGCTCCCAGGAAGATCAATGACCTTGGAAAAGTGAGTTCAGTACTCCATTCCTCTCTATTTGCTACAGAATTCTGCTTTATTAAGAGTGTGTAGTATCCCAGCTCATGAGGACAGCCTATATATATATATATATTTCTATGGACAACAACTTTATCTCTTTCTAAATGAGTGTCTCCTGTGACTGAACTCTCAGGGAATGCTGTTCTTGAAATTAATCTTGAATGCTCTAATTAGAATGGTAGTGGTTACAGAACTCTCTAATGGCTACTTTGAAGAAACAATTACTGTCTTTATTATGATAACCCTCCAGATGAGATACTACAGTTGACAAAAGATTATTAAACAAGTTATTATTCAGTCTCTGGCTCACTTAGGCAATAGCTTGTGCATGTAATGATGAAAGCCAACATGCCAGCACTTGAAAGTGTTCTAATACAGTGCCCAACGTTTTAATACTTTTTGGACAGTATAATATTGCAATAGAGTGGGCTTTTTTTAGTAAATTGATGGAAATTCTACTATAATTAGACCTTCATAAGGATGTATAAGGTGTGATTAGCATAAAGAATTTTAAACCTTTTATTTCAATTCTCTCAGAAAATAGCCTAGAAGGTCAGAATCTAAGACAATGGGCATTATTTCCCACGGTGAAGAATTGATTTAATCCAATTTGTGTCTCCTTATAGCCATAGCCATCAGTCAATCAGAAATGGGAATTCAGGATAAACAATGTCAAGTCTTTGACAAAGCCTGAAAAAAAATCAGAAGGAAAAATTCAACCCTGACTTGTACCACTGAAAGCAGCATTATTTGGGCTAAAGTAATTTTTATTTCTACAACCCTTGGGTTGTATCTACTTGTAAAATATCTTGGCAAGAAAGGCATTGCAGGAATGCAAAGATGTTATCATAAGACTACCTACAAGCACTTTGCTCAATTATTCTCCCTAGGGATGGCTGTTTGAATAAGTGAGTAGTCATTGAGATTTTGAATTAGTCTTGTGTATTGTGGCTTCACTGCATAGCTCATATTCCTCTGCTGTGGAGAACACAAAGATCCTTTCTAAAAAGGCAGAGCACCAAGTTTTCTAATCAGATTCTTATACCCTGGTGACTCTGCAGACCATTTTCTGATAGAATTGAGGCATGGGCTATGGAGCTAAAATAGAACAGGCTATTAAAAATGTTATCTCTATGGAAGCTTATAATAACAATGCTAAAACAACTCTGATAGAGAAGAACCCACTTGGAAAAACGATGCATTAATTCAGAGTCACTGCCACTCATAAAAAGAGAGAAAGAGATCTACAGAAGGAAGGTCTGCTGTCAAGGAAAGCAGCTGCATCTCTAATGGCATCATTCAGTATATTAGACAACTTTAAAAAGAAAATCATGCAATAATGACTGAATCACTGGTGATTGTTTTATCTGATCTCAGATTGGCTGTATAATTATAACAGTCATACTTGGGATTCTCTAAATACGAGCATACACATGAGCAAAGTCTAGAAGTATGCAAGTAATACCGTAACAAGTGGGGAAAGTAATTTCAATGTCCTTCCATGCTATTTTGTTTCCCTTGTGCCATGTGCTGTGCTGGCAGATCTGCACCCAGTGCTCCTGGGATCAGCAGGCTCTGCTGGATTCTCAGCAGCAGAACGTGGAGAGCAGCTGTGTTTTCATCTGGCATTGAAAATCAGGACATTGTCACATGGCAGCACCAGTTCTGGGTGTGCTGCTGAACTAGGAAGGTGATCCCCAGTGAGGTGGGATGGCAGCACAAAGGGAGAGAGTTTCACCTCATAGGTGGCTTCAAAGTGCCACAGTTCATCTCTCTAGTCTGACAAACAATTCCCCAGAGAGATTTCTTTCTCTTCAATAACACTGTTTGCCTCTTTCCAGCTGAAGGTATGTGTGGATATATAATAATAAAATAAATATTAAATTAAAATAACAAAGCTTTGCCAAAATGGCCCATTGAACATCCACATCCTTGCTATCCTTCCTTGCCATCATGTAACTTTTTGGGGAAGATGCTCACAATAATCTTTCTAGCCACGTCTTAGTTACTTTAAAATGGTGAACATGAGAGAAAATTTATAATGAAAAACGTGATGTACCTTTGACAAAATAAACTGTGTGGCCAACAATCCACACCCTACACCAGCTACCACCAGCCCTTGCTGTGGGACTGGTTTAAAATGCAGAGCCCATCTCGTCTCATTAGCATTAGAAGGGCTCCTGACATTACGGGATGTTGTCCCTTCCCAGCGCCGTGTCCTTACAGCCGTGTCAAGCGCAGGGTGCTGGGTTCCCAGGGCAGGAATTTGGCAGTGCTCCCTCCTGGGTGAAGCTGCTGGGTTAGGGCATTAACCCTTTAGATGCAGCAGAGAAAAGACACACAGCTCCATGATCATCCCTCAGGATAAGGAGATGATTTTATTCAGAAAATCCTTGTTTAAATAGCATGACTCACAACTCCAAGAGCAGAATAAAGATGGTTGGTGCAGAGAGAAGACACTTTCCAGGCCTGGTCATACACCAAGACAGGCGTTCTATCTTTGTTGTTAATTCCTCTTTATTTTGACCAAGTTATCATTCTGGGAGAAATTTTCCCTGGCCTGGGAATGGAGCTGAGAAGCTCCAGCCTGGAAGATTTTCCAGGCTAACTCTCTTAAGTGAGTGTCCACACTTGGGAACAGTTCCAGGTAAACCTGGGCATCACCTCAGTGTTCAGCTCTGCTGGAAGGCTCATTAGAAAGTTTCAAATTGCACTTATTGAATGTCTCTGTGGTGGTAGGAGTGGAGAAGAAAGGTACAGAGACACGGCTTCTTCTCAGGGCTAGAAGAAGCTCTTAATTCCTGAAATACAGAAATACATCTACACATATTTTAGAGGATCAGCCCATTGGTCCAAGGAAAGCAACACCTCTTACAAAACATGCTTTTCTCACACGTGTAATAAACTTTTTGTTTATTAATTCTTTCCTTTCTCTTTTCCTTCAAAGGCTCTGCTTTCTCAGGCTCCATATCCACAACTTAACAGCAAAACATTATTCGTTCCCCAGCTCAAAGAAACAAAGGTGTTAATACCAAAAATAACGGTTTTCTTTCGGAAGCGTGCTCCCACAGTGAGTAATTTCCATAAGCCCAGCTTGGGCTGTCCCAGGAGGAGCAGCCCCATCCCTCTCAGCACATCCCTGCTGTCCGTGAGTCTCCCAGCCCGTCAGCTCTGGAGCTGACACATTCTGGGAAGCCTCTCCTGGCTCACCCCTTCCTTTTGCAGCTCTTTGAGGCTGGAGCTCCTTTGATCTGCACTCAGAGCGGGTTCCAGCCGGGACGGAGCCAGCTCATTAGCGTTCCTGCAAGTGATGACCCAGCCGATCCCCCAGCTCCTTTGAAGCCACCTATCTGAAGTTATTCTTATCTGTGTCATTGTCTTACATTTCCTCTTTGCTCCTTTAACAACTCCATTTATTTAACTCCCTCCATGCCGGCATGAATTGGACATGGAAACACTTAGAACAGGAACAAGAAATGCACTCCTGATGTGAAAAACGTGTTTTCTTTTTTCCCAACGCCTGTTTCGTCTTCCCTTCTCTGATTTCTGTTATTATGAAACCAGAGAAGTAAGAGAGGTAATGATTTCCACTAGGTCTGATCCAGAATAAGACTTTTTGTTTTCTTTTCTCTGCATACAAATACATCTGGTCAAACTCTGTGCTACCCCCTGAAATATTCTTATAAGGATCTTGAAAGATATTTTCACTTGAGCAGTTGAAAAATTCTTCTAAAATTCTAATTCTTCTGAAGCCATAACCAGAGACAAATCATTAATGAGTAAATCTCCTCCAAGTATGCCAACAGTTCTGTTAAATCAGGATCAGGGATTTAGTAATTCTGATTCTTTCCCTCCTTAAAATCAACTCTATTCACTCAATAACTCCATGGAAGAAAGTTAAAAAGAAAATGTTCAGGCACTCTGAAAACACGACAGTAATTTGCAATTACCTTTAGGTGTGAAAAAAGCATTCGTGTATCTCTAACAAAATAAGTTTGTTTTGTCACTGCTGTTTTTCTAGATCATTTCATTACAAGAAATGTAAATTATTTCCACAGATTATGCCTGGTTGAAATTAAAAATGAGCCAGATGGTTTGTAAATATTTTGAAAGTGTAGGTTATAGTGTAAAAAATGCATAAGTCACAGGTAGGCTCTGCTCCTATTAATGAAGTTGGAGACTGGAAGTTTTGTAATGAGCTGCTCATGAAGAATAATTTCACAAAGAGTCAATCACTCATTCTCCCACAGGTGAAATTCACTTGTGGTTTGGGGAAAAGTACAAAAGAGCTAAATCTTTCCTGCCTTGAGACTAAAGTTATTGCTCAAACAATAAAATATGAATGAAAAAGGTATCCAGTCATCTTTACCAATTGCCCATTTTCAGGTTTTCTTATGAGATCTACTCAGTAGAAAGAGATTTAAGTATTTCTGATATTCTGGTTAGGTTTGTCTTTTACAAGTTACTGTGGGGTTTTTGGCTATGGGACTCAGGATTTTATTAAGTATTTGCAGTTTTTTTGCCAGTACCTTCAACAAATCCAGGACCAGCCCCCTTTCTGGAAGTTTTATATATCCTTTTATGCCATTATTTTATTGCACATCAAGGCTCATTGATTTTTTTGTGGCTACCACAGTGGAAAATGAATTATTCACTAATTATGACTCAAGTGGGTGTGACTATGTTGTGATGTTAAAGCAGTCCATCGAGTGTGGAGCTGATTAAACACGTCCCTGTTTGATAAATGTGTCCTTCCCTGTCCATCAGGCTGCCACAGAGCTGAGTGAGTGACAAATTCCTGCCATCCTCACAGAGGTTAGCCAGGAAGGAAATGCCTTTCTGATCTCACTAATTTATTTTTCCCCCCAGTTTTGGTTTATCAAAGCTTTACCTCAGGTCTGCCATGTGCTCCTGCCCTCTGTGGACTGAGCACATTAATTATGCAACATCTGCCTGAAACTTCCCAGGACCTCTGGGGTTGGATAAAGATGACACAACATGGGCTGGCCACGGGGATAACTCCAGCAGAATGTCTCTCTTACAGAGATGGCTTCAGAGAAAGTAAAAAGAAATAAAAAAGGAATGTATTTCACTGGCTAAGGGAAAGGAAATCCCCGGGATTCTAAACAGAGATCTACCTCAGGTGTATAAAAGATTCTTGCCCCTCCAAAACTACTCTGCAAGGTTCTGTCTTCTCCAAAATAGCTTTTTTAGGCTTGGTGGTGCTCTCCCTGTACCCAAGTGATAACTGTCCTCAGCTGGGCTTCCAGCTAATGCAACATCTTTGTTCAGAGGTTGTACCAGAAATCCACGAGGGACCAGCAAACCACAGAGCAAACTTTCTTAAGAGTATGCAGCCAAAATATCTCATTTCAGCAGGGCCCTAAATAACTTCTGCAGTATTCTCCCCCTGCTTTGGGACAGCTGTGAACTTCCTTTACAGGACTAATTTCCAGTTCCAGGTAGTATCTACAGAAAACTTTACATTCCTGGGTCCAGCAGCTGATATAAACCAACATTTTTTCACAGATTTCTGTGGTCCATGACTGGAAAGGAAGAGGTCTGGAAGAGCTGAAATGACATTCAGTTATTTTGCTTGAGACACTGGAAGAATTTACTGAACTGTTGTCATGGTGGTGGTGGTTATATAAGGCCCTGCAGGAAGGAAAATAGAACACAAGACTTTTCTAAAGTGCAAACATTTAAATAGCAGCTCCTGTTGAGTTTGTAGGGTTTTCTCACCTCCTCACTTCAGTTACAGCTCTCCCACATTTAATTAGCTCCCTCCAAATGGGTACCAGATCACGTCATGCTTAATGCAAGGTCTCTATCAGATGTTCTACCTCTAGCTCTGCCTCCAGCAAATATCTACTTGTTTTAATTATGGATAGCACTGCTGCAGTGCTAGAAGAGTGTAGAGTCCCTTCCCAACACAGATTTTCATAATTCAGGATAGAATTTTAAACACAATATCCAAACTCACACTTTTAAATGTCTGAAAGGCTTCAGTGAAACGCCAATGGGAATAAAATAATATTTGCAGCTTCCAAGGATTGTCTGCAATGCTTGCTCCGATGTGTTAATGGCTCAGGCAATTTAATTTACATACAAAAGCACAAAGTGGAAAGCAGTTTCCTTTGAACACCTGTAGTACTTTCTCTGGATATACTGGGGGCTATTGCAAGTGCTTCAAGTGAAGATACATGAGCAATGTACTAGCCAGAGTTCATTAACTTCTTTTACTAAATACCAAATAATCCTGTTTAACTTGAAGGTGTTCATGTTCAAAGAGATCCTACTTTTATCTTCTCAGTCTCTAAAGAAGGCTGGGGGAGAAAAGGCTCAAGTACTTTTCTTTCACTTGAAGGACAGACATCTGAATCCTTCCAGACAAAGTTTCTTTGCCTTTTTTCTTTCTTCTAGAGAAAGAATATGCATATTTCATCACGATTTCTGCTTAAACTCTTTCACACCTACCAGAAGATGTCTGTAATCCCTCAAAATGTGGTTTACTAACTAAAAGCTACAGGCCATAGCTGATCTCCATAACAAAACCCCCCAACAAATGAAATAAACACTGGTTTGGGAACTGTTGATTTAGAATTGCACATCCAGGGTTCTGCACATGAACTCATCTTTGTAAAAAAGGCAGAGCTACTCACATCCAGTGCCTGTGCAGGAAATTGGCCAAAGGTTTTACTCAAAGAAAGAACCAGAAATTCTGAGAGACTGCTTGAAGCACCTCCCAAAAAAAAAAAAATTGAACCATTCTCACTGACCAGGACAGGACAACGAGGTGACAGTGAATTGAATGCTGCTGCAAGGGTGGATAATTCTAGGCTGAGGATCTCAGCACCTCAGCAGGTTCATCCCTTGGAGAAGGAGGTTTCCCTGCCCTGGCCAGGTCTGGCTATCCTGGTGTTCTTACCCAAAGGATGCAAATAAAACACAAATATTGCCTTTTATGGTTGTTATCACTGAATTTATACATCTTGCTTGTGATAAAATTCACTTCTCATATTCCATTCACTGACTGTGCTGCATAACTCCTGCAACAGGAGTAGATGGAGGAACAAAGTAAATTTTTCAGCTTGACCTGTTGTTTAGAATTCCATTAAAAGACATTTTGAAACAGTGTGAGCCCACACTTTTTGTTTGATCTTTTAACATATTCATATTTGCAAGTAGTTAAACTAATTTCCAGATAAACTAATTGAGAAAAGCTTTAAATCTCACACACACACCTGAAGATTTTAAAAGCTGGGCCTAGAAAATGGTATTGGCCTATTAATAAATACCAAGGACATTTTTTGCCAACTCTGTTAAATGCTTCCATCAGCTGAAAGTGCATTATTTTGCAGTCAGAAGGGTGTTAACCTTTTAGTTGTGCAGGAACAATAATAAATCCAGTCTCTTCTAACATGGTTTATCAGATAATGATGATACTTTAATAAATAACAATGAGCTCTTTATTCAACAGTACATAAAACATAACTAGAATTTTGTTTAATGACTCATAGCAGAAATTCCTTATTTTGCTGCTTTTTGTTGTTGTCATTTTGGGGGGATTCTTTTGCTTTTTTTTTTGCAATTCCCTGACCTATTGTCCCCGGTATCCATAAGATACTTATGTGTAATCCTTAAGAAGTGAGATTTATCATCATGCCTTTGAAGTACAAAGGATCACAAGCCTCTTTGCTGATGGCTAAGATGTATTTTTCAAGGCAGTGCACCATTTTGAAGCATTTTTCTCGTTCACCTCCCACCAATGTCACTGCTCTCTGCACTCAATGATTTACCAGGGCTCCCATCTGGAGGATTGGAGCACCAGGCAAGGGAAATCTTTAAACTTGTACTGTCAGTGCTTGCCTGAGCTCTCAGTGTGGGAGCTAAATAACTCTGTGCTCTGTCTGACATCTCAGACATTATCCATGTCTCTGGCAATTAATGACTTCTTTAAAAGGTGATTTCTGTACTAGAAAATTAAATGTCTTTTCTTTGAGTGACCAGAAACTTCATGTCATACCAAGGCTGTGATATCTCTAAAGCACTTCTAAGTGCAAAAGCACTTCCAGAGATAATACAGAGGTCAGCAACATTTTCTGTCCATGTGGAATTATCTGGAAATATCAGTTTTCCAGGAAAAGTGATTCAAGATCCATGCAGCACAATAAAATAAAATATTTTTTGATTGTGATGAACTTTGGGCAAATGCTGCTGACCTAGAAAGAGAGTCCACATTCAAAAAAACAGACTGAGGAACTGGCAAGAAAGGACCAGGCTTAAAAAGGAAGGACTGAGAGAAAAGTGAATTTGTTTGGCTCATGTGGATCCTTTAGATCCTTCCCAAATGCAGGAAAGGGAACAGCAATGGCCCAGGCAAGCAAAGGGCTGTTCATGTTTTTTCTTCTCAGAAACCAATACCAGCTTTAGAAAAACTGGGAAAAGGATACTCATACTGGTTTGACTGGTCTCTCTAGAGATTGTGAGGAATCCAATCCACTTCTGCTGCTCTTGGGAGTGGAAGATAAAAGGGAGGAAAATGAGTAAAATGGGCATCTAGAGGGATGTTTTGGAAATCACTGTTCTTATGTTGTCTGATTGCTGAATTCTTCTGGCCTCCCTGCAGCTGTAGTTCTGTATAAAAGCAGCTAAGCTGCAATGTTATGAGCAAAGGTTTAACAAATAATAGCCAGAATCTATTTATTTCCATCTGCAAATGTATACATCTTGCTATTCAAATCTGCATAATGAAAAGTGTATTAGAATCCAGATGCTCATCATTGGATAGACATTCCGTTTTGATCTGTTCCAGACCTGATCCACTGTGTTTTAAAGTCAATATATTTACAGTATAAAGATTTAAAATAACTTCTCAATGCAATGATGAAATTGTTTTTGTCCTTTTCCTCAGTAGCTAAAGACTGTAATGAATCACTCTGTTTTTAATGAAGTCTAACACTCAGTGTGTCAAAAGTATATTTAAAGTTACAAAGGAAGCTTCATTTTTATTTTGTCTCATAGTAGCAGATTACCAGCACCGGTATTTTCAGACTGTTTGGCTTGCTCTGGGGGCAAGAACTCTTTGGATACCATGTGATTTCTGCATATGTTTGCACAGCTTTCTGTAAAAGTGTTTTGGTAGCTGTGCCAGCCCGATTTTATTTGTCACTGTGGTGCTCCAAAAACTCTGATCTTTTTGTAGCTTTTTTTTAAGCGGGGTAAGATGGAACAATATCACATTCCGATGTTGTAATGCACTGTATATTCTGCACGGGTGTAAACGATGACATGAATTATCACAGAAACTTGTGAGAATACCCTCAGTCAGAAAATACTATTTGTTCAACAAAGTAATGAGCTTCAGGACAATAAACCTGCGTCTGCTCATCATTTTGCTAATGCATGATGCTTCCAGCATGAGAACAACCGCATATTGACAAATACAAACCCCGAGCTGCTTAAAATAACTCTGAGGCTCGGGAAATGAATGGTGCTTTTCCAAACGCTATTTTTCATGTGGAGCTGGGCTACAGAGCCCTCTGCTGTACGAGCCCGGGTAGGAATGGCTCAAAAAAACCCAGTTGGGTTTAACCCAGTGAAATACTGCAGCACCGCTGGCTCCGGCTTTTATAAAGCGCACGGGGAAAAATCGGAATTATTTGCCATTCATGCCGGGCTCCTGAGCAGGTCAGACACCTGGGAGATGGCAAAGCCATCTGGCTGAGCTCGGTATCATCTGATTTCTGTTTCAACAACTCAACTCCCAGCCCTTGAAAGGGAGACAATGGTCTTTTCAATGGCCGGGGCTCTTCCAGCCTTTGTCGCTCTGTTTAAGGAGTATAAGTCTCTTGACCTTGGAAATGTGGCCATTCACAGCGTCTGTAGTGCTGGAATGAGCTCTCAGAATACTCCAGCCTCAACAGCATTATCTAAGGCAAACGTTTGTTTATGAAAGTTGAAGTGAAACATTCGCATGATCAAAGGAGAAATGAGCAGGCACCGATACGGCAGCAAAGAAATCACTCCTAAGAGGAAACTTCTGCTTCAGCTGCTGTTCTGAGCCCAGGTGGGACAGAGGAAAACATTTCTCTCACTTAGCTCTGAAATTAGAAAAAGAACAGGAGTCAAGGAAAAAAGGAAGAAATGGAAGAAAAGGAAGGAAGGAAGGAAGGAAGGAAGGAAGGAANTCATCTAAAGCTGGTGATTTGTTCCAAGGGCTATAATCAACCCACAGATGTTTTGGGATCATCCCAGGGTCTCAGAGCCCCTGACAGGGTCTCACAGCTCTGGATCCCAAAGGGATGGCCCAGACTGACACTTCCCACCTCTCACCCAGCCCAAGCTTTCCTGCTGCCACAGCCTCAGATGACACAGCCAAAGCTGGTGCTACAGACAGCTCCCTGTCCAGGGGAAATCTGTGATTTTCCTTTCCCACTTTTTCTCACCCTGTGTGGTCCCTGGGTCAATGAACCAAAATTCTTCCTCTTTCTTCCACTCTATTTTCCCCCAATTAGAGTCAATTAAAAATGTGACCTAGAAAATCCTTACCTACCATTGAGCCTGCATAGCTTCTCACTTGGAATTGCCATCAGGCTTGTTAAGAAGGCTCTGCGGGTAATATTAACCTGTTTTAAAAGGCACAGGCACTTTTCACTACCATCAGTTAAACCAAACAAAATCTCCTGTCTCTCATATGGCTGTTTTATGGGATTGGTGTTATTTATATTAAGCAGCTATCTAATGCTCAGACTGATAGCTTAAGCAGGGGATTTTTTTTTTTCTCATCTGTTAATACCAAATACATTCATTTGCTCACTGAAATACAGTTCTGGTATTCCTGGCACTTAGATTCAATCTGCATTAAAGAAAACTTGTATTTCACACCATGACTGAACTGTGGTCTTGGAACAACACATGGGCAGAGTTTTGAAATTACTCCCTCTAGTCTTGACAATTGCTAAGGCTGAGAAATTAAAGGTAATCATGGTCTCTTCTACTCTTCCTTCCTCCAGAATTCAGACTGGCCCTAACTGCTGCAGTACCTGCAAGCTTCAGGACAGCATCCCTGCAGTACCTGACAGGACAAGGAAAAGCTGCTTCCTGTGATGTAAGAACTGTTTCACTGAAAAACTTCAATCCAAGTTCTTTTAATTTGGTACCCAAATGGAACTGAGGTGCTGAAATGGATTTTGAGGCATTAAAAACAATTCCTGGCTGTTATGGCAAGAAAAACCATCCCACAGAACAGAGAGAGAAAGTCCTGCACAAAAGACATTGACATGTTATTTATAGACAGGTTGTGAGCACGTTATTTGCTTCCTCTGGATGGAAGTCATTGTGTTTTGGAGAAGAAAATGCAGTTGGATATTTGAAATCAGAACAATGATTGTTTTGAAAGAGCAGCACAAGCCTTCTTAGCAGAAAATTACAGACAAGTCCAATTCCTACGCTGCTGATTGCAAGCTTTTGTATCCAGACTTAGCAGAGACAATTTGTCCCCTGCCTTGGACAAACATGGCATGTCAGCCTGCAGGTGCCAACACAATTTAATGATTTAATAACAAAAGACGACTAAAATAATGCATAACAACATAACTTATAATAAATATTATTGGAAACACTCTAGAGAATAAAAATGACAGTCAAAATACATCCTTAATAAAAATGCTTCTCTTGTATTGACATTAAAATCAAAGTATTCTCTCGTGCTGTCACATGTAGCTTTAAATGAAGCCTCATAATAAAATTAGAATTGAGTAGCAAAAGCTCTCATGTTCAACCCTCTTAGAAGCAGTTGCAGTATGGGATTCAGATTAATGCAGTGTATTGTTACAAGATAATTTCCCCTGAAATAGAGTTCCTTAATTTATTTGGTTAAAAGGTGGTTAATACTCTGATGAATGAGAGCTTTTAAATTTTCTGAAAATGCTACTGTTGTAATTTCAGATGTTGTCAATATAAATTTCCTGTATTTTTTTAACATTACTGATCACTTCCACTGCTGGTGTCTGTGGGAAGGAGTTCCACAGACATTGCTTCTATTCATAAGGGTAATTTAAAAATTGCTGTATTGCAATTATATTGAATATCTCTTTGGCTTTACATTAATAGAAAAATTAATGGAATTCTTGATTTACCTTACCATTATTGTTCATTATTTATGCCATTTAATCATCTCTACTGAGAGCAATAATTTAACTGTTAACTGTTCTTACCCTACCCTTAGGCAAAAAGCAAGGTTGTCTCATGGAGCAGTTTTGCTTTAGGTAAGTAAATGTTTGAATGCAGTTGTGGAAATTTGGACAATCCCTCCCTTTCTACCTTTCAATTTGGCAGGGCCAGGGAGGAACAGCACTCCTGATATTATAAAAATCATGATGTCAGCCTTAAGTCTAAATTTGTAAGCACAGTAAAATCAAGAAAACTTATAAAACCTCCATGAGTCTTTCTAAAGCTGTTTTTTGTGTTAGCAGACAGAAATGACTTCATGTACAATCTATTCCTGGCACTAAATGTGTGAGCCATCATTCAATGGAAAGATAACTCTCAGCCTAAAATGCCAAGTTTCCATCTTGGTGCTGCAGACAAAAGTCCTCCTGTTCTGATAGTGTCATTTATCTTTGACACTCAAGAGTTAAACAAGTCTGTCTGCTTCACATATGGGCCCTATTAAATGATTGATTAGAAACCTTCATATTTGTGGAATGTATCTTGGAATGGTTTGGGTTGGAGGGACCTTAAATCCCCCCCAGTGCCACCCCTGCCATGGCAGGGACACCTCCCACTGTCCCAGGCTGCTCCAACCCCAATTCCAGCCTGGCCTTGGGCACTGCCAGGGATCCAGGGGCAGCCACAGCTGCTCTGGGCACCCTGTGCCAGCCCTGCCCACCCTGCCAGGGAGGAGTTGTTTTGTGATATCTGATCCAAATCTGCCCTCTGGCAGTTCCAATCCATTCCCTCTGGCCCTGTCACTCCAGGCTCTTGTCAGGATTCTCTCTCCATCATTCCTGGAGCTCCTTCAGGAGCTGCAAGGCTGCACTCAGGTCATCCCAAGTCCTTCTGCTCTCCAGGTGAACAATCCCAGCCTTTCCTCCCAGCAGAGCTGCTCCATCCTCTGCTCATCCTCTGGGCTCTCTCCAGCAGCTCCAGGTCCCTCCTGTGCTGGGACAGGGCTGGGGCAGCTCTGCAGGTGAGGTCTCACCTGAGCAGAGCACAATCCCCTCCTGGATCTTTCCCCACTCTGTTTTTGGAGCATCCCAGGACAAAGTTGGCTTCCACACCATGGAGCTCAGAGCATCAAAGGTTATCCACAGAGCAGTTCAGTCTAGGTCTTTTTTTGGGCATCTTGATGTTCTTCTTCTACCAACTTCTGTTGGCAAAGATGCTCAAAAAAGCAGCAAGCACTGACAGAAGTGTTCTGTGGAGAGCTTTCTGCCTTGATCTGTTCAGTCTAAATAAAACACATCGCTTCAGGAAACTGAGCTGCTTTTTGTAACCACAAAACCTGGTGTATGTTACTGAGGAGGGAAGAGCAGGCAGACTTACACACCCCCTCAGGAGTTCCTGTCGCTCCCTGGGGATGTTCTGAAGTTTACATCATCACTCTGCATGTCACAGCCTGCCAAACTGTGGTCTTCAGACCACAAATATTTAATGGGAACGTAACTAATAGTCTGTGGCTCATCTGTAGAGGCATATTGTCTTTCATTTCTAATTAAAATTCTCATTATAGTAACAGTGGTGGTGATTTCTGCACAAAACATTCAGAGCTGACAGTTACCCACTGATCCAACAACCTGCTCCTCTAATCCTTGAGTTCACCCCTCACTTTAATGTCCTACCCTCACTGCCAGTGATTTCTGTAGGATTGGTGAGACTTGTCAAACAAAATTCATGCAGGTTACTTCTGTTTGTGCCCTGGTAGTTTAATGGAAATTAATCTGGAGACATATTTATGGAGGCTCAGCATGGACAGTTATCACTCTTTTCTTCTTCTCCTCCTCCTTAGAACGTAACAGTGATTTTTAGGTTCCCATAAAGAATAGAACTGCAGAGTGTTTTAGATTGAAAGAGGCCTCTGGAGGCCATCTGAGCCTTGAGACACTAAGAGTCACACCTGGGGTGATTCCAGCATTTCTGCTGAGAGCTGGAATGCCCTGGCAGGAGAACTTCATAGCCTGTTTCAGGCCTACTAATTATTAATGTATAACAAAATGCCTGGGCAGTGAACAGTGCACAGTGAACTGAAGTTTCACATTTGTTATCCTCTGGTGACAGCCATGGGGCTTTAGCTTTAGTTCACTCATAGGGCTTAGTTCTGCAAATGCATCATTTTATGATATGACTTTGGCACTTGGAGGGAATTTTTGAAAGTAAATATGTAAATCTGAATATTCAAGAAAGTCTTTGGGACCTTCAGAAGAGCCAAGAGGCTTCAACAAAACAGTTTCTGCAGCACATTTCTCAAAACCTGTTTAGATGGCTATCCTAATCCATTAGATGCCTAAAGTGTTTTCCTAATACTTCTCTAGTTCTGGTTGTATGAGTTTTTTTCTTGTTTCAGGGTTTTTAAAATCTGCTCTGTGACAGGGAAGACTCAGCATTCTTATTATTAAAGATAGTTGTATCTAAAGTGCCATTTAAAATCTGTTCATTGCAAATTTTCTTCATTTGATTGGGGAAAAAATAAAAACAGGCAGAAGTAACATCTAAAAGTTCCTGCTCCTTGCTAGACTATTATTAATTTTAACAAGGACTATTTAATTGCATCTTCACTGATTTACAACCATTATTGGCCACAGTAATCAAATAGCTATTAAAGCAATTTGAAGCATTATACCCTCTAAGACTGTATCTGTTTTGTAACTTTTTTTTATAAATAATATGCATTAGTTTGTAACATTATCCTCATCAGCCCAGAGGGCTGCTGAAAAGCAGCACTTACGTGAAAGATTGAATTTCAGTATTTAAGGTTCTATTATGCTGGGTAATTAAACGGGAACCTCTCCTAATTGCAGCGCATCAAAGGCCGACAATGCCCCGGCAGAAGCGGCGCGTTCCGTTCATCAGGCGGGGATAACGCGCTTGGGATGGCGGGGAACGGCTCGGGATGAGCGCGGGCTGCGGGGAGCGGTGCGAGGAGCGGTGCGAGGAGCGGTGCGGGGAGCGGTGCGAGGAGCGGTGCGGGGAGCGGTGCGGGATGGGGAGCGGTGCGGGATGGGGAGCGGTGCGGTGAGGGGTGAGGAGCGGAGCGGAGCGGGGAGCGGTGCGGGGAGCGGTGCGGGGTGCGGAGCAGTGCGGGATGCGGAGCGGAGTNGGAACGCATCCCCAGAATCCATCCCGAAAATCGAATCCATCCCAGGAACGCATCCCCAGAATCCATCCCGAAAATCGAATCCATCCCAGGAACGCATCCCCAGAATCCATCCCGAAAATCGAATCCATCCCAGGAACGCATCCCCAGAATCCATCCCGAAAATCGAATCCATCCCAGGAACGCATCCCCAGAATCCATCCCGAAAATCGAATCCATCCCAGGAACGCATCCCCAGAATCCATCCCGAAAATCGAATCCATCCCAGGAACGCATCCCCAAATGCCATCCCGGGAATCGAATCCCTCCCGGGAACACATCCCTAGGATCCATCCCCGGAACACATCCCCAGGATCCCTCCCGAGAATTGAATCCATCCCCGGAACACATCCCNGGAGCTGAGTGCGGAGCGGTGCGGGATGAGGAGCGGTGCGGGGTGCGGTGCGGAGCGGTGCGGGATACGGAGTGCGGAACTGTGCGCGGTACGGCTGAGCGGTGCGGGGTGCGGAGTGGAGCGGGGTGCNTCCCTCCCAGGAGCCGCATCCATCCCGGCAACACATCCCCGGAACCCAGCCCCGCCATCCAGCCCGGGCATCTCCCGGCAAGCCCAGCCTCAGAGCAGCTCGGCTTAAATCCGCCTTAAAGGAGTTTTCTCCTCGCTCCTGGCCGGCGGTTCTGCCCGGTTATCCTGTCCGAGGATGCAGTACTGCCATGACTATTCCCAGAGCCCAGACCCACTCTGTGCATCCCTGGATGCAGCTCCAGGGTCATTGGTAGCACGTGTTGGAAGCACTGGTTGAACTCCAGCTCGGTGTCAGGGGGCTCCGCTGGATTTATCCAGCAATTTATCCTGGGCACAGCACTTTGAGGATGCTCTCCTTTTTCGGAGTGCAGCCTGCAACACGTGGGACTTGAGTATTGCAAAGGTTTGCAGGCAAATCCAAACGTGTAGCAGGGAGGTGACAAACACCTTTGCAAATATTGTATCTGACAGATATTTTGGTTTTTTAGTAAGTACATATGAAGACAACTAATTGCCTTAAAGCTGAAACCAGGACATAATTCACATTGCAGAAAACATCCCAGTGCTTCATGGTATTCCTACTTAAAGCTTATCAAGAGATCTTCATTTATTTTACTTTATGTAAGCAAGAAGAAAAGGAGTAAGAGGGATCAGAAACACTTGTGGGTGAACTGTTCCAAAGGTTATTCATATATATAAATACTACAAAATACACACATGAAAAATGCTGTGCAAGGCACAGACTTAGTGGGTTATAGAATTCCACTGTAATAAAATATAGAGCTCATAATTATCACAGCATGGTCCTTCCCAAGAGTATGTAATAATTATTGCATAATTATTACAGCTTATAATACTTGGATAAAACAAAGAGAAGAATCATTACAGATTGAAAAAAAAAATACTGCCACAAACTTCAGTATTTGCTGTATGAAAATAAATACTCATTCTTGACTCTCCAAGTTCTGTTGCATTTGCTGTCCTCAAACAATGAAATCATGTTTGTGTTTCATGTCTCTGGCAGCTCATAGTCCCAAATGTCACTGGAAATTGAGTATTTACTACAAGTGTGGCTGTTTTGGTAGCAGTGTTAAATGGTAGGATGGAAGGCCACGTGTTCAATCCCTTTGATATCAGTGATTTCAGTATCTACTGGGTTTTTATATGTATTTATATTTTGAGGAGTGGTCTTCAGATCTAAAGCTGAAGGGTATCCACCCTTGGCACCCCAAATTTTTGATGCATGCAGTAGATGTGCTAGGAAGGATCAGTGACCAGGTGAGCTGATTCCTTTTGCAAATATCAGTACCTTGTGATCCCCAGTCCTTGTTAAAAACATTTGTCAGCCCAAGAGATGACAATGCCAGGCCCTGTGGCAGAAAACCCCTTTGAGATGTTCTGAATACAAAGGCAGCCCCGCTGCCTGCATGCAGCACCAGTGAGTAACTGTGAGAAATACAAGTTATATCTCTATTACAAGGATAGATGCTGACACTGGAGTATAATAAAATCACTTTAAATGGCAATACTCCTAACTGCAAACAAAGCACAGAAGGCAGAAGAGAGATGATAATGTACCCAGGCACAGGGATGGCATAAAACTGAATGTTGAGTATTTTATCACTCGATTTCCTTTATGTGACTTCAGATCTCTGGCAGAATTTGGGGTGCATCCCTCTCCTGTTCTTTTGGAATCTCGTATAGATGGGACAACACAGAATGTGATTTCTGTATGGACACTTGCAGTGAGCTGGCCATAATCACATTCTAAGGATTTAAAATTATATATTTAAAGATAATGAGCTACGAAAATGATAATTATGAATAATTACATGAGTGAGCAGAGAGACACACATCAAATGAGACAGACAGATACTCACCCAGTCTGACCAATTTAAAGAACAGCAGAATGTGTGTGTAGCTTTTCCCTCTCTGCATCCATTCCCAAACCATGGTGTCACCAGCACATCTCACATCTAAGGACACTGAGGGACCTTGTTTCAGGTGACACTAAAAGCCAGAGTCACTGGGATGAGGCAGTGCCAGGACAGCAGTGCATGGCAAGCTCCAACTGAGCAGCAGTTCTGGGGACCCAGGAGGAGCAGCCAGGGCCAAGGATCACATCCAAACCCCTCCCAAGGATCCAGGGCAGCGAGCAAGGAGCACTTCACAGAGTTATTAAATTCATGATTACACACAGTTATACTCAGCTATGGCAGGAGTGCTGAACTGCTGGGAACATCCCAGTCCCAACACCTGCCTTCTGAAGTTGTACCAGCTGATTCCTTCTGACACACTTCTGCTGCCAGTCTCAGGGTTGGCTGACAGGTTTTTGAATTTCGTTGCATATTGAAAGGCTACTCAGCACAAATCTTAGTAATTTTTTGCCTTAAATCCCCACATTCTCATAGTAAGAAAATTGTGTACAATCTATGCTTCAACTATTTTCCATTTTCTGATGAGCATTATCCATCATCCCATGTATAGAACAAGACAACTTTTGCATGCCCTAACAAAAAAATAGCAATTTGGATAGCTGTAGTACCTGTTGTCATGCTCAATCACCTACACAAAATGCTCCTTCTCCAAGTATATGATCGTGTTTTCACCTGAGAAATGCTGGTGAGACATATTTGATGAACAGGACTTCTGCATGACAAAATACAAATTGTGCAAAACACCCCAATGCCTGCACAGGGGTTGGAGAGTTCCCCTGGCAATTGTTACCTGCATATGGAATAGGAGCTTTGATTTGATGGGTTTTTCTCTCTGCTTTCATTTTTTAGCATTGGGTCAGTGAATTGGCACATGATTTCAACATTGTGGCTGGCAAAATACAGAGAGGGAGCTGAGAGCCCTCTGAGGCTGCATTTTCAGCCTAAAGGACATGATATGGTACATTTGAACATTTTTACAGGCTGACTGACCTTAGGAAGACAACTTTGGTGCATTCACTCTCCCTGCTCCTGAGCATGCTCCTGATTTCCTTACTCCTGAAACTCCTGAGATTCTGATGTTCTGTAGATTCTGCAAACTGACCTTCAGCTGGATAATCTGAGGAGCAGCACAATAATCACCATTAATAAAGTGTCAGAATCTAAATGTCCAAACTTACTCTGGAGCAATCAAACATCACAAAAATCCAAACATATTCAGGATTACAGATAATTTAAATGGCTTTAATGTTCAGAGACATGATTTGGACTGTATGACAGGTAGGTAATGACATTTTCTGGATTATTTAGTCTTACAGTTTCCTTTTTCAGGACTCCTTATGTACTGTCCCTGCCTTCAGACACACTGCTCTGCTTTTGTGTTTGGTGCTAATTGAGCTGTTGTCATAAATTGTTCACCCATATTTTCATTACAAATGCATTAAGAAAGAAATTAATCTGGGTTCTTTGAGTGTGATTTGTGTATTTAACTCCTTCGGTTCCTTCAGTTGAAAATGCAAGCCTAAACAAATCATCTCAGGCAGAGCTTGTACTGAAAATTCTGGTACTGAATCACTGTACCTAGAAGGACATGAACTCAAATTTCACAGGAGCAAGAACAGTTGTAGCAAAACCTATTCTGTCCAGAATTCTTAACCATTTTCATCACTTTGTTATTTGACTTCTGCCTCTTATCCATGACAGTCTCTGCCAATGGACTCAAGGTGCAACTTCCAAACTTTGTTCTCTTATACAAGTAATGCATAGACTCCAGCTCAGCCTTGATAAATAGGACCTTTACTGCCTGTCAGTATTTCTAATTTACATCAGACTGATTTTTTTTCCCCACAATTCAAAGAAGACAGGTGTTGGTAGTTTATGAATTATGATAGGATTGGGTTTTGATCCCTTAGTGAAAGTTGCCTTGGAAAGAAATAGCAATTCTTGTCACCGTGTCTGCTTTCTCTTATAAATGAGATTAATCATCTACATTATCTACAAATTCAAGATACAGGACATAAATGTTTGATAGCTGCTGTGTTTTACTGTCAACTGCTGGATTCTTATATTTAAACTCATCCAACACGTATTTTTAGTGTTGAGCAAAATCTACAATCAAGCAGAAGAGACTAAAGCAGTTACACATTTTAGAATGAGTTTTTCAACGAGAAATGCTTTTTTACACTCTTGTGGGAAAAATTACATTAAAATTGCATCCATATGATATCCTCTTTCTGCTTTTTTCACATTTGAATTAGCTGCTACTGACAATAAAATGATGTAAACCATGACAGCACAAAGCATACAAAGTTTTCTGAAGCTCCTCCCTGGAAATCTCTGTGCTAAAGAATTCTTTCCTGACTTGGCTTATCAAGCCAAGGACAATGTCTTGCATGAACAATAGGCTTTTTAGAATCTGCCAAAATAAGCTTTATTCTTTTTGCTTAGGGTAATATCTACTAATAAACTTTGACACCTCTTCCAGGAACTGATTGCAGATAGACCCTCACTGAAAGAGAGTTACAGGGGAATTTGCCTGAAAGATCAGAGCCTGATTTTTCAGGATAAAACCAGCAGATTTTGGAGTAAGCCACCATTTTAAGGTGTTGCTTTGTCACAGAGTTCATATAGGGTTTTTTTCCCTGCTTAGGTGATTTCTGTCCTCTATATTTCAAGTACTCACTCCTTCTTACCAACCTGCACCTTGCTTGCTGTGTGCCACAGCTGCATTAAATATTATTGGAAGTGTGTTTATTGTTGGGCCACAAATATTTACTTTTTTTTTTTGCCACAAGAAGGCGGAAAGAGACACCAGCTACCCAGGATGCCCAGGGGAAAGCATCAAAACTAAAGAACGGGGATGAAACAGCTGCCTGTGAATGGCAGATGGGACTGAAAATGTGTACAGAAGGAAAAACAAGAGGGTGAGGAGGTGGTGTGGGGTGAAACACAGGTGGGGCAAAATGGGCACAGGTGGGGCAAATACAGATGAGGCAAAATGGGCCCAGGTGAGGCAAATATAGGTGAGGCAAATACAGATGAGGCAAAATGGGCCCAGGTGGGGTGAAACAGGTGGGGGAAAATGGGCACAGGTGGGGCAAATATAGGTGAGGCAAAATGGGCCCAGATGGGGCAAATACAGGTGAGGCAAACACAGGTGGGGCAAAATGAGCCCAGGTGAGGCAAATATAGGTGAGGCAAATACAGATGAGGCAAAATGGGCCCAGGTGAGAAAAAGTAGGCCCAGGTGAGGTAAAACACAAGTAAGGCAAACACGGGCGGGCCCAGGTGTTTCACGGTGTGTTCCCCTCTGATGGAGAGGAGCTCGCACAGGCAGCCCCGTGTTCGGACAGGGCTCTTTTCTCGCAGTTTGCAGTTCTAACCTGCGCTGCTGCCCAGGACCGCTCCGTCCATCGCTCGGCTCTGGGGCTGCTCTCGCTGCTGTGGCCGCTGCCTGCAGCCCCTCACAGCCCCTCTCGTTCCTCGCCGCTGTCTCACCGCCCCGGGCGCTGGGGTGCGGGCCTCGCTCCATCACTCCCTCAGCCGTGAATCCCCGTCCCCTCACGCCCCTGAGGGTGGGGCTCGGCGGTGCCCCCTCCCTCCTTCCATCCCTCCCTCCATCCGTCCCTCCTTCCTCCCAGGGAAAAGTGTGTGAGCGCGGCGCGGCCGCGGCCCCTCGGAGAGGCGGGGAGAGC
>VXBI01006461.1:162066-189946 GCA_013397375.1 Toxostoma redivivum
ACGGGGAGCGGAGCGTGGAGCCGCGCTAAGAACGGGGAGCGGAGCTGAGAACGGGGAGCGGAGCGTGGAGCCGCGCTAAGAACGGGGAGCGGAGCTGAGAGCGGCGAGCGGAGCGTGGAGCCGCGCTAAGAACGGGGAGCGGAGCTGAGAACGGGGAGCGGAGCGTGGAGCCGCGCTAAGAACGGGGAGCGGAGCTGAGAACGGGGAGCGGAGCGTGGAGCCGCGCTAAGAACAGGGAGCGGCGCGGAGGACGCGGAGCTCCGTTAAGGACACGGAGCTGGAGCTTGGAGCCCCGCTGAGAACGCAGAGCGCGGAGCCGCGCTGAGGACGGGGAGCGGTGGGAAGGGCGCGGAGCCGCGCTGAGGACGCGGACGCGGAGCGGGCCCGCGCTCGGAGCGATGGCGCGGCCGGCGGGCACGGAGAGCTAACGGCGGAGGAGCCCCCGGAGCGCCGGGGCCGGGCGGGACGTGCCCCGGCCCCTCGGCCGCCGCTCGGCATGGCGCGGGCGGCCGGGCTGCTGCTCGGAGCGCTGCTCTGCGGAGGTAAGGGGCGCGGAGCGGGCACCAGTTGATCGCGCACGGCTCCTTCCCGAGCGCGCTGCTGCTGTCAGCCGCGGGAGCTGAGCTACCCCTTCCTCCTGTTCTTCCCCCTGCTTTTCCTTTCCATCCTGCCTCTCTCTGCTGCTTTCTCTCTCCCCGTTTATGTGAATGGTGGGAAACCTGGCGAGCTGGCGTTTGTCTGGGATGAGAAACGGGTGAAGTTTACTTTGGTCCTCAGCGATGGTGATTTTACAGACGCGTGTTAATTACTGAGCGGTGTTAAAGGAGCTCCTCTGTGGGAGGAGGAGTCCCAGAGCCAGCTCGGAGCGGAATTTGGGCAGCGCTGAGAGCTCCAAGAGCAGCACGGTGACAGTGTTTGGGAATAGCGTCCTTTAAATTATACTGGGAGTGTGCGGTGTTAGCTCTGGAAGAGCTGTCACCTCGGCTGGACACGATGCTTGTTATCTTGATTAAAGGGACAGCCGAGGAACAGGTTTGGCTTAGCAGAGAGGTCATTTGAATGATCTGCTGGCTTTTCTCATCGCTGAACTTCTGTGATGAGGGAGTTCCTTTGACAAAGGCAGGTCCCCTCCGGAGTGACTCAGGGATGCAGACAGTGCTTGCTCCCAAGGGGGATTTCTGTGCAGAACAGTGGGTGACTGCCGTGTCTCAACACTTCTTGTTGCCTTGCTCAGACGAAACATGATGGTTGTGGATGCTCATTAATTAACCCGTGCCCTCCTCCCCGTCTGGGTGTGGAAATACATTAAGCTATCGGCAATGCCTGCTGCTGTTGCCATTCCTAGGAATAAAAACATAATTTCCCCCGTTATCCTGCTGGTATTAGTGCTGCTCTTTGAGCGTGGTAAGAAGATTACTCCTAAAAGACTCTGCATTGTTTAGCTGGGTCCAGTCCTGCAGTTGATTGTGGAGGCAGCCGTGAGAGACACGGAAATGTCTCAAGGGTGAAGCGAGAGCGGAATCAGCAGCAATTAATTCATAAAAGGGCTTTTCCCATCCCAGTCGTCAGGGAAAACAAAGTACTTGGCAGAAAATTGCGTGGCCTCTTAGTGCCGGTCATTTCAGCGTGATTAAAGCTGAGATGGGCAGCGCGGTGGCTTGACACGCTCGGAAAGTGAGGAGTCCAAAATGCAGATTTCTGTCCTGATTGCTGTAGCCCGGAGGTGAGAGTTGTGTCAGCCTCAGGGACTGCAGGGATTGAGGTTTGGGAACAGTTCCTGGCGTTTATTTTGGCTGCTCTGACTGTCAGAAGCGCATCCTCTGCACTGAGCACAATACTGAGTTAGTGTATGGGCGCTTCTCTATGGAAGTATTGATACAACAGAAATAAGCGGTTATGATTCTTCATAAAAGTAGGAGAAAGTGCTGCAGGGAGAGTTTGTGAGCAAACCAACTCCTCAAGCCATTAGTCCCTGCCGGAACCTGGCTCAGCCTTGCAGAATTTGGGAGTGATGCCCCAGCCAGCCCCATCCCCAGGCTCTGAAAAGACCAAATATTACTTTCCTCCAGGGATGAAGAGCAGAGCTTCTGAGCTGGGAATTGGCCTCTCAGCATTGTTGGGCACTGTATGATTTAGAAAAGAGCCACTTAATTAAACTTATTTAATAAGGTGTTTGTATAGTTTCCTGCGGAGCCTTAATGAGCGTTTCATTTGCGCTCCCCTCGTGTATTTGCACTCTCTTTGTTGGCGTGTGAGGATCGTGATTGTTCTTGAGAGCTAAAGTCCAACTAAATGAAAGTCACTTTATAGCTCGCAAGCAAAAACGTTTGTAAATGTGCTGAGAAACTTACTGTTATAGACAAGTTGTCTTTTGCTATTTAAAGAGCTATATTTACTTCTCTGAACTCATTAGCATCTCCTATCAGGCTTGAATTTCTAAGAAAACTCTCCTGAAACGTTGCCTTAGGCCTCAGTGTGCCATTATGCTGAGGTTATTATCTGGCCAATAATGTTAATTCATTCAATCTCAAGAAAGAAGCTTGGCATTTAATTTAAGCCATGCCTCTAGTCAGACCAGGATGTATAAAAGTCAGTGTGCAAAAGTGCTCTCACATTTAGGTGCAAGCACATGTTTTACATACCAATTATTGGATGGCTGCTCCTTAGGTGGAGAGGATGTGTGTGAAATTGTATTTACATAAGTAAATCCCAAGTGTATATATATTCCTTTCAGGAAATGACCTCTTTTCAGCAAAGTGCTAATGCATGTGCTTAAGCCCCTTTATAGCCTATAGGAGGTATTCATGAGCTTGAGGGAAGATTATTTATTTATTTTAATAGCTTTTCTGAGGCAGAGCTTAAATGTGAACACACGTGTACAGATTTACTTCATTTTGTAATGGACAGATAAGTGGGGAATCTTCATTTTCCTGTTAGCAGTGAGCTAGAAAAGGGCTCAGAGAAACTGCAAGTACAGTAAGCCCTAAAAAAGCATTTAAGGATGCACAGCTAGAGAGCTGATTTGTGTGCACAGGCATCTGTGAGTGCAAGGAAGAGCTGAACAGGAGCTGCTGCTGAAGGTGCATGGAGTTAAGAGTTCTTTAGGTCCAGAAGCAGTGTTTGAGCCCAAATGCAAACACAGCTGTGCATCCAGGGGTGGGCACAGCACCTGCCAGGCTTCTGCTCTGCTCTTCTCGTCCTTGTTTTAGTTACACTGCAGTGGACACTCACTGAGGCTCTTCATCTTGAATATTGTTTCATTCTGATTTTAAATTAATCAAGCAGCAAGGGTTTTTTATGTCTTATTTTGGAGGTTCAGTGGCATGGCATACCCTACTGTTAAGGAAAACTTCCTAAGTTTCCTTTTTCTCAATTTCATCACGTTAGTGCTAGCCAAGAGCACAGCAGGAACTTGCATTATGTTAAATTATAGCTGCCTGGAGTTTTTATAAGTGGCTAATCTCTCTTCTGGATAGAACCCTTTCAAAATGAAGATAGTGCTATTAATATTCCACTTTACTTTGTTTTCATATTTGGTAGTAGATCAAAGTTTATTAGACACTGTACTTACCTAGTAAAACACCCAGCAGTTGTGCTACAAATGGCTGTTCAAAGCTGCTTTTAAGTGCATGACTGTGATATAAAATATCATCCCTGTAATTGCTTTTCTAATGCATAAATGTGTGTCTGGCTCTTGAATTGCAGAACTAAGTACCTGTGTGAAATTAAGTACTAAACAGCACAATGTTGTGTTTTCTTAGATGGCCAAATATTAGTAAGTATTGACAATTTCTGTTCATTGGGATGAAGGGATGGGGTTTTATTGTGAATTGGGATTTAGTTGCTTGTTTTTAAACTCTAATGACAAAGCAGAAGTTCAGCACTACTGAAAAGGTGACTTGTGAGGAATAGCCAGAAACTCTGTGAATAATGGCAAATTTGCCAAAAGTGTTGGAATACAAACTTTCCTGGTTTAGAGTTTTTAAGGCAATGCTCTCTGCAGTAAATCTTCCAGAGCTTTTGTTCCCAGGTGTGGTTAAGGTTGTGTCTGTCTAACAGAGTTAAGTGACAAATAGGTAAATTAAATCCTGCAATCTTCAGGATGTGGTCATGCCATTATTTCTTGTGCAGAATGCCAGTTTTCTCCAGGGCTTTGGTAAATTTGTTAATTTACTCATAAGCTGCATGCAAGTTTGTGCTGCCACAGTGAGATTTTGGCAGTGGTTCGTGCCTGGCAGGCTCCACTAGATGTGTCCCAGCTATTCCCAGAGAGACAAAAAGCATATTATGATAAAAGATGTGGAATGGCAGCAAGTTGAGAGAGCTGATGTGTAAGGGCAGTAATGGCAAATCATCCAATAGGGATGTTTAAAAGGTAAACTGAGGCTGTGAGGGAAAGTAAATTCATGTTGTGGGTGACTTCCAGTCCCAGCTGTGCATCAGTTTGGAGCAGACATCTACTGTGCAGCAGGGAGAGTTAATTCCAGACAGGAGGGAAGGAAAGCAAGGAAGGCTGTTAGCAGGAATTGGAGCTGCTCTGCTGCCAGGGTCAGCACTGCCTTCCTGGTTTTGTCAATCATTTTCCTCTTTCTCTCTGTCTCTTTGATTGCCACTTTGGTCAAAGACTTGACCCTGGTTTGGCCACCTTGTCCAGTGGGACTTTTTGTTTAGTATCTAAACACTCCAGTGATAAAAATTCAGGCAATTTCATGGGATGCTGTAAAGTGTTAGCTTAAGGTATTTGGCTGAAATTTCACTTGCCTACCCTTCATGGTCATTAGCAATAACTTTCTGGCCAGAAAAGTTGTTTTTGTCTAGTTCAAACTCTTGTCCTGACTTGCTCTTAGAGGCCTGAGTCCTTTATATTTTATTCAGCCTTCCTTACAGACTCAGTACCCTGGCAAAACAGTTTCACAGTGTTCAGCTCTTCAAGCAGTTGTACTGTTTTGTGTTCTGTGGACTGGCTCAGGCTCTAGTGACAGATGTGACCCCTTTGAAACAGGGACGGACAAATGGTGCATTGAAAGTTCATAGCTTCTGCAGTCTCCTCACTCAGAGGTATCTGCTGAAAGCCTGCGGATGCATCTCGATTTGGAAAGAATTTCAGCCCAGCAGTGCCTGTGTTTTAGTTAGCAAATGGAAATACTCTCTCTTTATCTATTTGTTCACATTTTTTTGGGTCAATACACAGCCTCAGGTCAGCATTTTTCTTTTCAGCTGTATCCAGTGAAATGACCCAGTGAGTGTACTCTTCTATTTACCTTGCTAGTCTAAAGCATATTAATCTGCAGAGCTTGGATTCCATAAACAAAGTGTCATCCCCATCACTGAAATTACAGGCAGCTTTGCAGCCCTGGTCAATTAAGTGAACTTTTCGTTAGGGAAGTGCATTTGGGACTAAGTGGTTCTTTGCCACTACACTTAAGAAATGTGCTAATGTCTTCCTGTTGCAGCACTGACATCCTGGGTCAGTAACTTTGTGCTTGGAGACTGCCTTTTCTGGCTCTTTTTTTGCTTGAATAACAGAGATCATGCTAATTGGAGTGCCACTGTCGTTAGCCAAGGCTTTCTCTTACAGCTGTGCAGTTGTAGCAGCTTGACAGATGTGAGCAGCCAGGCAAGTCCCCTTAAGTGGGCACTTTATTGTACCCTGCTGCAAGAATTTATCCTGATTTTGCCATCCACTGGGGTTACAAGTCTCATGGGTAAGGTCAGATGTCTTTTTTTTGTTGTTAATAATTTCTTCTCACATCCTGTTTTTAGTATTCTCCCGTTGTTGTAAAGCTTCTGTAATTCTGTAGAAGTGCAATGGGAAATTTAAATATTTTTAGCATAATTATGTTAATGGCTGTTGCCAAAATTTCTGTTTGGTGTTTTTAATCGTGTATGTCTCTATAAGACCACCACCCTGCTTTAAGTGACCTGCTCTTTCCAATCCCAACACTAAGCCCCAAAACTGGTTAGGATTTTGACATTTATGTGAAAACTTTGAAGGTAACTAAGAAGGTAAAGTTTGAGAAAGTTGCTTATTTATAAAAAAAAACCCCAATTTTTAACTAAGTTTATGCTTTTGGACAAAATAAAGGACTTAACTGTTTCCTGAGTAGCTTTAAAAATCAGATTTTCTGTGCCCAAAGAGGAAATCTTAAATAAATAAAAGGAAAGCTGATGTCCCCTGATGCTGATACAGCAGAGTGGTTGAACACTGGATTTTGCTCATTGACTGCAGCAGGCAGTCCCAGGGTGTGGATGTTGAGCTGTCCCCACCGATGTGTTTCATGTTTTATTGCTCAGGTAACTGCTGCACTTTGCTGCTTGCTACCATTTTTCAACTGCTCTTCATTTGAAAACATTTTTGAAACTGATATAATTTACAAGACAATTAGCTTTTAAAATTGGGCTTGCATCCCAAATTACTTAGCTGATTCTCTATTTTTGGTGAGCTGTTTCACATGGAGTGACCATTTTGACTTCAAGCAGATGTATTCAGATCCAGATGACAGATATTCTATTAATGTTCTGTAATATTGTATTGCTGTTACAGAAATGAGCTGTTTAACTGTGATGAGTTGTTCCAAACGACTTCTGGAAAGCATTGCAACTTCATGTAACCATTTAATTTTTCCTTCTGATTAAGAGTGAAAGTTAACTTTTGAAATGTTTGTTTCTGTCCTTGTGAAATTCCATTTTCTAACCTCTTGTACTGCCTGGGGGTGCTGTTCCTTACCAGCTTGAGCCAATGGAAATTGATGCTGCCAGGTTTTCTGCCCTCTCCCAAACTGAGCTACCCTCTTTTTGTGCCAAGCCTGGTGTGCCTCTGATTCCTTGGAAACTGCTTCAGGGGAGATAAAGCACAGAAAATATTTTTTTTTTTTTAATAAAGGATGAGTTTGTATCACCTTGGGATCAACTTACTGCTTGAATAAGCAAGAAGGGGGGAAGGACAGCAGAGCTGAGCTGGGTCCTGCAGCCCAGCAGTGCAGTGGTAGGGCTTTCATTTGTCCCTGGGACACTCCAGTAAAAAAAAAAGGATTGTTCTGGGAGTTGCTTACATCATATATCCACTGCAGGATATTAAACACTGAGAGGTTAGAGAACACGAGAGGCTCTGGAAACGATGCAGCTTTGATTTCTGCGTCGTTTTTTCTCATTTTGCTGGTTCTGTATCATGTTGAACAAATAAAAGTGAGGCTTGCATTAATACACTGCCATTTCCTCATGCAGGTAGAATGTGCTTTTTGATGCTTAAGATAAAAAAAAAAACTATTTTCCTGAGCTCAAACCAAGCACACACCATCACCACCCCCACAACAAACCAAAAAAAGCCCCAAACCCTAAATTTCTTGCACTATTATTTCTAACAGGATTGGTAGCACTACTTCTTATTAGAGTTGTCATTAGGAGAGTTTGTTTTTAATTTCTTATAAATTCCCCAACCATTAACTGTTTCAGCTAAAGTATTCTGTGCCAAGCATCTGCCTCAGATTGAATAATTTTTTTTTCTTTTCCAGAACTTCAGCCAAGAATTCAGTGGTTTACAAGAACAGAGCTCGTGGAGGGGGGTGGGGGGTAGAAACTCTGGGTTTTCCTTTGTTTAAAAATAGTTGCTGACCTCTTGTTTGAGAAGCACTGATACCCTGATGAAACATGCCAGGAGGAGACTTGGGAGATGGCTGAGAAAACAGCCCAGGGGTGATTTGATGGGATGTCAAGTTAGCAGCATTTGAAAGGATAATTTTGCTTATGACAGGGAAAGAGTGGACGTGTCCTTAGAGCTGCAACCTGTGGGAATTGCTGTGCACTGGGCACAGCTCTGCCCTCCTGGCAGTGCCAGGTTTCCCTGCAGGAGTCTGAGCTGTGGGCAGGGGCAGGGTCCATCACTGTGCTGTCCTGTCAGAGTGATTTGGGCTTTGCATCACTAATTAGTGCTTTGTCATCAGTCTCATCTGTTTCTGTTCAGAGCCAGGATTATTAGAAAGATGATTGAGATGATTTCTTGTGTTCAGGCTTGGGTGTTTATTGTATCTTATCAGGAATTACAGAAAGTACAACAGCACCTCCAGCTCCTTGCTAAAAGTGGGGAAAAATGGCCTCAGCTGAGCCTGATTGAGGCCTTTTAAAGCTAAACACACCAATAAAAGTTTTACACCTATATTATTTATACTCTTGACTCAATAATAGATTCCCATGACCCTTAGAGTGACTTTAGACTGACCAATCCAAATGTAACTACCTGAGTTCTGTGAAGAAAAGGAAGAGAAGATGAACAAGAAGAAAAGGCACCACCCACAATTCTCTATCTTGTCCCATAGCTATCACTATACTGTAAAACCTCAAATTTAAAACCCATCACCCAGTGAAGACATATCTAACCCCCTATACATTTGTGATTTCTAACTCATTATTCATATTTAAAGCCTTCTCCAAGGTCTCAGCTCTAGAGCAGTGTTTTTCAGGGGGTCTGTTTTAGGAAGCACAGAAAGCTCCAAAACTCCAGATTTCTGGGATCCATCAGTGTCCCTGCCCTGTCCCTCCAGGTGCTGTGCTGGAGGAGCAGCAGAGTGCCCAGGTGGGCACACACCTCCTGTGCTGTGCCCAGAGCCCCTCCTGCTCTGTGATTTCATTACCACTTTGAATTCCTGCTGTCTGCAGCTCAATTATCAGTCATTGTACAATGCCATCAGATTTATTTGCAGCCTGAGTCCTCACCAGTGGCCTGTATTTGCTGGGCTGCTGAAATGTGTTAGATCCAAATGCTCATTTCCAGCCCTCGTTGTGTTGGTGCTGTGGGTGTGCTGAAGACAGTAATTATACCTTATCCATCTTTGTTCTTTAAAATCATTTTTTCATGACTTGAAATGGTGGTTTTTTGGTGTTTTTTTTACTTTCTAATTTCGTATCTCTGGAAAAGGCCAGAATGTTTGATTTTTTTGCACTGTAGAATCAAATGACCTCTCACTCTGCTGGCATGAAATAAAGAGTGGCAAATAGAATAAATAACTACTGTGGGGAAGTTAATAAAGTATTGACTTCTCAATACCTGCTAATTTTCACTGATGAGAATGTGGAGGAAAAGGGAGATTGAATTTGGCTGCCCCTTAGTGATGAGGGGTGGATACCTAGTTGTGAAAAATATCCTAAAAACTCACAAGGGTTTCAATTTTGCTACAGATTTATGTAAAACCTTGTAGAGCATCGATCTGTATTACAGCTTTGTCATAGTTCATAGTATCTGTTGTTATTCCTGCATTCCCACATTTTTAATGAGTTTAATCTGGGCTTTCTCTCTCTGCTCTTTTGGTGGGATGTGAAAGTTGATGTTTCATGGCTCCAGCTGTGCAGCATTGAGCTGTTTGGATGGAAAAGATTCTTCTCTCTGTGCACAGCTGTAATTTGGGATTTAGATCCACTCACACAGGGTATGGGTGGTGCAAACACGTTTTGTGGGCAGTGTCTGAGCTGTGAAAGGCTTGTTGGGTGGCTTGGTGTGTGCCAGGCTTTGGCACCCATGGCCAAGGAGAGCTGCACTGCCTAACCCGAGTGTGACACCTCTGCCTCCTGCTGTGTCTTCAAATATTTGTCTTTTAGACGGCCTTACTTTTACTGTTAAAAGCAAGAAGTTGTATTTTATTTGGCAGACTGACTAATTGTGGTATTTTCCATCTTTTATAGGTGCTCACAAAGACAGTGTTTTATGACAGATGTTACTGAGCTCATAATGCATCAAATGCCTTTGTGCTTCTCTTTTTCATAATTATACCCTTGATAATTTCAGAAAGAAATCTATTAAAGGAATTCAGAGATAGGGAGCTCTCTTCCCATGTATGTGTGTTGAACATGCTCCCTTGTCACTCCATCACAGTGAGAAAAGGGAAGAGCAAGGAATTCTAAGTGGTGCTCCCCATTTTCTGTAATTCTCTCCCCAGCTGTATGTGCAGATGTGAGTGCTGAGGTAACCTGTCAGATTTCATTTGTTCATCTGTAAAATGGAAATCACTATAGCACTTGATTACCTTTTTGTTGCCATAATTTGGATAGGAAAAAACGTTTTTTACTTTGGGGTAAAATGCAAGTTCTTCCTACAATGGTACCTGCAGCTGGTCAGGATGTACTGTGAATTATTGCTGTTCCATTTTTATGAGGGATAACCCCGCTCTGATCAAAGATCAGGATCACATCATAGTGCTCAACAATTCACTGCAGGTGCCCATTAGTTACATTTTCATATTGATTCCATAAGCTGATGTGTGTTGTGCTTTGGAATGTCAGCAAGCTGCTAAAAGGAATTTTTCCAATTGTACGTGACATAATGGAATTAGAATATTCTCCTTTTTCCTTTGGAGTGCCCTGAGCAGTCTGGAGATAAAAGGGTGGTGCTGACTGGTCTTGAAAGACAAATGTGGGAGCACCTGTAGTGCAGGGTCCATCTGGAAGGTCTTTATTGCATTTTACCCTTGCTGAAAGGAGCAGGGGTTCGTGTGTTGCCTTGGCTATTTCACGGATTAAAGCTGGATATCGCTGCAGTTCAGGCTCAAAGCTTCACAAGTCCTCAAAGCTCCAGGCTCCCATTGAACTTTAGTCTTGGTTTTGAAAATTCATTTAGAATTAAATTAGCTGTAGCGATGAAACTGTGGCACTTTAATAGGAATCATCAGATGACATTTAAACGTGATCCTGTAGTGCAGTCATGTCAGAAGTGGTTTGAGGTAAAAAAATCATGCCTTGAGGCAGTATTGTTCAGGAAAGTCACAAAATGCAAATGGTCCCTTTGAACAGAGCTTACATTGATTTGTTTTTGTTTTGAGAAGAAGAAAATGATCCACCTTTGTCACTTGCTGGGTTGTGTGACTTGGAATTGAATCCAGAGTTGTGAGTGCCTCTAAAATCTGGATCCTGGTCTAGACCCCTCTCAGCTTTATAGAACAAATCAAACCAGCAGTTCTTCCAAACCCCTTCAGACTTCAGCAACGTCCTGACCTCTTGTTTGTGCTTTGTGCCTCCTGCACCTCCTCCCTGCTTTTTTCCTTTAATAAGGCTGTGCCAGGTTGGAGCTGTGGTCTCCAGGGCTTATTAGTTTCTCTTGACTTTTCCTAGTTCATTGTTTTATGTCTGTGGACTTTTCTAAAATTAAAGATGAGGTTTTAGCACCAGAACCTGTGTGTGAAGACCTGCCAAGACACTGACATAAGCTGTTGGCTGATAATTTATTTTCATGGTTGCTTGGTAAAATGCCTTCAGCCCACTTTGTTTTCCATGCAATTTCCCTTCCAATGAGCAAAACTGGATTTGATGTGTCAGACATTCACAGTGTTATTCACAGACAGATAATAGTTTACAGAGATTTTATTTCTCCCCTCAGCATTTACATATTCCTTTGTTGGAAGAGGGGAAAGTTCAGGATGCCAGGTATAATTTGGGACTGCTTGACCCTGTTAGAGTTAAAGTGATTTTGTGAATTTCTCTCTCTTTGTGGTAATTATTCTCTTTATGTGATAGGTGCAGTTCAAATAGAGCTATTTCAGTATCCTTCATGAGAGGATGTTTGAAACAATTAATGAATCCATTTGCTCAGCTTATTAAAGAGCATTTAATGCAAATTATTTGGCTGTTACAAATAGGGGCATTTTAAATGTATTTATCATTGATTACTAATTTGGTTTTCACTTTTAAAGAAGTAAAATGTAACCAGAATTTTCCTTACCCTGCCCTGTGTCATGCAGCAGCCTTGCACAGCTTCTGGAGGAATTTGGTGGAATTTTGCTCTGGAGTTTCATCAGCACAGCAGTTACCCATTTCATCTGTGGCTTGATCAAATAATAGTTCATGTGCTGGTTTCATGCTGAGAACTCCTGAATGTCAGTGTTGTTTCCACCTGGTACAGCAGGAAGAGCCCAGTATTTTCATTAATGGATTATAGAGTTTGGGTGCTTTGCTTCTTACTGATAATTGAGGCTTGAAACTCAGGTTGGGTGTCAATGTAGTGCCTCAAGGTGCTGCTCCTGGTGATGAAGTGAATGCCTTTGCTGGGGATGGAGGGTTGAGTTCCCAAATGTGCTGGAGAGGGAGGGGTTTGGCTCTGGGGCTGCAGCTGGAGGTGTTTTCCCTGTCGTGGGCTGGTGGGAAGGATTTAACCTTTGACAGGTGTGATAGTGCTGCAGTCACAGGTGAGCTTTATCCAGCAGCTATTTCTCAGTCAGGGCAGGGCCTCACTTCCTGGGAAGTGGTCAGCACTCTTTGGGAATCCATCCCATTTGCACACACTTCTAGTCAGGGTTAGGATCCTGAACTGCTCTCTGCTCCAGTGATCACAGAAGAGGAAGGAATGCATCCAGAGGATAATTCACACTGATGGGATGTCTTTACTGCCAAAGGACCTTTCTTCTTCCATCTACACAGTAAGTTTGTATTTCTGGGCATCACATGAGGGTGAAAAACTCCTTTTCTCATACCTGTGCTCTGTTTTGTGTACTTGGTTATCCAAATACTACTCTAATTCTAACCTTCTTAAAAAACAAGTTGGGAGTTGCCAGCCTCTGCTTTTGTTAAATTTCTGTTTGTTATTGAAGAAATACACTTGGATTTATATTGAAATTTACTACACTGAAATGACACAAAAGTAACTAACACTTTCCATAAGTACAGGGTGAATATGCACCCCCCCCACCCCAGCTCTTCTTTTATAATTTTTAATTTGTCTCAGCACATTTCAGGTTTTAGCTCCTCTTAACTGAAAATGAAATCAAGCAGTCTGAGCTTTTGGGAAATTGTTTTGAAGAACAGAAAATGCAAACCACATGGTACATTCCCCATGTGAAGATTTAGTGGAGAAATCTTTCTTCATTGGGAAAACAAACTCTGCTGGGTTTACTAAGTGACATTTCAAAGCACTTGGAGATGAAAGGGCTGTGGTCTAATTCATTGCATATGTGATATTTCCTAGTGGAAAGGTGTTATGTTGAGAAAGAAGCCAGGGAAGGGCAGTAAAACTGAGGGGGTTTGGTCTGAATTGCTAGTTTAAAAACGAGTGTAATCCCATTTTTCTATCTAAAAGTGGCAGATATGCATGATCAGAAAGTCACAGTTAGAGTAACTGCTCAACACTGTGCACTGTAATTCTTTTAAAATGGGACTTTCTCTCAAGCTGTAGCAGTTTTAGCTGAGGTTTTTCATGCTGTATGTTTCTGGCTGATTCGGAAAAGTCTCTGTGAAGTGGTTCAGTTGTTTCTGAGAACAAAGGCAGCTGGAGAATCCTGAGTTCTAGCCAGGCAGAATCATTTCCAGGAGCAGCACTAGCTGGGTTAAATCCTGTGATTTTCGCTTTTGGAGGCAAAGATAGATGGTGTTTTCCTTAATCTCTCTTTCTGAAGTGATGATGATGTATGAATGCTAGCATTCATTTTTACTAAGTAAGATTCATGACTGCAGATAACTCCTGCAAACATGTCCCTGCATTATAAAAAGGCACATAAAAAGGGGGATGAAAATATTTTGAAGCTTTTGGTCTAATTCCATGAAAAAAAACCTATTCAAAGTCGCCAGACTTTTGGAGTCTGGAAATTGGATTTAGTCTGCTCTTAGTGCAGAATTGAGGTGGTGGCAGCAGCTTTATTCTGGGGAATTGTCTTGAGGATGGCAGAGCTGGATTTTCCTGGGTTTTTGTTCCTCTCCCAGTGCCTCCTCCCCTGTGCTGTGTCCTTCTCCAGGGAGGAGGAAGGGCTCAGGGCACACCAAGGGTTAAGGAACAGGTGCTTACCCGGGGTCTGCTGTCTCATTTTGCACACAGGATGGATAGCTTCCTGGGAAAAAATCCCAGTTTTGGGGCTGAAGGAGGGTATTGTCTGCAGGGCTGTTGGTGACAGGAGCTGGAAGGTGTGGGGATGGCACAGTGTGGGTTTCACTGGGAGCAGGTCTGGCAGTTTTGTCACTGATGTGGCTGTCACTGTCACACTCGGTGTTGGTGACAACACCCTAGAACTCATTTTTAACAGCCCTTCAAAAACCACAGCAACCAAATGCCAGCCACAGAAGGAGGATAGGAGAGAATATCTGGTTCTAGGCATTTTATATTTCCTCTGAAATTTCCCTTTTCTGGCTCCATTTTCTGAACCCTTTTATCTTTGCTGTAGCCAGATGTGCTGGATAAGTGTGCAGGTTAACTTGTGTCCCATGGAAGGAGCAAGGATTGTAGAAGGACAAAGAGAAGTTCAGTAACACTCTGGGGAATTACATTCTGTTCATGTTCTGCTGCACAGCACCATGCTGGGGGAAAAAAGGCACATTTCTGTTCTGCTTTGATATTTTTTTATAGCTGTCCCTAATGTAAGCAGGAGATTTGATCAGAACTTGCACTAATACTGAATCCTTCAGAAAATCAGGCCACAGGTTTTCTAAATTAGGCATCTGTATTAGCAGATGCTTCTGAGAGTGTAGCTGCTAATTTTGCTGTGCTGCAGTTCAGCCTTTTAAAACATGGAAAATTCTGTTCAAGCAAAGGGCTGTGTAAGTAAATGTATTAATATTTCTGAAGTGTGCTGTATAGTACCATGATAAGCTGCCTAAAAAGTTTATCAGAATGTTCATAATTCAGTGCAACACTTGAATATTGTGTCTTGATTGACTGCACAGGGTTATACATAATGATAAAGAAATGGTGAGCAGCTGTCTGTTCTGTCAGCCTTACAAGTACTCTGGAAGAAATAAATTGTCATTAAAGGCTGGATCTTAATGCATATGTATGTGGGGATGAATTAAGTTTAAGTCTGGATTTCCTTATTATTTTTTTAGTGCTTTCCTTGGCAAACTTAACATTCTTTTTTTGTGAAGGAACCTTCTGGCTCATTGTAGGCTATTCCTGCTGCTTTTAATATCCTTTGAGATTGATTCATGAAGTGCCAACATCTTGAGCTGTGGAAAAAGGGTAAGAATCCTAAAGAAAGACCCTGGATACAGGAGAATAAATTTGAACTCAGACTCTTTCTGTGCCACTTTGATCTGAAAGAGACATCTTGTGATTCAAAGGAGCTTTGCTGTTAACTAAGACCATGAATTTCGTCAGTTCCATTTTGATTAAAAACTGATAGCGTTAGCAAAATACATAAAGACAACATCTGGTTCAGGTTTATTGGAGTGATATTTTAGAAAACTAAAAGAGCTATGTCTGGTGATTTTTGAATGTGTCTGTGTGTGATAACTGCTTGGAGGAAGAAATCTCTGTGGCTGGATGAGCTGGAGGATGTTTTTATGTTGGTGATTGGGTTTATTGGTATATTTATATTGGTATATTGAGTGATTACTGTGCTGGTGGGCAGAGGATAGGTTGGTGTTTCACTGGCTGAGAGTTCAGCACAGGAGGGTGAAGTTGTGAGGAAACCAAAGAAAATGGGAGTGGGGGATGGAATCCAGCATGGGAGGATTTTGGGATCCCTAGAGGAGGTGGTGGTGAACCCAAATGCAGACAGCTTGGAATTGTGCATGCTTTATTTTAAAATTTACCAACAATGCAGCTGATGGGAAGGAAAACCCGTGGCTTTTGGACTTCTTGAGGTCTCTGAGCAGAGGGCAGGAAAAAAATCTCAAAGCAACATTTTCCTATCAGTTAATCAAGTTAATCAAACCTTTGGCTTCTGTGTGTGCTCTGAGCAGTGTCAGAAGATCTGCCATCCCCTTTTTGCACACTGCATGCTGAAGAAACAGTTTTCCCCCACCAGATTTCAGACTTTTTAGAATCCCCTAAAAGCTCTTTGCAGCTGTCAGGGAGTGAAGATTCAACACTTTGCAGGAAAGGCTGAGCACGTTGAAGGTCAGGAATGGCATTGACCTGTATGGTTGATAAAAATATTACAGGAACCTCCCCCAGTTTTTAATCTGATGCATTTTTTAGGTTTGAATTTAAATTTTTTCTAGGTTTCAACAGCAAAAGTCATGTGTTCTTTAAGATCTTTGTAAATATTCTTGCTAATTAAGCTATTGACAGTGTAGCTGAGAAAATCCACTTACAGATTTTTTTTTAGTGTAATGGTTGATGCTTTGAGAATTATGTTGTCCACTGTATGAAGTTTCTTATTTGAATGTCAGAATGGTAATTTCCTTCAGCAAGTAGCAGAAATAGGCTTAAGACACTCCATTAATTAATTTATTTTAAAGAAAGGGAAATGCTATGTGTTTGGAGGGGAAGAAAACCAGAAGTGTGCTCTTTTCAAGTCTCACAGAAGTCTGCTCAGTGGCTCTGGAGTTCCTTGGTACTTCCTAGAGTGCCTGTCAGTGCCTTACCTGCTGATATTTTCATGTTTACTGACACATCACCCCTGAACTATAGTGCAGGAGATTCTTTAGCTGATAAACCAAGCTTTTATCCTCCTATCCTTCTTGTAAGAGGGCTTACTTGAAAGAAAAATAAATATTTTGTAGGTTCTTTTTCCAGTGTGAACAGAGAGCAGTTCTTTGTACTTCTGAGGGCTTTCTTCTGGGACCTATTTTGGTTTCCTCAGGAAATGTACCTTATTCTCTTCTTCCTCCCTTAAATGTCATATATTAAAAAAACCTAAGGAAAGGGTGGTGTTCAAATAATGGTGACTGAGAACAGAAATCTTTGCTGCAGACAGCACAGCAGAGCAGTGTGTGTTTCAGAAACCTTCCTTTAATAAGCAGAGGTGAGCTGGAGGGTTTCTCCTAAGCTGGGGTGGTGTGACAGCACAGAGATGGGATGCCCTGCAGATAAAACCCAGACTGAAATGCAGTTTTTAATGCAGCCAGTGAGCCCAGAGCTCTGTGCTGTGCACAGAGAGCAGCTCAGCCCAGCTCCAATGCTGCTCCTCACCTGGCCCTGCAGGTAAATCCAAATTCCACACCAGGGCAGCAGGTGCAGGTTTGGGTTCTGGCCAGATCTGTCCTTGACAGCACAAAGTTGGTTTTGTGCTCTGCTTTTTGGATGGGGCCATTATGTTGGCCATGCTCCCATAATGAATTATTTTTATGTGCCTAATTCATCCTCGATGAAACAGAGCAATCCATTAAAGATTCTGTTATGTGTTCTTGTGGTGTATGACATCAGTAGAATGCCACAAGTTAATTACATTCTTAATTACAGCTTTGTATTAAATTAGGGATGTATTATCCATAGAATAATTGAAAACCTGCTGAGATCACGTCTGGTAACATCTAATTGTATCCCATGATTTTTTTCCCCCTAAACTTTAAATAAAAACTGGCATTTCATTTAGCATGCTTTTAATTAATTGACATGAGATATGTAATTAGAGCTGAGGCAACAGACCAACTATCTTAAAAAAACCACTCTGAAATTAATGATATCTTAGGGAACAATTAACAGTCTCCAGAGCAGGCTCTATTCTCCTGCATTTCTGGAAAAACCTCGAGCAGGCACAACTGAAGAGAGGAGTTGCTGCTGTTAGAAGAGAAGAAAGATTTGAATGTTCAGAGACATTCTCAGTGCTCTTTCAGCTTGAGGAAACTCGATCTGCTGGCAGCTTCAGGCACAAGAAACCCAAGAATAGCCCAGGAGGAGCAGGGGGATGTAAAGATTTCCCCAAGTGTTGGGAGGGACAGGGCATGGCTGTGCTGTACCAGCACCAGCAGAGCTTCCTGGTGCCTGAAAAAGCAGAATTTCTTGTTTTTACTGACTGCAGTGGAATCACCTTCTGCCTGCCAGGAGTTTCCCCTCCCCATCAGTGAGAGCTGGGCTGGTTTCCCTTTCTGCCTTGGACTTTGTGTGGAAGCTGCTTTGCCACCCAGCACCCAAAGAGCACTGCTGCAGGTAACAGGGAAAAAAACTTTATTTCCCTTTTTCTTTATTCTGCACTTTGCCCTGGCAGGTTCTTGCCCTGAATTTCAAGGCTGTGGGTGGCTGAGTTAGGCAGGAGCTGGTGGTGAGAACAGTGGTCAGGTAGTTGGCCAAAACATTGGGCATCTTTGCTCCTTTTTGATAAAAATCTTGTGTGGGATTTTCAAAAAAGCTCACTCTACTCTGAAGAAGTCATCTGAGAAGGAAATGCAGTGTGCTCAGTGACAGAATTTCTGAGCCTCACTTCTAATCAGAAGCTTTGAGCCTGCCCCTCTTTTTCACTTTCCTTTTGTAGGAGTCTTGGAAATTGTTTGGGTTTTGTTTAACAAATTATGATTTTTTTTTCTATTGGTGTTTTTCCATAGAGACAAAGCCTTTCATTTAAATCCACCTATAACAAAGCTTTAATTCCAGGGTGCAGAATAACGTCCTTTGGCTGTTTGCAGAAAGATTTGTGTCAGGACATTCAGTTATTTCCTGTGCATAACCCGACTTAGAAGTTTTTTCTGTTTGATATCTCTAAAATTGATATGCACTACTGAGACCTGCCTGTGCATAAATCTGCATGTGCTTTGTTTATAAATGGGGAGCATATGCAGGGGTGACAGGGCTGTGTGAGAGCAGGTTTGAGAGATCTCGCTGTGCTTGGACACCAGCAGAAAAACCCCGGGTACATCAACTGAAAGCTGGCTGGCAGCCATAGCACACAGAATGGAGGGAATGTTTGCCTAAAAGACTGGATTGTGTCAGGCGTGACTAAGCAGGAATTTTAGCTGAAATGCGTTAGCAAATTGAATGCTCGGAGCAAAATAAGAACGTTCATGCTCTTATCTTTGTTCACTCGAGGCTGGGCTTGATTTTTAATATCAAAAATCAGTGGAGGGAGGGAAAGGAAGTTCTGCAGAGTGTTCCTTGATTTTTAGGAATGCTGATGGAGGTGACTGCTGACTGTTTTGCCATGGCTCTGTTTACATTCCTTGTGGAATATGTGTGCCCTTTACTCGCCTGTGGCTCGTGGGGCACTGGGCTGTCAGTCAGGCACTAAAATTCTTTAATTACCCCCATGCACCACACAGAGCAGAGAGAAAGGGTGGGAAGGGATGAAAGGAGTTCACTTCCAGCTTACTTTCTGACTGTCAGAAGAATGATAAACTGTAAGTCCTGGCTATTATTATCCTTCTTTTCTGCAGGAAGGGCATGCCTGATGGGAAGAGGTGTTGGGGTGGATGTGCTTTGTGGGTCCTGCTCTGAGTGTCTGGGCTGTGGGAATGGCCCCTGCACAGTGGTGGCTCTGTGGACTTTTATCCAGCAGCTCAGATAACCTGGAGCTGAGAGGAGGAGAGATTCCCTCCTCCTGCTGCAGGACCATTATGTGTTTATAACAGACTTTGATACTATTTTTCTTAACTTTTTCTTCTTTTCAAACACTTAATCTCCTTCTTTTATTTTTCCTTGATATCAAAAATGCTTCCTCCCATATAGAGATCTTCAGCAGTTAAATTGTGCTCTGTGGAATAAATGGGAACCCCTGTTGCTATAAGGTTTCTGAAAAGCTGTCTCAATTAATTAATAAACAAGTAGGAAGCTTTGCTGAAATACATGACCCTGCCTGCTCAATCTTTTTTTTTTTTTTCTGGCCTGCTGTGTTCTTTGCTCATTACTTTTCTAATGGTTATGTATGCAGCTCAATGAGCAAATCACCATATTCATATTTGTCCTCTGCTTGGGCTTAGCATGTCAAATACTGCTGTTCTGCAAGGTTCAGGGGACTTCTGGAATGGGAGAACAGGGCAGCTGGAGGCTCACAAATTAGTTAAAAGGTAATTCTGCTGCTTTGTTCTACCACTCTATCCCCATGTTCTTGGGAATATAGGGAAAAGGGGATTTAATAATGGAGCAGATAGGCTGTGGTTACAAAAAAAAGGCTTTTTGGAGCTCCAGCCTGGAGAGAGCAGTGGCCATGGTGTCACTGCTTGGAGCTGGGATGGAGCTGGAGAATTCTGTGTGCTAGGAATGGCAGTGGTGCAGGAGGAGCCAGCTGTGGGAAACGTGTCAGAAACTTTGTGCAAAGCTGTCACGTTGGACTCACACTTCCAGAAAATGCTCCTCTTGGTTCCTGAAGTCAGGGACAGTGGTTATGCACAAACACCCTGTGTCAGGCAGGAGCTGGGTGGGAATTTGCAAAAACTCGGAAATGAGTTTATGAGCTCACTGGAAAAGGAATTGCAAACATTGGGTTTGTAGCAACATCAAAAACCTGACTGACTTCTCTTCAGAAGGAAGTGGAGAATGAGAGATGTATGTTAATGAGACACTGCCTCATTTATCTGAAAACTCCTTGCTGAGGTCACATCTACATCCAGGCTGTTTGCTCTGAGTTGATGTTGGCATCAGCTTTTGGGGGCAAAAAAAGGGATCCAATAGCCTGAATGGGTGAGTTTAGGCAACTTAATTTTTCTTGCTGACATCTCTGGCAGATTCCTGTCTCCTGAAGGCTGGAGAAGTGAGCCCATGGAACGAGCTGACAGTAATGGGCAGCCTTCTGTCCTCCCATCTCCCTGCAGTATTGCCTAAGCCTCCCATTTTTCAGTGATAATGCTAAATGAAGTACGGGCTTGGACAGCAGCCAGGTGTCAGCGCATGGCAGAAGGTTTTAATTCTGCTTTTAGGAACTAGATAAGTGGTGTGCTAATATAAGCTAATAAAAGCACAACCTCCCTTCTCAGTTGGACAGCTTGAGAGTGAAGATGATCATGACACTGCCATGTTGTAGGGTTTTGTGTTGGAGCCTGTTAAAGCTCTGATGATTACAGCTGTCTCTGGAACGTGCTGTCTCACTATTATAACATCTATTTGATTATATGCAATGACAGAGCAACCAGATACATTCATTCCCTGGGAAGCTTTTTGTCTCTTGATTATGTGCTTTTTTCACAGTTGTGTTCAGACTCAGACACTGCTCAGGATTCATCACTGCTTCCATCCCCCTCCCATTTCCAAGGCTGAGAGCTGTGTTTCTGAGCAATCACCAGGTTATTGCATTTAGCTGCTTCTTCTCTGAGAGTCCCCAATTTCTTCGGATGTGCTGGAACTTGTGCCCAGGACAAGCTGATTATGCTGTAGTCTGTGCATTCTGATGATTACTGAAGACATCTGGTTTCACTGCAGAAATTCAAACCAGAATGCCTCTAAATGGACTGAAATTAGTGTTTTTAACATTAACTGCAGTAGTGCTTCTTAGCCTTTTTCTCTCATTCTCCACAGATTTTTTTTAACCCCTTCCACTCTTCAGCAAGTCTGTGCTTGAGTTTGTGTATACTGCTCTGCAGCATAGGAGAAAGGCAGCTTTAATTTTATGGTGTTTAAGTATTTTTTTTAAGAAGTGGGATTACTGTAAATCATTTTAGAGAGATCAGTGAAAAGAAAGTGACCACCTCTCCCATTAAGAGACCAGTTCTGCTGTGCAAGGTGAGCATTTCTCCTCCACAGAATACCAGTTAGAGGAGCTGGTCTTTTGGCACTGAGGAATTTCAGGGTGCAAGTCAGGATTTGCAGAGGACAGCGCTGTTTTCAGTGCATCAAAAATCTGGGTCTGACTTCTGCAGTGCTGCACGGGTGCATTTAAAACCTGCAGCTCCTCTTCCAGGGTTGCTGAGCTGCTCCAGGACCAAGCTGTGCCAGCACACTCGGAAGTATCTCGATGGCTCCTTTGCCAGGCTGCTGTTTGCCAGCTGAATTTAGCATTCTCCTTCCCCTGATCAATGAATAGATTTTTTTCCCTCAGATCCTCCTTTTATTTTTCGGTTTCCTCTGCAGCTTTTTTTTTCCCCCCCGTGGAAGATGAAATCTGTCACAGGGGCTTAGATTTATGAACTGCTGCCTGAGTCGCTTTGTGTGATGTCAGGGCAGGAGAGGAACTGATTGTATCCTTAGAACTGGCTTAACAGAAAGGCTTTGGATAATTCCGTAGATTTTTAAGATGTTGTGTTGGCTTAAGTGATTAGTGTGAAAGCTTCAAAGAAGACTAAATATTTAAGGCTTTATTCTGCCCTTGCTTTTACCCATGCATATCTCTGGATTTTCACGTTTGAATGAAAAAGTAATGCTGCATCTCCCTTCCACCCTTTCCCTTTTTCACTTTCACCTTTTTTTCCACCTTTTCCCTTTTTCACTTTCACGTTTTTCCCACCCTTTCACCTTTTTTCCATCCTTTTACATTTTCCCCACCATTTCCCTTTTTCGCTCTCACGTTTTTCCCATTCTCCCCCTCTCAGACTGCACCGAGCTGTTCTCCCTTGCAGCACTTGGTGAGCAGCTGTGGAACCCTGCCGGGTTCAAGGCAGTGGGGGAAGGCAGTGCAGGAGTGGGTCCTGGTGGCCCACAGGACATCATTCCCTGTGTTCAGTGATGATGCTGGGTGCTGCTCTTTTCCTGATCCCATCTGCCACCTGTGACAGGGCTGTCACTAGGAACTGTGCATTCAGTCAAGGAGAGACTGGGATTCACTTTTTACAGTCCCACTGAGCACTGTGTGTTAGTGAGAGCAGAATTTGGGATGGGAAGGACTGACTTGATCCCCTCTGTGCCCTTGGAGTATTTCACTGGGGCTTTTCACAGCTAATGTGTAGCTAAGCTGTGGATTTTCTCTCTGCTGGGTGAGTTCTGGTTATTGCACTGCTCTTTAGCTTGTCTTCCAGAAGTTGCAGGGATGCAGCTCTGAGGGCAGGGATGCAGTTTTAAGGGAGGTGTGCATGCCTTGCTTTGCAGCACCACTGCTGGATGAAGCTGTTGGGTACCCAGATGTGCTGCAGGGCTGGGGGCCACAGCTGGCAACTCCTGCCAGCCCAGTGAGGTCTCAGTCATGGCCAGTGAGGCTTGCTGAACTGATCAATAGAAGTGTTTTCCTTACTGGCCCTTTCTCTGGGTGCCTGGTGTGTAATTTCCTCAGCAGTAGCCCAGCAGGGCAGATATTTGCCTTTTGCCTCAGGCCTGGCAGTGTGGGCTGGGGACTCTCAGCTGTCACAGGATTCCAGAATGCACCAAACCCTCCCAGGAGCTCTCCTGGAATTGTTCATTAGGGCTGTGTTGGGCAGGCTCAGTGTGGAGATGCTTCCCCCAAGGATGGACTGCTCAGACCCATTCATGATGGGTGGGAGGAGCCTCTCAAATGTCACTTGCAAGAAAATGAATCTCATACCTGTGGCCCTGAGACAGGTAATGGACTGAGCCCCTCGTTAGCCAAGTGCTTTGTGGTGACCTCTGCCAGCAAATAAGGGCACTGCTGTGTGCTGGATAAAGGAGGATGACAATTGTTCAAGATGTGCAGGGAGTTCCACCCCTGGAAAAAAGCCCAGAGGACTTTTTTATTATAGCTTTGAAGGGCACAGCATTTACTGTGATGATTCACTACTTCTGCCAATTTGTAGTTGAAAGGTGGACTCTCTTCATTCAAACAGATTGATGGTTCTGAAGAAAGCAAATTTAAGTTGGTTTTTAATCCTTTTTTTCTTAAGTAAGAGCATTGCTTTTCTCCCAGCTGTGCAGAAAGTGAATCTGATTGCTTTCAGTTGTTCCTTTGTGGAATTCACAGTACTGAGGAAGTGACTGACTTTTTCATTACACTTTGGATAGTCCAGATTGGCAGAGAAGGTCCCTCTTGATCATCTTTCATGAAGTGGAATTGTGATTCCCTAGGAGAAGGAGGGAAGAGGGAAAATCTTTTAACTTCTCCCTCTCCCCTGCCCCAAGTTCTTTCTTTTAATCATTCTTGTGCAATGAAATATTTGCTACTGCTTAGTAAAATCATTTGGAATTCATCACCAAGGTGATAAACTGAGAAGTGTGTAGAGGTTTGGAGTTGGCAGTGGGAGGCTGTGAGCTCTAAGGGAGGTCTGGCTTCAGGAATCCTGGATCTCAGAGAGTCAGAAGGATGCTTGGGCACATAGGTGAGGAGCAACATTCAGCTGGTGCTTTGGATTTATTGTAATCTGGCTCTTCCCCACTTGGCACTTGAAAATAAAGTAAAATCTAAACTGGAAATGGAGCATTCTGTCAGAGTGGGTACTTTTGCTATAAAAGTCATTATTATTTTCTTCTTGTGAGAGGATAAGGCTTCATTTTACCTCTGCAATAATCAAGATGCAGTGTGTCACAGAAGCCAGTACATTTGTTTAGTGTTTGCTTTGGTACTTCCTTGTGCTTCAAACACATACTCCAACTGCTCCTGACTATTCCCTCCCTGCAAAAAAAAAAACAACAAAACAGAGTGTGTAAATAAATTGATAAAAGTATTTTGCTGAACTGCTTGTGTACCTGCCTCTCTCACTTGTGGGCACATGGGGATGTTCCCTGGGGTTGCTTTGCTCACTGCTGCCCTGGTTTGGAACCAGTGGGGATGAGGAATAATGGGCAGGCTGCTTTTCAGCTGGGTGATGGATTGCCAGGGGGAGGAAGGAGGGCTCTGAAGCCTTCATTTGCTGTCCTCTGGGGACAGGCAGCCATCCATCCAGCTGAGGCAGCCACTTAGAAAACGTGCTGCCTGCTTCTGGGGATTGTGGGCTTTTTAATCACGTTGGGTTAGCGAGTTTCAACAAGAGAACTGAGCGAGTGGCTGCTGAAGCAGCCCGTGTGGAAGAGAAACAAGTGTAATAACTGGTATTTTTCATAAGAATGTCATTGCACCTTAAACACTCAGTGTATTTCTTCATCCCCCTCTAATACCTCTCTGTATTCTCACTTCAGACAATGTGTTGCTTTTGAGCCTCTTCTTCCCAGTTCCTCCCATATTGCTGCCTTTGGTATCATTTTATCATTTTGTTCAACCATCCCTCACCAACTGCCCCCTTCTCACCTCCTTTACAGGCTGAAAGAAAAGTGATGCTCTGGAAACACCTGGATTTGTATCCCTTAACACTTTTTATCCTGCTTTTGTTGGTGAGGAGCCCAGGCCACGTTGCAGGGAGCAGGAGCTGAGTGGGAATTTGCAAAAAGTCAGAGATGAATTTATGAGCTCACTGGAAAAGGAATTGCAAACATTGGGTTTGTAGCAACATCAAAAACCTGACTGACTTCTCTTCAGAAGGAAGTGGAGAATGAGAGATGAATGTTATTGAGACACTGCCTCATTTATCTGTATCTTCTCTAAAATCTGGATGTAATTAAAATGCCACAAAAGTTTAGCTGGAGCAAAGAAATACGGAATCTCTGTTAATATTGAAGAAGCCCTTTGACTTAGACCAGTCGAGAAGTGAGGCTGTAGAAAAACTGTTAATAAGATGCTTTAAAGCTGGGTATTTAAATGTATTTCTAAGTGGAAGAAGCCTTTTTTTGGTGCTGGTATTTAAATTTTGTAATTTTCTATAAATAGTATTTAAGAAAATTGAGACATTCGTATGTTCTGCGGTTCTGGTGACTTGAGCCTATTTTCAGTCAAAGCTCTTCAAATGCATGCTAACTCACAAAATGAGATTGCAGAGTGCTTCATTATACTGAAAAGCATATTTTACCTCAAGGGTTTCACTAGAAATCAATACAGAATATCATACTGGTTAGAACTATTCTAACACTGTTCTAGTAATACTAAAAAGCTCCCTTTTCCCCCAAGATCTTTGGGTTGTTTTACTTTGATTTACTTGCTTTGTGACATCTTCTTTACTTCTGTAGGAGACTAATTGCAGGAGCTCAGCTATTTTATGTTTTGAGGAATTAGCCATTAAATAGCACTGACTTAAAATCTTCCTTGATTGATTACCTGTAACTGTCTGAATTGCAACAGTAATTCGGTGTAGCAGCCTTGCTTATGAGGTGTGAAGTAATTTATCCTGCTAATAAAACATCATTGTATGCTTGCTAAGAGAAAATATTAAGTTAAGTCCTATTACTCTGTATTTTTACATCTTGATTTTATTAGAATTTCTGCTGTAATATGAAAGAAATATTCAATTGCTTCTTGTCAGGAGGACAACTTTGAAATCCTTTGCAGTGGAAAAAAGACAAAGCACTGCCAAACAGAAGTTGCATTTGTGGATGTAAATAGGTTCTGCATCATAAGAAATGATTTTTCAGATCTGGCCTGGAGGCCCTGTGTTTTCCTGGGAAAATCCTTTTGGTGTGTGCCATCCCTAATTCCTGCAGCCCCGAATGAGCAGGCTGGGATTGTGCTGTAATGAAGCGTGTGCTAATGTCCCAGCCCTGCGTCCAGGCAGGAGCCCAAACACCATGTCTGACTTTGTCATGAATCTTGCACTTGTCGTGTTGACTCCCTGGGTAGGCTTTTGTTCCAGCGACACTGCCAGTCCTGGCTGAAACCTCCAGAGCTCCCTCCCTCCCCTTGTGCTGGGCTCTGCTCAATTTGCCAACTTTCCTGGAAAGCCTGGATGTTTCAAACCGCTGCGGGAGTTGTTTGTTTGTTTGTTTCCTTGTTAGTTTTGGAACAGTGGGATTTAAAACAGTGGAGCTGACTAGAACTGGTTCTAGTTCAGTTATGTTTCAGTTGTTTGTTTCCTTTTTTTTCTTTCTTTTTAAGCTGTGAGTCACAGAACAGAGATAAGGGTTTGCTGTGTGTCACAAGGTGGAAAGTTTTATTCTTGCAGCCATCAGTTTCTTAGTGTCATTTAAAAATGAGCCTTGTTTCTCTGTTCTTATCAGTAACTTTTGCATGTGGGCTGTTAGTTGTCTTATTTTTCCTCAAAGGATTTTCTGCTATGATGTTGTTTGGTTTTTTCATTTGTTTTGAGCTGTGATTTGAAATCTTGTGAGCAGATTTGGCACAGGTACAGTCACACCCAGGAGACACAGCCTGACTCCAGGGGCTGTTTGGTAATTGAGGGTGATTTATTTTGATCTTAATCAAATGTACAAAGCCTGAGCGAGTGGAATTGCTCTCTCCTGCAGGAAAAGCCTGTGAGAACAGTTTTGTTGGAGTCCAGCAGTGGTCAGAGCAGTGCTGTCCTTCAGCCAGCAGGGCTGGGGCTCACTTTTGGTGGGGTGGTGGCTGTAGGCTGTTAACCCTTTAGGTGCGGTGGACTAAAGAGACACAGTCACCCTCGAGATGAAAGAGAAGGCGAGAAGACAAAGTTTATTCAGAAAACTCACTGCTTAAGTAGCACGACTCACAACAATGAGAACAGAATAAAGATGATTGGTCCAGAGAGAAGACACCCCATTCCCAGGGTCTGTTAACAGCAAACAGGTGTCTTTATCTTTATTATTAATTCCTCTGTGTTTTGATCAATTTATCTTTCCTGGGAAAGGCTTCTTAGCCTTCAGCTGAAAAACAGCTTATCACCCTGAGAAATGGTTCAGAGAACAGAGCTGAAAGGCTCGGGCCTGGAATCATTTTCCAGGCAGTTCTCTAAAAGGATACTACAGGGTCCCACTGAATCACATCCTGCTGGCATGTGCAGCATCCCAACCTTTGGGATTTTGTAGGTCACAGAGCGATTATTTTCAATTGTGCAGAAAGTTCAGGGTGCAGATAAAACATATGCAGCGCAAACCCACCTGTGTTGTAAATGTGGGGCTGTGGGGTTTTTTTCCTGAGTTGTGCTGGTTTTGGGGTATTTGCACAGTGTCACCCAGTCCAGGCCAGCACTCGTGTTCTTTGTGTGCACCCTGCATTAGCATTGCTGTTCTCCCCGGGCTCTGTGTTCATTCATCCCATCCCAGCGTGGCACTCAAAGAATTAATTACTCTGAGAAGGGCCAGGCCTCTTCCAAAGAGTTTCCCAACTTGAGCTTTTCATTGTGGCTGTCCCCTGCTGGGGCCGGGCTCGGCTTGTCAAAGCACTGGCGGTGCCTGCACGGGTCAGTGGCTCGCAATGGGGACACTGCCAGGGAGCGTCACCTCGGCTTCCTCATGCTCGGCCAGGAGGGACTCGGGGAGCAGGCACGGGGGGACACAGGAAATGGGGTTTGGGGTTAAAACAGAGCATAAGTTTAAAGTAAATATTTATTTTTATTTATTTATTTTTTACTATTATTTATTATTATCTATTTAACATTATTTATTTTAATTATTTATTTATTTTGATTATTCAATTATTATTTTAATTATTAATTATTTCAATAATTTATTTATTAT
>VXBI01006461.1:191294-251122 GCA_013397375.1 Toxostoma redivivum
TTTCTATATTATTATTTATTATTTCTTCTTTTAGCCTGCACGCTCACCTCGCTGAACCCTTCCCTCGCTGCAGTGCTGCTGCACGCTTGTTTCATTATCTAATGTCACTTATCGATTTCCATTAAAAACATGTCAGCATTGATTTTTCTAAAGCACCCTCGGAAATGCATTCTGACCCTTTTTTTAATGCTGCATCCGCTGCAGAGTCTCCCACTGAAGTGATCTAAAGCAGGATTATTTTCTGGCTGAGAAATGTTGATTAAATATTTTGATGTATGGGTGGTTAAGGCTGCTTTAAGAACAAAGCGTGCCACGGGGAAATGAACTGAGACAAGGGAGAGGCTGAAAGGGAGGATGCCATAACCAGGCACTTGGGCCCTTCAGGCATTGTTATTTAAAGTCAGCAGAGGAAATAAACTGAGGGCCTGGTGTGGGAGTGTGGGACATCCCTTTGGGATCCAGAGCTGTGAGACCCTGTCAGGGGCTCTGAGACCCTGGGATGATCCCAAAACATCTGTGGGGTTGATTATAGCCCTTGGAACAAATCACCAGCTTTAGATGAGAACTTAAAAGTCACAGGAGTTTAAGCAGTGTTATCATAAAGTGAAAATGTGGATTTTAGGATTTTTGGGAATGGGGATTTTAGAACACAAGATGGAGGAAAAAGCACGTGTTTGGTCTTTCTTTGTTCTTCTTCTTCATCTCCATTTTCTATTGTGGAGCTGGCACTTTTGGATTGGTTTAGAGTAGAAGTTCACTGTCTAACATAGATGATGGGAATTGGGAAATAATTGTAAACATCATGTAGGTAGTTTTTAGTATAAAAAGATAACAGTGCCCTGAAGGGCAGAGAGTGTGCCATGGCTGCCCTGCCAGACAGACCTGGCTGGGCTGAGAGAAAATATTACAGATAAGAAAAGAATAAACAACCTTGAGACCCAAAACTAAAGAGCTCAGATTGATTCCAGCTCGGGCACACGAACTGCCAGACAAGAACTTTTACACATCTGGGGAAAAACCAAAACGGATTCCGAGAGCCTGGTGCTGTGTATGAGCATCACTTCCCACTCAGATTGTACTGACATGATAGGAGAAAGGAGATATTATGTTGAAATGTAGTTAAATCTGAGTGCAGAAGACTGTTGTCTTTTCAGGGAGCTTGCTGTATTTGTTGTATAAGTTTCAAAATGCTGACAGTCACAGAATTTAAATTACCAGCTGATTTTGTCATATTGCTGTGTTATCATTTCCCCGCTCTCCTCCTGTGGCTCGTTCTGTGGTTTCTCCTGTGTGAGAGCTCAGTTCTTGGACACGTGTGGTGATGTGCAGTGACACATGAGTGATGTTCTGGGGTCCCTCTCAAACTCAGCACAGCTGCAGGACTCAGAGCTCGCTGCTCCCACACTTGTGCTTGTGTTCCTGCTGTGGTTACCACCACAGAATTGACACCCAGCTGAAGTTCAGTGACTGGAAAGTTCTGGCACTGCTGAATTGAGTGGTGAATTTCAAGCACAGCTTTGGGTGGGAGTGTGCCACAGCAATCCAGATCTACATCTGGAAACAGGAAAAGCTGTCAGAGTCAGCTTTGTGTGCACCTCTTTCTGAAGACAAACTGGTCTCCTTATAATTTTGACTTGTTCCTCCCACCCATAATCTGGACTTTGAGTAAATAATTTTGTTTGTTTTACTCTAGACTTTTATATTTCTGAGGCAGAAAATGTAATTTTGCAGCAGCCTTTTGTCTCTCAGACACCACTTGACATTAGTTAGGTAATTAATACCCTCATTTGTTGCATCTCTTGTGTTCTTACTGCATGGGGATGTGTCACTTGGACAGTGATGCCATCAGCAGACCTGGTGGGGCAGAGGGAGTGTGCTCACAGCTGAGGAAACAGCTGCTGTGCAGCTGGAATATAACCCTGCACTGCTTAGGGAGCCAAGTTCAAGCTGGGTTACACAATTTTTGGGGAAGAAAAATGTTTCATTAATAGCAAAGAATATCAAAAAACTCTGTATGGATGAGCAACTTGATGTGTGGAAGTTCCAACAGCTGCCCTGCCCTAATACTCCTTTTTTATAGGAAGAGAGTATAGATGAAAAGTATAATTTGAGTCTCTTGTGTGCTGAAAAATACCTGCCCAGGTGTGACTTGTGTCACGTGCATGGCCCAGCTGTGCAGGGAAGGCTCAGGATCTGCTCTGGGGTTTGTGTGGGACACACCTTGGTGTCCCTTGCAGTGGTTCCTGGCCTTTTGACCACAGATACACAAACCCCACAGGCAAACCTGTGAGTGTCTGTGCACTCTCAAACCTCCCTAGTGGAGCTCCTCTTCCCTTTGTGCACTTCAAGCTCTCAGCCAAAATTTTCTTTGCTCTTTTAACGTGCTGTGTTCATGGAACTCTTCACTGTTAGCTCAGTGTTCTGCAGCACAGCAGATTTTTGGGATAGGCACCCTGTGAACACTTTCTGTGCTCCCTGAAGGTTTGAGAGGCCATCTCTTCAAGTGGGACCAGCTGCTGTACCCAGCCCTCCCTGGCACCTCCACCCTGGCAGGTGAATTTGGATCCAAAGGCAGGTGAATTCAGATTCCTCAGCTCTGCATGGCACAGCTTCATGTAAACACAGCTCTTGTTGTCTGGAGCAGCAGATGAGGCTCCAGGGGCACAGAGGTGTCCCAGCTCCGGAGGTGGCCCCGTTCAGATGCCCCAGGAATGTGGCCAATTGTGCAACCCTACACCCCGGCTGCAGGGAGGGCAGGGGGCTCTTTCTGACCCCCACCTGTCACTCAGCTTAGCCCTAAAGGATAAGCTGATCTTTTGAAGTCAGGGCTTAAAACTGGAGGCTGGAGGGTGTTTCTGGAAGGTGGCTGGTGAGCTGGGGCAGCAGCAGGGCTGGGATGGCATCAGCTGTGCTTTGATCACACTCTGCAGTGCTGTGCACACTCTTGGGTTCAACTGCTGCTGCTTCATGCTCCCCTCCACTGTTTGTGTTCCTAAGTGAGAGCCAGAGCATGTCTGATCCATCCTTTCCTTGGGCACACACATCCCAAGGTGTGGCTAAGGAAGGGCTGCTTTTCCCAATAAAACAATGGGGGGACAGTGAATGAGCCCTGACTTGTGGGATGTGTGAGTGTAAAATTCTCTGGGGCTGCCCCAACTCAGAGATTTCAATGCTGCTGAAATGCTGGAAGTTAAAAGGAGGCTCTGGCACAAACCTACCCAGAGCAGAGCACTGCAAATACAACTTCTGAAGGGGAAACACCTCCTTCACCCCTCAAACAACCACACCATAAATTCTCCCCCTCTTCTGGTTTTAGTACTGTTGTAAAAAGCCCAGACCTGCTTTAAAAACCTGAAACTTTCTCTTACAATGGCCGGGGCTGAGCTTTGAGGCAGTGCCACAGCTCATTGTGTGTGGAAGAACCCTTGCTGGGAAGGCTGTGATTTATATCAGCCTGCCTGTCACAGGCTGAAAGGAATGCCCGGTTTTTCATTTTGATCAAATGTTAGGTTTGAAAGCCACCCACTGCTGGAAGCTCAGCTGGAGTGGAGGGATGAGATGGAGCACATTGCATGCTTTGTTGCTGAGATAGTGTTTTAAGGCTGGCTGGATCTGTTTCCCATTGCTGAGAGCAGGGAGCAAAGATGTGGATTTAAAAAAGGGAAAACTAAACTGAGTGCTTTTTTTGCTTTCAGTGGAGTAGAGGATAGGGTGAGGGCAATTCAGGGTTATGTACTGTCTGCACTGCAGATACAGAAGGAGGAAAAATCTTTGGTGTAGATGAGGCTGTAGAGAAGATGGGGGTGGAATTTCTGGGGATGGAATTTTCCAAAGGGACTAGTTAATCACCTGATTCCCACTGAAGGCTGGACCTGCCTTTATGCCTAAAACTGGGAGGGGAAGACAAAATAATTCTGATCTGTAGTTGAATTTATCTCCTTTTATGAGATTTTGTTTCTCCCATCCCCTCTTTTTTCTTTTCATTTTGTCTTCTGTTCAGCAGCTTTCACATGCACTGTCCTTTGTGGAAGTTTGGATGCTGATACAATTCCAGAACCATGATATTCTTTCCTTTTAAAATGCACAATAGTTTCTGTGGCTTTTTCTTCTCTTGGCTGTGCTGGAAACAGCACAAAGGGCTTTCCCTGGTTTTGAGTTTCATCACAGATTTCCAGCTTGAACTGCCCTTAAGGTACAAAAGCATCTGATCTGAGTTTGTGGCTTTGAATTTGTGACATTCAGTTTCTGATTTTTCTTAGGTTAATTCTCATTTTGGCTGAGTTTCATGATGCAGAGTAACATTTTTACCTCATTAATATGACTTTACATTCACTTAGTCCTAAAAATGAGTATGAAAAAAACCAGAATCTGAGATTTTAAACAACAGAGTTGGGAGCAGCCCTTGCTGAGATGGTATTAAATAAAAGCTGTGAGGAGTTCCTATGGGCTGCTGTGTTAAGAACATAAAGAATTCTGTGCTGTGGAGTGTCTGCAGACTCGTGATCACAATCTGTAGATAGTTCTGTGTGGTGCTTGTGAGCAGTTTTTATGATTAAGGATTGACTGCTATGAGTAAGAAAACCATTGTATCTCTCTCTGCTGCTGTTCCATTTGTAAATGTAAAATTAGGAGATGTAGATAATTCCCTGCTCTGCCACCACAGGCTGTGCAACCTTGGGCAAGCCATGTCTGTGTTCACCTGATACAAGAAGCGATAATGCAGCCCCAGAAGGGTGCTTTGAAACCAGGCACGTTCAAGATTAAAATATTGTGGTGGCAGTGGTGAAAAAAAGCCCCAGTGTGCTCCAAGCAGTGCATTTGATCAGTCCTCCAGGTCACAGGAGATTTAAAGGCCATCTGTGCTATGACTCCATTGGCTTCCATAAACCAGGATCAAACGTGGTTCGTGCATCTGTGTGGTCTGACCCCTTTGAATTCTCTGGTCAAGTTATGTCAGGAAGGGAGAGGAGCACTGAGGTTTGCTATCAATTTTTATGTGGGTCTTTACAGCAAACAAAACCGTGTCAACAGCTGATGGGAGTTTTGCAGGATTTTGTCACAGTTTCAGGGACATGAGGAGCAAGCTGAGATGTGCTTTTCAAGTTACAGCATAAAAATGCTCTGAATATTTTCGAGGCAGTTAATATGGGGGTTATAAAGTAAATTATTTCCCCCCCATGGAATAGTTTAATGCCAGAACTGCTGAACTAGAACACCAGCTATTATTTTAGGAATACAGTTTAAACCCCTTGCTTTTCCATATTTTTTAAGCCAGAGGTTACTCCTTTATTAGTTTTGTATTTCCAGACATAAAGAGGAGAGTTGCTTTGTGGCCACATAATTCTGTCCCAGCTGGGAATGGCTGAAAGGGCTGACTGATTACTCTACAAAGCTGGTTTGCAAATCCAGGAAAAAACCCAAGGTTTCTTTCATCAGGGCATCAAAGCTGAGTTTTTTTAACATCATGCTAGTACTGCTTCCCAGCTGGAATGTGTTAACTGCAAGCATTATTGTCAGGAATGGCAAACATCAGGTAACATTGCACTGTGGAGCTGGAAATGATTCTCAGACTTTTCTCTTACAGCTCTCCTTGAAATCCATATCCTGAATTTTCCTTCCTAAGGTCCAGGCCTGCATTTCTTGCTGCTTGGTGTAACTTTGTGCTTGTTGTGTTCAGTCTGTGATTTAGTGAGCAGAGCACTGAATGGCAGAGATGTGGGGTTAGGATAACATTTGGTTCTCTGTTATTTTGGTGCTGTGTCTGTACCTGGAGACTCAAAGCAGGGCTGAGCTCTGACAGGTCTGGCTGCTTTGCAGATAAGGATTTTAGAGATTGAATTGAACAGCCATTCAGAGCATCAGGGTTCCCAGCAGTGACATTCCTTGCTGCCTGAGTAGGAATGATGTTAACCACTCTCTGCCCAGCTCCTTAATGAAAGTTTACACTGTGCATCTTTGTGTACCAGCAGTAAGATTCATCCTAGTTGATAAAAGGAGATTATCCATTGAAAAAAAAAAAGCAGTGTAAGTTCATTTAATGTCGTCCTTATTAAGTAAAATGGGAGACTTAGCATTTTGCATTTTATCATACATTCATATTCATTTGCTGCGTTTCTATCACTTAGATCAATCATCTTTGTGTGCGATCTCACTTGTTTCATTTGTGGGCTTTCTGGAAGAGAGGTGAAATTATTCACAGCAAAAACTGAAAATATGGGAAAAGCAAGCTTTGATGTGACAGAATATTATCACAAAGTGGATTATTGCTTGCTCTTACTATACATATGTAGATATATTTGATTCCTTGTTACCAGGTTAAAATGTTGATAACTATTGCAGGATAACTGTGATTATAAGTCACAGAAAAGGAAAAACTTCAGAATTTGCTGCTAAATAAGCAGTATAAATCAGGGAGTCCTTTGGACCAGTCCCATTGGGCTGTGGAAGTTTGGGGACCTCAATATTTCATAGAAGGACTTAAGGCACAGTCCTCTGATGGAGAGATGTCAAAATAGCAGGAGGGGTCAGCTCTGATCTCTCTGGTGAGGCTGGAATTTGTCCAATTTGTTCTTACCTGTGGGCTTCCCTCCCACACCTCAGTTTTGTGCTTTTGTTGCACACGTTTTACTGAGCAGGAAAGGAGGGCTGCTGAAAGCTGCCTTAAAAACACAGCTCCGAAGGGATGGGGGGAAAAGAGGGCAAGTTCTTTTTAATTCCCATTTGTACAAATCACTCACAGATTAAGGGTTTTGGCCGATAAAGAGAGGTTCAAAATGAAATGTATGGCCCCCATGTGGGCTTGATAGGGAGCACTGAACAAAATGCTCCATTTCCAAAAGCCACTTCCCCACTCTGTTCTCAGGGAGATGATGAGGAGGAAGAGCTAAGACGAAGGCTTTGCAGCTGATTAATCACTGGCAAGCACTAATCACTGGTGCTGTGTTTGGGATCATTATTCAAGGACTTCCAGAAATAAACCCAAGAACTACAACAGTAGCTTTCTCTGATTATTTTTCTGTGCCTGGCCCTACTTTGTGTTTTGAGCCAACCATTCCTCTCCCTCCAGTTTGTGGGCAGTGATCTCAAACCATCCTGGGGAGTTCATTCTGGGAGCTGACTCATATTTACAACTTCAAAAGAGCCTGTTTATTCTGGAATCCACTCTAAAATCATAGCTAAGGGTTTGTAGCATGTTTAAATGTGTATGTCTGCTTGAAAAATAGTTTGAGGTGGATCTTTGTCGTGTGTAAATTGGCACAGCCCCTCCAGAGCAGAAAGAAACCAAGCAGGTTTCCACCCACAGAAGTTTGGACCCCTTTGATTTTCCTCTTCCGTGTGTATAATGCACAGAGAAAGAAGACAACCCTCTTTAATCTGGGGAGAATTTAGACACTCATCAAGCACTAAAGAGGCACCATGCCGAGGCTGAGAGCTGAAATCCCAAGGATGAAATCAAGTAATTGCTTTATCTCTTTCTTTTCAGAGAGATGCTTAAAGGCAAAACTAAAAGTAAATGAATGAATGGAGCCAAGTGGATTTAGAGGAGGGTGGATGTGTTCATCTTGCAGGGGAAGCAGCAGCAAAGACAAATTCTGTGCAGCTCCCAAAGGCTGGCAGCATTCAGCCTGCAGTGGGGTCTGTCTTCATCATCTCACTGAAGGGAAGATGTGCTTCATAAAGGACAAAAAGTTTGATCTGAGCTTTGTTGTTTCAAGTAGCTTGTAATCAGTTAACTGCCATAAATATTGTGTTCAGCAGTTAACTGAGTGCTCTGAGATCCCAATATTTGCCAATCCCCTGAGCTGTTGCAGTAGTGATTTAGTGATTTTTTTTTTCTTGTGAATATAATTTAAGAGATTCATATTTGCAGAAAGACAAAACAGTCTAGAAGAGGGAAGGCAGGGAAAGGTTGGGCACTATTTTTAAATGAGCTATTCAGTCTGCATAACAACATGACCATTTTACAGTCACATTCTGTTGCAGCCAGTTTTTCATACTTTGCAATAGGTTGGGATCTGTTTATTGCTACTGGAGGGCTTTTTTTTTTTTCCCTCAGCTTTTTCTCATGTAGATGGTTTTATGCTTCTCTTCTAGGTTAGGAACAAGAAATGCAAATTTTTTACCAGACTTGAATAACCAAGCTGTTTCCAAGGAAAAGAGTTTCAGGCTTGGATGTTAGGTTCTGGGCAAAGAATTCATGGTATTTTTGAGCTCACTTTGTGTAAATGAATGGTGATACAGCAAACTTAAGTAAGGCTAGTAATAAAAAGGTTAAAAAAATCTATCAAGTTCTTTATTTATGGCAAGGAGGCTTCTGGCTTGTTGCTTGTTCAGTTTGTGGGAAAGTATTGACATCAACTTCAGCTGCAGAATGAGGAGTTTACACTACAGACTGCATTTTGCTTCAACCCCAGGGGCCAGGTTTGCACAAGAGCTCAGCCTACAAGTTAAAAAAGGAAGAAATTACCGAATTTCTGAGCCCTGAAGGTTGGGTCTCAGAATTGTTGCCTCTGGGTGCTGGCTACTCCCAGACTCCAGATGTGGTAATGCAATTCAGCCTGAAAGTCTGCCCTCTAGAAGTGTTGTAGCTTTAATTTTGGCCCCTGAGAAGGCCAATTAACTCATACAGACCTAATGACAGCTCATCTGCACTTTAATTAACTGGGGCTATGATCACATTCAGTACAGGAGCCCTACAAAAATGCCACTCACATTTCACTTTAAGTGTTCTGTGTCAGACATCATCACCCAGGAATGAACTGCTGCTATTAAATTTCATAAACAATCATTTGAAATAAAGAGTTGTCACAGGAACAGACTTAAGCAGCATTTTAATGTTGCATCAAAGGCACTGCTGTGCTGAGAATCACAGAACTGCCCTCCAGTCAGAAGGAAAAGGTCACCAGGTCTTGGCCATACTCACCTGAGTGGCCAGGTATCACCTGGGTGTGATTTATCTCTTCCTTTTGGAAGTTACAGATGTAGTTTGGGAGATCCTGAGGCCACCAGAACTCTGTTGGCATTTGTCCTGGGAGCACCCAAAGTGTGTGTGCCAGTCCTGGCTGGGGGCAGGAGCTGCTTGGCAGTGAGCTGGCTCTCACAGTGAGCAGCAGAGCAGGAAGAAATTCAGAACAGTCACTGCCGTGGCCAAAGAGGGGGAATATTTACATTTTGTTTCTCATATCCACTTTCTGAATGTTTAATTTAAGGGCACCATGTGTGTCATGTGGCTGAAGTTGCTTTGAGGAAATCCAGTGATTCCTGCTCAGTGCAGAGCAGTGGAAGTTGTGACCCTCCCAAAAATGAGATCCACAACTGCACCTCCTGAACAGCATCACCTTGTTAGAATTATAAATGAGAATGAACTCAGGCTCCTGTCTGGCTGCTGTATTGGGAACCATGGGATTTTTGGGGAATCCTGGTTGGGTGAATCAGCTCAGTCAGAATGAAATGTGAAATGCACTGCTTGGGGAATCTGCAGTTCACTCCAATTGTGTAATCAGGGCAGGGACATGGTGGCATTGAACCTGTGCCTGGGTGGTGTGAACTGCTCTCACAGTTCACGTGGCATCGTTATTTTTTGCAGAAATAGACAAATAATTTCTCATATTAATAGAAGTTCAGTTCTTTGTGGATATAACAGTAATTTTCAACAAAACAGGTACATTTTTTTAGCTATCCATCACTTTTGGAATTGCTAGAGAGCTCTCCAGTTCTGATCATTTCAGCAGGAATAGTTCTGTCTGCACTAAGACCAGGTCAGGCTCAGTCTCCAAGAGTTTGGTGCCTTGGAGCAAGTTCATGGATTCTAAGAGGAGCTGCCAACGCCATCTAGAGTTGAGGCTGCCTGAGATTTCTCATTTTACAGGAATTATTGTAAGGAAATAACACCTATTTCTCAGCACTTCTGGCAGAAATACTGTAAAAAAATAAATAAGTATTATCCATTAGCAGAGTGCCTTTTTCAGCCTCACACTGGAAAAGGAGAGATGTGCTGTAAGTTCCTTCTCTTCACTCATGGGCTGTGTTCATTTTTCTTGAAGCAATTTTGCTTCTTGAATCCTTTTCCTTTGCCTTTGAGTGCCAGGTTTGGTAAGGTCTGACACACCCAGTAACCCCCCTCATATCTGCAGTTAGAAAAACCTGGAGAAATCCAAACCTACCATGGAAACATGCTGGTTTAATCAGGATTTTTATCAACTGTTCTGCTTTGCTTCCCCAAGTGTTTCAGGATGCTTTCATAGCAGGTATAAGGAAAATTCTGGGAGGGGGAAATGAGGATTTCTATGTAAAATGTGGGATTTGAGGGGGGTTAGAAGGAAAGATAACTGGGTGAAATGTTTCAATCCCATGATTTCCTGCAGGGAATGGCTGTTTTTTCCTTGGGAAGGCTGTTCTGAAGGAATGGTGTCAGATCCCTTCCCTGCTGGAAGTGGGAGTGGAGCTGGGATGGGGCAGGATGATTCTCTCATGACAGCAGAAAATCCTTCTTTGCTCCCTGTCATCCATGAAAACTTTAATCCTGCTTTGTATGGGGAATGAGATCCTGAGTGCCAGTAGTTACTCCCTCAATGAGGCTGAAAACCACCAGAATTCAGTATTTTAGTGAATTATCTGGAGACTAGGAACCAAATCTAGGCGTGCCAACCTCTATCTTACTTCTCTGCCCATTAGCCCGTGCTCACCTTTCAAGGTTTGTTTTAATTGGCAGCATTTCTAATGAGAAATGCAGCTCTAAAAGCCAAAAGCACGTTTGTCTTCTTTAGTTCTTGAGGTGCTTTGTTGTGAGGCTGGTTATGGTTCAGTTGAAGCTTTTTGAGCTGGGGACAGTGGTGAGGCTGGAAGGAAATGAATGGAAAATGCAAAACAGGAGGAGATTTAGCAGGACAGAGTTGTTCATGTGGTTATTTGGCAGTTATGGGAATTAAATGTGCCCAGGAAGTTCCCTACTTGACTGTATCATACCATTGATTCCCACCAACATAAAATGCTAATATTCCATCAGTGAGGTTTATTTATGCTCTTGTTGTAATAACTTGAAAAATGCTATGAAAAATCCTTTATTTACATTAGTAATGCCACTAATATTTCCTGGATCTGGTGAAGTTATTGCTTTTTGCTGCTTAAGGAGATGTGGTAATTCAAGTATACAAGCTTGAAGGAAAATGCAGAGAGGTGTTTCTCTGAAAGGAAATGAAGCTAAAACTCCTAGGAAATATTTCTAGCCCACATCAGATTGAAATATGTCCAACAGAGAGATTTCAGTGGGTCTGTTCTGAGATCTGAGGCAGCACCCACAGAGCTCTGCTGTGCTCCAGATGGATGGGATGGCCAGGGAAAGATGGATCAGCTCTGCTGTGCATGGAGGGGCTCACAAAAAATAGAATTCTTCTGGAAATTAGTTCTTTAATTCATGTGCCAGGAGCAGATGGGAGCAGCTCATGTGGGTTTGTGGGGTGAGGGCAAGGCTGAGATGGGCTGAGGACACAACAGCACTCAGCCCCTCCTTGGGCTTGCTCTAATTTGAACAATAATAATTTGAACAATAATATTTTTGAACTATTCTGTCAGTTTGTTCACTCAGCAAACAGCAGTGTTCACAGCTTCACACTGCAAACACCATCACCAGTCCTGTGAGTGCCACTAAAGCCTTGAAATACAAAATAAGCTCGGTGTGGTTGTGAAATGCTGAGCAGTAAATATTTTACTTGTTTGCTTCCACTTAAAATTGAATCTTGGAGTTTTTACATGCAAATTCTATCAAGTACCGATCTTTGTTCAGCCTTTGCAATGTGTTTTGATTTTTTTTTTCCCCTCGTTAATTTAAAAGCATTTGGGAAAGGAAAAGAGCCAGTGTTTTCTAATTGGTTAACATAAAGTGAAATTGCTAAATCCATATGTAGGCACCAGACTGTGCTTTGTTTCTTAATGGGGCTAATTTTGCTGAGACCTGAGGGACCTGAGCATCACAAATCAGGTTTCCTGTGCAGGTATTTCAGTTTAAGAGGCTTCTTCAATTCTCAGCTGCCTACCAAGGGGGCAGGACTGACATCTGCATACTTGGGGAAAATATCTGAGTTGCTGCTAGAATCCATGATAAGAGCATGTAGCTTTATATTGGAAATTTTAATTTATCTTGCTCAGATTTTCAGTCAGTCCCAAGCAGTAAAAAGCCAGAAGGAGTGAGTCCATTGCTGTGACTGAGTTGCTGTCATGTTCTTATTTTTAGATGAGTTGGACTTTCTTTACCTTCTGTAAATATTAATGAAAATGAAATTTCTCACCTCTTTACAACTGGTATCAAATATCTGAACAAATCTTTGTCTCCTCTTCCACCACCTGTATTATTACTGGCATCTCTTACCATGTGCAGCTATGTGAATGAATGGTGAAAATATGTTTAACTATCCATTTTCCCATTGCTTGAGTCAACCACTAATATGTTTTTGGTTTTATAATTTGAATAGTATCACTCTCCATTACATAATCACCCTTTTAAAGACCCCAAGCCATTTTTTTGAGCTCTAGTTAAAGCCCCAGGCATTTCTTTCTGCAAAAGAACTTTTAGTTATTTTACTTTAGCTTCTACCTACTTAGAAATGAGTGGCCTAAGGTAACTCAGCATCCCTAGGAGAATTACAGATATGGTGCCTCTACTGTGGGATTACCTTATTTTGGATAACAAACCTTCATCTGAACTCAGAGTTTTATCATCTTGGCATAATTACAGTGAGGAGTTGTGTGGTTTATTCTTGACCAGTGGATCTAAAATCCTCTGGTTTTTCTTATCACCACTGCTTCCACAAAGAATCCCTCAGCTCTTGATCTCTGCAAGTTTCTGACCTGCAGTTTTGGGAAAGACAGTGCATTTAGAACAGTTAAAAATTTATTCCAGCTCTTTTGCATTTGAAAGATCTTGGTCCTGTGTGAATATCTGGTATTAGTTCCCCTCTAGATATCAGCAGGAGAACTCTCAGAGGAGCAGAGCTGACAAAAGCCCCTTGGAGCAGCAGGGTTTTGGCAGCTGGGAGTTCCTGGTGCCTGCTGCTGTGTTAGGGGAGGCTGGAGCAGCAAGGCACCAACCTGGCTGGGCTAGATTTGCTCTTTACCTGTTCTGCTGTGGATTAAATGAGAACAGATTTTTTGGCTCCGAGCATCTGTGCATAAATTCCGTCTGAATAGGAGGTGAGTTATGAAATGAGATCAGCTCTGAAAAGTAATTCTAACCACAGCTAATTTAAAAAAAAAAAAAAAACTGAATATAAATTGCTACCTTTTGAGCAGCCAAAGAAAATGAGGAGCTTGTGTAGGCGCTGAGATTTTGCCAGATTTTGTATTGATTCGTGTTAAGTCTGGTTTGCTTGAAAGGATGTTTCAGAGTGGGTGTGAATTTTGTGCATCATCAAGAGGATGAAGGCACCTTAAGCTGGGATGAGTGCAGGTACAGAATGCTGTGTGCAGCTTTGGTTTGATCCCCATCACTAACAGCCACCTGTGTGACCTGAGCAGGCTCTGTGACCTTTCCTGCTCCTGCAGCGTGCTCCCATCTGTGCTTTCTGAAGTGAGCACTGTCTGTGCTGGCATCTGTGCTCTGATGAGATGGGAACAATTATCAGGCTGGTGCAACTTCCAGTTGCTGCCTGGCTGGACTGGATCTGAACCAGCCATCTGGAGGAGAAATTCTTTTATTTTTTTATTTGCTAAGTTTTCTGAGCTGAAGGATGGCAGCTGAGGAGAGGGGACTGGAGGGCAGAAGTAAATACTGATCGTGTAAGGAGGAAAATAAAGTGAGACAAGGCATGACAAACAGCGGTGTGCCATTGAGGACAGTGCTCAGTGTGCCAGAGAATCCTGTCCTGTGCTCCATGAGAGCTCTGGCCATGAGACATGCCCTGGGAAGCTTTCCCAAAGTGCTGTGTACACTGCTGGCCACTTCAAAGCAGAGCTCTGAGCCCAGCTCTGAGCCCAGGCAGGCGTGCAGATCTAAAGTACACAGCACTGCCTTTGGAAGGGGCTGCACAGCTTCCCACAGCTCTCCCTGCTGCAGGAATCCAGCTCTCTGGGACTTTGGGTGATGTTGGACACGTTGTTTATTCCATCTCAATTCTGGTCTCTTGACTCCACAGCAAGGAGAGCAGCACACCTCTGCCTCACTGAGCTTTGGGCATAGGAGCTGCAAGGTTCTGTGGCTGATTATTGCAGCCAGAAAAGGCTGCCATATCCAGGGTGTTTATCCCAAATCAGGGCTAAGGTTCAGAGTTTTGGGGCTAGGAGCTGCAAGGTTCTTGGGCTGATTATTGCAGGCAGAAAGGGCTGCCATATCCAGGGTGTTTATCCCAAATCAGGGCTAAGGTTCAGAGGGAATGTGTGATCTGCAGAGTGCCTCTGCTAGAGCTGGTTCTAATTAGTAATTTTTATGAGCTCCAGAGTCAGACAAAAATGAGGAGCCCTCCCCTTGTGTAGTTTCCTGTTTGCTGGGTGCATGTAAAAGAGATCTGGCCCTGATGTATGTTAATAATGAGCTGATAATGTAAGCCAGCTGAGAGATGTGGAGTTAGCCTGGTCTGCTGCCAAGCAGGAGGTGAAAGTTCAGGAACTGACTCATGTTGCCAAGACCTGGTCCTGTGGAGAAGGTCTGCTCATTAATAGATTGAGTTTCTCATTAGGGCTACAGAGCATATGCTTACAGCTTTTGGGTTTCAGGCTGAAACCCAATCCCAGTAAAAGCCTGCTGAACAGAGAGGCAGATTTACTGGTAAATAAAGGATTAAAGGAACACTTGGCAGGGTTGTTGGACTGGAAACCTGACTGGCCTTTGAAGATTTCTCCATCTTTTAGGTCCTCCCTTTAAATTTATACCAAGAGGAGACATGTTGTGCTCTTTACCACACAGCCCAGAGGGCAGGAGCTTTCCACAGCCTGCTCTGCATCCAGCAAGGGTAGAAGATGCTTGTATCTGTCTTCATAATAATGCATGATATTGCCTTTAAAGTAAAACATCCCATATGAGTTGTTAGCTCAGAGGAGCCTGGTTAAACAAGGCTTCCCTCCCACCCCCCTCATTCTGTCTGCACAGAGAACAAGACTCTGCATTAGTTTTCAGAGCAAGCAGCTCAGCATTTACAGCATCTCTAAAACTACTCTTGTTCTCTTTGGTTTTTTGAATGAGAGTCTCCAGCAAACAGGCACCAGTGCCTGCTTGGGTTACAGCCTGTGACATTCAGTACAGCTGGCCATGAATGGAGTTCATACTTGGCTAAACAGCTTTAGCAAACTGAAATGCAGACAGGTTTAAATAGATTTATAAAGGGGAAAAAAATAAATATATAGCAGTCCAAAAGCCCTACAGCTGACAAGAGTGTTAATACAGCACTTTGGGAATTCAGAGTGGCATTTGCTTTGTATTTCTTTATTGAAGGAAAAATGATCCCTATTAAAGTTTTGGTTCTTGAGTGAGGGTGATGTAATGGCTCTTGTACCACTCTGCCTTAGCTGGCAAGGGTTACCTGGGGAGATATGGAGCCAAAAGAAACTGCAGGACAGGCCTTGGGAGCTGCTCAGGATGCTCAGAGTTTTCTTTTGATGAATTGGAGTCATTGCTTTGTTAGCTAATGAAGGAGACAGGAGTGGAGACAGCCGTGAATTTTATTGACCCCCTCTTCCAGCAGAAGGGTTTCCTTTGTTCCTGCCTGCCCAGGAGCCACAGGCATCTTTAATCACTGCTGCAATCCTATTGTCTACATCCAATAGCTGTGCTGGACCACAGGCTTCACTGCAGCCGCATGTCTGACACCAGAAAAGTTACAGCAGGGAGAAGGTGCCCAGCTTTGACCAGCCTGAGTCAGTTCAGGAGCTGGATTTACAGTTTATTTACAGAAATGAGAAATGAGCTGTAGTTGTGAGTGTGTGCACAAACACACATTTTATCTGTTCTTGTGCATGCAGCACGTTTCCTTGTGATCATACACACTGTTGCTGTTACACAAAGAACTGTATTTTTTCTTTTACTTGCTAAGAATGAGCAGAAGCATTTTTTTTCTAAGCCCAAAGCCTCTATTGAATGTCCCAGACCAAGATTTGGTGATGGAGTCCACCATGTTGTATTGAGACATCTCTGGCCAGACACATCCATCCCTTAGAGGGCAGATAAAAACACTCCTAATGCTTAATAACATAAATTTGGAGGAGCTCTTATGTAAACATATTCAACGAGCCCTCATTAATTTCCCTTAGGAGCCAGGCTGAATGAGGATGAGTTTCAAAGAAAGGAAGAAATTAAATTTAATGTTAAGGACTGCACATGTTGGGAAAAAATTGTAGGAGGCACTGTGTGTTTTTAGCTGTGTGAATTAGGGATCTGTGGCAGGGACATGGGGGAGGAGGAAGGTTTGGAAGTTATATTAGGAAAGGATAAAAATAGTGCTTGCAAAATATATAGCAGGGCTCTATTGCATTGATTTGCAGGGAGCTCTCAGTGGTTCTTGAGCACAGCAGCACTTTAGGAGCACGACACATTCAACCTCTTGGAGAGATGGTGCGAGTCATTTGCTCTGTGCAGTTTTGTGGTGCTCAGCATAACAAGCTGGCATCCATCATTGTCATTTGTCTTTGGCAGTGACTTTAAGGACACTTGAGAAGCAGCAGGAAGGCAGGATTGTGCTTTCCACCCACTCCAGAAAATACAGAGTTACTCTGCTGTACCTTCAGAGCTGCACAGGCCAGCTCTGCCTCTGGCATTAATGCCCTCCCTAAAGTTGCACCAAATTCCTGCTGTGCTTTGAAATCAACTGGATCCAGGTTTTTGTGTTCATCCTAGGCAGGGCTTTATTTTTGGCCTCTGAATGTGCTCCTCCTGTATAAACTTCATCTTGGAAAAGAACAACTTGGTCCCATTGGCTTCTGCATCCTCATTGCAGAGCTGGAATTGCCAGATGTGTTCTCCCACTTTGCTCGGGTGTGGCACTGATGGAGTTTTGGTTTGGCCCTTCCTGGGCAGGCTGTAGCAAGCCATGAGGGCAAATAAAAGAGACTTTAGAGAGTGACTTCTCAATCATCTTCTCTGCCTTAAAAACAGAATTAAAACCACGTGTTCATCATTCTCTGCTGCGTTTTCTCCCTGTGATTTAGCATTGTTGGGTCTGCTTGTGTTCCTGCTTTCCCCTTCTCCCTGCCAGCACCACAACCACTTTGTTCTCTCATTTTTTGCCCCACTCCTGTTTTTGGTGCAGGTAACTGGGCAGAGGAGATGACAGAAGGGCTGAATTTGGGGACTGGGGCTTGAGGAGCCCCTTCCCTCCTGTTTGTGCCCCTCAGAACCAGGGGCCACCAAACAGCACCCAGTGGCTGCCAGGGAGAGCTGGGATGCTCCCACAAAGCTTTTGAGTCAGGACAGGATACCTGAGAGGCAGAGTTTGCTCACCCCAAGATCCACAGTGGCCTTTGCTGTCTTAGCAGCAGCCAGGGCACTTCAAAACCATCCCTTGGAGGTGTTTCAGAGTGGGTGTGAATTTTCTGCATCATGAAGAGGATGGGAGCACAAAGACACCAGTGCTCCAACCACCCTTTTGATGAATCCCTGGGAAAGAAGGTGTTTAACCAGCTAAATTTCCGCTTGGTTTCTGTCCTGCTGCTCTTCTGGAATGATGAGCTGCTTTGTGCTCTGTGACAAAGAATTGCTTGGAGGTTAAAGGTGATGCAGAGTTCATTTCCCCAAAGGGCAGGGCTGTCCCCCACCCCCTCAGCCTCATTTCTCAATTAATCTTCTCATAAATCCTCATCGCATTTTTGAAATGGAGATGATTAGCAGGGTTGTAGGCAGGATATTGGGATGTTCTGGCATGGTTTAAGTCACAGTTTGCATACAAGGAACTATTTAATTCATGGTATTAAAAATGTGCGTGCATTGCATCTGTTAGTGTTCCAAATTCCTCCATGAAGGAGAGGAGGAGAAAGTAAAGAAGGATAAGTAGCTGCTTTACTCTTAAATTTTCATATAAATAATAAACTTTTTTTTTTTTCAGGGAGCAATTAAAAACTATTTTTGGGGCTGGGTCATTGCTGGTATAGCGCATTGTGATTTTTCTGTATTTTGTGAAACTTTATTGATTTATACCAGTGGTGGAACATTCCTGAGAGTGAAATGTTGAACTGAGAATTCAACAGTTAATGCTGATCCAAGTCAGTACTTCCAGGGTCTGTTTTTCTCCACGATTTAGATGTTTTACACCAAATTTTCAGATTCCTGCAGACGCCAGGCAGCGGAGGTTGAGGCTCTTGGTTCCCACTCATTAAAGCTGCCAGACTGGAGTCTGATCTTGGCAGCTTTTGCTGCCTTACCTTGCCAAGTTCCACCCATCAGCAGCAGGGCTCTTACACCCTTACCTGCCTGCTTTGGTGCTCTCACCTGCTGCACACACAGTGCCCTGCTCCTGTCTGCTTTCTGTGCTCAGCTTTGAGAGAACCTGCTGGAAAAGCCAGCCACACTGCCTGAATTCCTGCCCAGGCAGTGGGGAAGGTGATTGCAGCTCCTGGATGTGCAGTTGCTGAGGTGGGATGAGGAGGGGTTTGTTCCCAGCAGAGTCCAGGGAATGCCAGCCCTGGATGTGAGTTACCAGTTAGGAACATATCAAGGTGTGTGCTGGGAGTTATTGCAGACCCCTGGCTCAGATCTGATTGTAAGAACCCCCTTTTTTCCTTTTCAGCCTTGGAATTGCTCACTGCCAAGTTGTACTTGGCTCTTGGATTAATGTAATATCCCTTGTACCTGGAAAAGCAGAGCCCAGTGGAGGCTGGGTGTCAGTGTGGGGCAATGTGTGATAAAGTTTTGTGTTGCTGGCTGGCTTTATTTTTAATTAGTACCTATTTACAAGAAAAAATACTCTCTTTTTTTTCTTCCTGGATAATAAGGGGAAAAAAACATTGATAAATTTATTGAATGCTCTGCATTCTCCTTCTACACATTTGCAGCTGAAAGCTGCAGACCTGAGCTCTTGGGTACTCTTGGCTCTCATGGTAGTGGAGTGCTGAGCAAATTGCCCATTCAGGCTCTAGGACCCTAATCTCTATTTAAACAAGGAGCTGTGCAAAGCAATTCAGTGTCTAAACAGAGGGGTGAGTGCCTATCAGCATCTGACAGGCTCAAACAGCAGAGGAAAGCACAGAGCTATTAAAAACTAGAGGAGGAGACACAGGACAAGGAATTGATTCATTGCCAAGGCCAGAACTTGTTCAAGTTTGTAACTTACATCTTGCATGTTCCCATTTTTAAGACATTTGAGTACTTAAAAAAAAAACCAACCAAGCCAGCTAACTGTGATATTCGTGTATTTTGATCATTATGGCACTCTGACCAAACTTTAAAATGTTGTGGAGGCTTTGGTGAGCCATCCTGTAATGCTAAATTTGCTACATCCCCTGCAGAGAAATGTCTTTCTCATAAATGTTCTGCCATGGAAATTAGGCTTCTTCAGCTCTGTGTGTTCAGTGGAAAATAAACAGTGCAGGTCTCTGAGAAGGTACTGGTTAAGATACAAAATACTGACCACATTATCTACTTTATTCTCACTCTAACTTCCATTGGGTTATTTTTGCCTGCTTTAAAGGCCAGGAAAACCCCCCAGACAGACAATATTTTACTTGGTGTTTTGTGTGATGAACTTGACATGGTTTTGACTCTCAAATCAAAGTGAATGACAGCTTCTCTCATTTCACACCCAGAAACAGGGCTGCAGGTTTCCTATGGCTACCACGTGTTCCTGATGGAGCTGGCAGTAAACTCTGGTGTCCCAAATGCTCCTCTTGTCTGCAGCTATCAGGCAGGATGGGCTGAGGTGCTCTCTGCTTTGTCCTGGCAGTGCTGACACAAAGGATGGGTGCAGAATCCCTGGAGTTTCACAGTGAGGCAAGCAGGGCTGCCAGCAAAGGCCAGCCTGTGACATTTTGCCCACCGTGTGCTGCTCACAGGACACTGACATTTGCAGCCTCTGGCCAGCACAAAACCTGAATAGTGTCTGGATAGAAGTTTTCCAACCCTTTCCTCTCAACAAGAGCTTTCATTAGTGGAAATTCGAGTTGCAGGTATTTATCTTTGACTCCACACAGCAAGCTCAGTTAAATAGGTCAGATGGCAGCAGAGACAATTGGGGATGTCAGCCCTGGGAGGGGAGTGATTCTGGAAATCTGCACTGACCTTTGCATGTACACTGTTGTTTTACAGACTCTTAAGGTCATCAACCAGTCTGAGAAAACCATTTATAGATTTCAGTCCTGAATGTCAGGCAGTCTCTGTGAGTAGAGGGTCAGGGAGAAGATAGACCTGTAATAAAAGGATATCTTGGTATTTTGCAGCCAAAGGATGGGATGTGCAGAACTGCAAAAAAACATTGCAGGCTGTTATGAAAATATTGGAAACGCATTTCTGATGTGCAGCTTTCTGAGAGTTCTGGCTTTCCAAATGAGACTTTAAAGCTTCTCTTTGCTGGTAGTGAAAAGGCTGTGCCTCCCAAGCAGCTATTTGTGGTTTACACACGTGTCTGTTGTGTTGGTAATCCTGGGGAAAATGGAACAACCTGACAGATGTTGGATGAGGCTTTAGGATGCAGAGGTCTAATCCTGGGTTCTGATCGATGCAGCCAAAGCCAGGAGTTTTACACGTGGCTGTGACACTGCTCTGGAGGGTCTGCACAGGCATTCACCCTTCTCATTCTCAGGGAGTTCCTGCAATGAGCTCTAGCATCTAATCATGCTCTGGTGGAAATATCTTTTTATCCACTTTGAATTGCCATCATTTAGTTTCAGTGACCATCCTGTTGTTTTTGTGTTGTCAAGGAGTGCAGAGGCTGCTGGAGTATTTTTGTTCAGTCCTTGCTTTAGGTGCTTGTTGTGTTCCTGACAGCTCTGAAATGCCACTGGTCTGCCTCTGCTGCAGAACAATGGGGCAAGTGTTCACTTCTGCACTAAACCCAGCATTGTCTGTGGAACTTCAGTGAGGATTTGATCTCTGGTAATATACAAAGGGTAAATTCATTAAGGATATACTGTCAAAATGGGAGAGGAGTCTATTTAATAAAATATTACTGCAATTTTTAATTTAACAGTATACTGGATGAATGAAGTTAATCTCTCCTGCTGAAATAAAGTAGGAAACTTGTTTACAATAATTGATTATAATATCTCCCAGCAGTCTTTGCAATGTGTTTTAATTGAACTCTGATCTAGGCTAAATAAGACTGTGTCTAAATCTGGGCTTAAAAGATCTGGTTGGTTACCAGACTCTGTACTCCCATAGAAGTGAACAGGAATATCCCATCCCAGGTCAATCTGCAAAACCCTGCAGGTCCAAACCTATCCTTGGCCTTCAGCTTTCAGTTCAGGGAGCTCTGGATTCAAAAAAGAACCGCTAAAATAATTTTCTTAGCGTTAATTTTGTTTGATGAAATTGCCCTCACCAGGTGCTCACAGAATATTTGAGAATAGGCTGCAATTTCCCTCGAATGTTCGCTCTGTGGATTTCTTTGCCAGATTTATTTTCAGCTTCACAAATTGGTCATCATAAGCATTTGACACTTGACATTTTCTGTGTGCAATTAGTCCGGGGGTGTGTCTGGTCCCTCAGAGGATGGGGGAGCAGATCTGATGGGCACACATGAGGGACAGAAACTGTGGCTTCTGCAGCTACCCTGCCATCCAGCTGATTTTTGGAATGGTCACAGAACTTCAGCTTTTAAACCAGGAGGGAATGTGAGGCTCCAGTTATCCCTAGAACTTGTGCTGAGAAAAATGTGCCTTTAAGGGGAGGAATCCAGCCTGGATGTGAAGACAAGGACGAGCCATTGCTCCTTTGTTGCAGTATTTAATCACCCTACAGTTCAGAATCTGTTCCATATCCTGAATTTGAGCTTGTTTGGTTTAAGATTCCACTCGGCCTTTCCATCAGCAAAATTCCATTTTTCTGGATGTTAAGAAAAGGGAACTTGGAGGGGATGAGAGTACAGCTGAGGTCATTCTGAGGTCTGAGTGAATGTGTTTGCTGAGCTCTAGTTCTCAGCAAAATATTGCTTCAAAGATTTTGTACACTGTGAAGTCACTAAATGTGACTGAATGTGGTGCTGGCACAGAAAATTAAGGGAAAATGAACCAGCAAACATAGCTGTTGACATTTTGTGGTGAAGGAAACATCTGTGCTGATTGAAGTGAATCCTCCCTGCTTTCATTCTTTCCCTGTTCTGTAGATCCTGGGCTGGAATTTGTGATTTGCTCTGCAGGAGCAGGACAGGTTTGTAGTGGAAGATGAAGTCAGAAGAGAATTCAAGGATGGGGATTTTGTGAGGAATGGTTTGTGTGAGGATGTTTGCTCCTCTGGGTGCAGGGGCAGGTGGGGATGGGTGCCATGGAAGGAACAGGGATGATCTTTGACAGCATTTGCAGAATTTCAGGTGATGATGATGCTGTGAATAATATCAGGGGGATTTGTTCCTTAAAACTCTGGTGGCATGGAAGTTAAAAAATTAAAATCAGTATGGTATAGCATTCAGTTATAGCTAGGTTCAGGAATGGAGGAAAGGTAGAAGTAAAACTGTTGGAAAAAGGAGGGAGAAGATCCTGCCTTGAAAGTTACAGAATTCTGGGTGGGAGCTTCAGCTGATTGACACAGGAATCAGCGCTGCTGCTCTGGTTTGTCTGCTTTTGCAAGGGACAATTACAAATGTGCCAGACAAGGTGCAGGGAAGGCTTCTCACATCACTCCTTTGCATGGGCTGCTGTGTTCTGCTCCTCTCTGAGCTCCCTGGCTCAGGGGACAGGCAGATGGTTGCCTGGAAGGCTCAGTGGCTCAGCAAACACCAGGCACTGAAGATCCGTGGCCACTGGCCACTAATCTCCCACCCACGAGCTAAACCCTTAATTCCCTGCCCAAAAGAAAGTCACTTCAAACCAACCTCATAAAAGAGCAGCTCAAAGATATTCAGCTTTTCTGACTGTTCCAGTGAATCCAGCACCCAGGGCTCCAGCTCCACGTGAAACACCCCGAAAGAAAATTCCTCTTATGCTGGACTCCAAGAAATAATAGTAATAATAATGATAATAATACAGATGAGAAGTTGCTGTTTCCCATCCAGTGAGGTCACTGGGTTGCAGGAATTTGAGCTGCTCTGCCACACTGGAGCCAGTGATGTGCTTAGCAGATGCCTGCTTGGGTTCAGATGAAGTGCTGCAGAGGCATATGATGCCAGAAGAAGGATTAAAAAGTCACCAGGCTGTTACAAAGAAGAAGTAATTACTTGTAAGCCTTCACTTTTGTTCTTGGCTAAAACTGGTTTTGTTTGATGGTTGTTAACCTCTTCCATGCAGGGCTTCATCTCTGGGCTGCTGTAACTCCTGTTGGATGATGGAAAGGGGTAAAGCATTTTAAAATGCAAAAATCTGTTCCAGAGCACCTGAAAGCATTGATATGCAGAACTGCTTTTTTAAAAATCAGTTTTTCTGGTAGATAAAGTAAACACTGCTTAATGGTTATTTAAAATAATAACTTGTGATGTGAAACTCAGGAAAACCCATGGCATCTTGTTTAAATAGATTCTCTGATAAATTAAAGAACTTCAAAACTGAGCTGATCAAGCATACAAAAATGTTCTCTGGAAAGGTTGGTAATTAATTATACCAGGATGTGAAAGTTATTGGGTAGAGATGAAGAGAATAGAACAAATCCCTTAAGTGATGGCCTGCAGTTGCTGATGCATGGTGTTGGGATTCTAAAAATAAAATGGACAATTTTAACTACCAGTTTTATCAGTAAAAAGCTTAAAGTGCTTAAATAAATTGTCTAAACTACAGCCTTCAGTATAGAAATATAGGAATCCATTATGTATGGTATGAAAGTGGGTGGAAATCTTCAGACTGCAATAAAAAAAAAAAAGTGGAGCCTCTTTTTCTTTTTGCTGTCAGTGTGGCCACATGGGTTTTGCTGTTTGTGTTCAGTTTATTAAGGCAGAAGTTGCATGACTGTTTTTCTTAACACTGGGCCAAGTCCTGCATACCTCATGCATGTGATTAACCCAGGATAAATGAAGTGCCTGCAAAAATGAGCCCACTGTCTGTCTGAGGATAACGTGCTGCAGCAAAAGTCCTGGGAATTGCACAAAAACAGCTGCAAAGTCTCAGGCTTAGATCCTGACCAGCAACCCTTTGAAATCACAGGACTTCACTTGTCTCTGCAGCCTGCTGAGTGTATTTCTGATTTGTGTGGCTCTGCTGAAGGCAGAGATTCCCTCAGGAGCAGTGTCTGGAGTATCCCTGGTCATGGAAACTCTGTGTGATTAAATCAATCCATGCTTCCCTTCACCACTGGGCTCCTGGCTGAGCAGCAGGACACCTAAGGAAAAAATTCTCATCAGTCACCAAGTCATATTCAGTAGCCAGACTGGCCACCAAGAAATTCTTGTCTGGCAAAGGAGGTGGTTTAATTTAAAATTTAATTTAATTTAAAATTTAAATTTGGCATCTGTCAGGTAAGGTGTCAGTGGTTGCTTTTTGCAGGGAGGTGAGCAGGTCCTGCAGGCTCACCCAGGGTGGGTGAAGGAGCTTGGAGAGGAAACTCCTCCTGCATCACTGATCCAAATTCTTGTTCTGCTGCTGGACCAAAGAAATCTGTAGGTTCTCCTCTTTCCTTGAAAGGTCCATGGCCCAAAGTGGATCTTGTGTTCCTTTTAGAAGTGTTAGAGCATTTTGGGATGGGAGCCTGACAGACTCAGGTAAGGGAAATCAATCAGCTCAGGAGGTGGCATTTGTCACATCTTCCTCAGCAGAATTAAAATGTGTGCCAAGGATCAGAGCCCTGCAGGGCTGTAGCAGTGGGCTAAACCAATATTTTATGTTTTAAATGTGATTCTGCCTGACACAGAGGGTGTTGTGCTGATAATTCACTGCTTCTTTTCCTATTTTTACTTTGTTTTGTTTAGATTTCTGTGCAGTCATGGCAGTTTGCTCAGTGTTGAGAACAGTTCCTATCATCCAGTGGTGGTGCATGAATTAAACATGAGTGAAAACATCTTAATTCCTTATTTCAAATTTATGGCTGCTGTCCTTTGAGAGTTCTGACTTCCCCCTCCTCTACATTTGTCTCCTTCTTTTCTTAATTACCTCACACCTGCCTTGCAAAGCTCTTCCCTTCCCTGCACTCCACAGGACTGCAGTGGGGGTGGGGTGTCTGTCACAGCCACTTGGTGTCATGACAGGTATCGATTGTTTATTCATTACTCGAAATCATTTAATTAAATTTGGCTGCATAATTAGCACGTTAGCAGCCAGACCTGCCAGGGCAGCAAATGTGGTTTGCAGAATTCCCCAGGCTGCAGCCCTTTGTGAGGGAGGTGCTAGGACAGGAGCTCTGGGGGGTTTTTGGGATCCTCAGGTGTTCCTGAGTTCCAGATGAATCTGTGCATTCTGTGCTGTCCTTCTGCTTACCTTTATTTTTTAAAGAGCTGAACCTACACAGAACCTTAACCCCTGATTCTGATGGGATTTCCTGAGGACTGAGGGCAAGCTCTGTTTTTTCAGTACTCAAGAAGTCCAGCACTGGATGCATTTATCTTCTGTACCTACAACCAATCCCTTCAGTGTGGGTTAAGAAGAGGGCTTGTAGGTGTATGACATAATCAAGATGTATTTAACTCTTCTCCACTCTTATCTACTCTAATTTTGACAATACATTTTGCCTTTCAGCAATGTGCTGTTAATCTTAACAGGAAAATATTTAGGTCAAACGGGATCTGATGTTCAGCTGAAACTTTAAATTGGCCAGCATGTGCTGATCCTCTCTGTGTGCATCTTATGTATTAGTACTTGTTGAAATATTCTGGATGCTGATGCCCATCTGCATGTAAAGAACTTAGGAAATTGAGGTTCTGTCAGTATTTTGCCACAGAGATACGGACTGTAGTGCCAGAAACAGTAATAGAAGAGCAGGGTTATGTGACAGAGAGAGTGAAATGGTTGTGTGTGTGTGTGTGAGTATTTAAACAGCAGTTTCTTTGCCCCTAGAGCAGAAACTCCCTTTGATCCTGCAGGGCTGGTGATCAGCAGCCCTGGGGGCTCTTGGTCATTGGGCTCTCCTGACATGCTGCATTTTATTTTCTTTTGCAAACATAGTGCAGAAAAGAATTATCTCTATCTAAACACGTAGCTACCCTGTAAATAATTTTTGTGTGGAGTGATGCTGGTCCTTTACCTACCAGGTGGCTGCACTGAAGCTGTGCTAAGTGTCCCTTGGAGTCCATAAGCAGCCTTGGTCTAACTCACCTTTTCTTTATCAGTGACAGAGTGCCGAGGGGTGCTGGACAACAATCAGCGATTTTCTTCGTTACCAACGTACCTACCTGTGAGCTACCGGCTCTTCAACGCCGAGACATCTTTCTTCCTCAAAGAAGCCAACCAGGACTTGATGAGAAACTCCAGCTTGCAGTCCAGGGTGGAATCATTCTTCCCATACAAAGCCAAGAGACCTCCCGTGCTAAACGCCAGCTACGGCCCCTTCTCCGTGGAGCAAGCCGTGCCCCAGGAGCTCCTGCTGACCTCCAGCTCCTTCGGCTCCGCCAACAAATTCACCTACAACTGGAAGCTGCAGGCCTACATCCTGAGCAGCAAGATCTACCTGAGCAAGCCCCGTGTGCAGGTGCTGTTCTACGTGGTGGGCAGGGACTGGGACGAGCAGAGCCCCGCGGAGCGGCTGCCCTGCCTGCGCGTGTTCGCCTTCCGCGAGACGCGCGAGGTGCGCGGCAGCTGCCGGCTGCGGGGGGACCTGGGGCTCTGCGTGGCACAGCTGGAGCTGCTGCCCGCCTGGTTCAGCCCCCCCAGCGTGCTCACGGGCCGCAAGAAACAGCTGGAACAGCTGGAAGGCAGCCCCGTGGAGCTCTACTACACGGTGCAGCCCGGGGACGAGAAGGGCGAGTGCACGGCCGAGGATATCCGCAAGGGGAACGCCATCCGGCCCGGGAAGGATGGGGGGGATGAGAGCATGGCTCACCTGCAGAGGATCGGCTCTGTCAGCCTCTACCGGGGCCAGGAGGCCTCGCAGCTCACGGAGCTCAGGCTGGACAGCAACGTGGTGGTGTGGCTGCCCTCCAAGCCCGTCAAGCAAGGGGAGGTGGTGAATGTTTACGTGACCATCGCCAACAACTCCACGGTGGATCAGTTCATCCTCAGGTAAAGAGTGGCTGGTGTAGGAGTGATGGCGAGCAGGGCGGTCTCTAAAGAGATCTCTTTAGAGAGCTCCAAAGCCAGGTCTTGGGACTTGTGGTTTATTGCAGAGGGTGTGGGTGGAAGGACCCTGCTTGGAGCAGGACCATGAGAGCAAGAGATAAAAACGTGAGAGGTAAAGGGGGTAAGAAACAAGAGGTGAGAGAAGAGTTTAAGAAGAGGAAGAGAGCGAGGTTCCCCTTACAATTCAATAAATCTTCCTCTGTGTTGAATATTCTAATTTTCACTCACCAATCTAATACAAGATACAAATCCTATATCAATTACATACAGCCTGTAAGAATCAGTACATTACCATACTGTGTTACACTTCAAACCCTAAAACTCCTCTCTGGAGCCCAAGCTAGCAGGGTCTTCTCTGACCCTTGGAGCTGTCTTCAAGCAGAGGGGATTGTTTAATCAAAATCAAGAGGCGATCACTTCCAGCTGGCCATGCTGTTGTTTTCTCGTTGTTCAGTAACTAAGGTTTGGTATCTCAAAGATGGCTTTCAATTTCACTCATAGTTTCCATATTCTCAAAATCTTTTGCCAGGCAATCATGTTTATAAGGTTTTCCTGTTTCATCTTCCCCAACGTGCTGGGCACATTGCTGGCATGGTGTTGGGAACATGGCATGAATCTCATGATTTGAAGGTGATCCACAATGCAGGTTGCTCCCAGTCACTGAAATATTTTCATCTCTTATTTTGCTGTGAGGAGGATTGAAAGCCCCCAGCACTGGGAGTTTTTACATGTGTGCCATGCCATTTATCACAGCCCCACAGCATGCAGCAAGGGCCATTTCTGTGCCATGACAGACAGCACGGCATCAGGAAACTTCTCTGCTTTATGGCACTCTTAAAACCAGGTTTTTATTGCACAGGCATGGAGTTTGAATGGAGAAAATCTTCAATTACCTGCTTTTCTGTAAGTGCTCTGGCAGAGCTCGCCTCTCCCACACACAGAGAGGTTTTGTTAGGAGAGCTCTGTAGGGAGGGTTTAACTGTCCACTTGCAGTTAAGCAGTGTTTGTCTTTGGCAGCACATTTGTCCTTTAAATAAAGCCCAAGGTGTTTGATATTGCTGCTGCCTGTAAGGGGCTGTTAGAAGTGAGTGCCATTATTTTGGACAGGAGTGGGAACACAGGAACTGCCTTACTGGGTCAGATCACTTCCCTTTTATTTTCATTTTTAGCAGTTTTCCTACCGATCAGATGAAAATCCTTTGAGGATGACAATGACTGGGAAACTTGTTAATCACTGAAAAATTTGATGTGTCTTTTTTTAACTTGTTACCAGGCTTTAAATTCAGTGGAAATTTCCACGGTGATAAGCAACAATTGCTCTCTAAAGCCTCAGGGAATCAGTTTCCCAAAAGATTGTGCACATGAAAGAATTTATTTCTAAGGCTTATATGAATTAGATTAATACACAGTTGACAACCACCGAGGAGAATGGCCTTTAGAACAGGAAGTGTCGCTTGGCAGATAAAAGGCTTTTATTTGAAAAAAGGGGATTTTAGTCATCCCAGAACCACTGTGGTGTTCGCAGCTTTGGTTAAATTGGTGAGATAATCTCCCAGACACCTGTTTACTGAGTGAAACCTCCGTGCTAGAAGTATTTTCTGATGTTGTTACTTCTCTTCTATTGAAAATCCCTTCACACAAAGAAATAGAAACAGGATACTTTCACACACAACAAACGTAGCTGTGGTGAAAGAAGAAATGCAGAGGCAGTGAACTCTTTTTGGGTGTTTGTTGGGTGAATGGGGCTGGGGATCACTCTCTTTATTTTCCTGAAAAGGGAATTGAAGATAAACAAGCTTGTTGAAATCTGGGGCTGTATTTCTGTGCTCAGAAATGAATCTGGCTGAGAGGTGCAGGAGACAGAGATGGGAATGTGGGATGTTGGAAGTTGCCTGTGTGTCTTGCTGTTATGTACAGAGAGGATTTGATTTAGTTTTGGAACGTTAATCTGGAATTCACAGTCTGACACAGGTTGGTGTATTGGTGGTTCTGTGCCAGCACAAATGCAGAGCTCAGGCTGTGCTCTCTTGCTGAAAAAACTCTTTTTAGTGGAAAGATGATTTGCATTTTTGCTTAACATTTCTTTGAACCAGATGCAAGAGCACAAGAGACTGAAAAACTAAGATTTTTTTTTCAAGTGTTTTTTTTTTTTCTTATTTCCAGTGGGGATGGGCAGGTGGTTGTTGTCTTCAGGTGTAGTACAAGGAGTGTCTGGAAATCAGCCCTGTTCAGGGTGCTTCTTCCTCTCCATGACCAAGGCAAGAAAATGATCCTGAGATGTTCCAGAGCAGTTTGGCAAAGGTTTGGCATCTCACAGATGTTCCAGAGCAGTTTGGCAGAGGTTTGGCGTCTCACAGATGTTCCAGAGCAGTTTGGCAGAGGTTTGGCGTCTCACAGATGTTCCAGAGCAGTTTGGCAGAGGTTTGGCGTCTCACAGATGTTCCAGAGCAGTTTGGCAGAGGTTTGGCGTCTCACAGGTGTGGTGGGCTGGTGCATCTGTGCAGCAGCTGAGGCACCAAAGGGGAGCTTTGCTTGAGGTGTGCAGGAGGGGGCTCTGTGTAAAAGAAAGGAAATGGTTTTTAGTGGGTTTTTAGTGCTCTCCTGGCAGTGCAGGGCACACAGGCTGTGTGGGATGGGGCCATCCCATAGGTTGTGAACTCTGTGGCTGGTTCTGGTCCCTGCAGAGCTTCTCCCAGTGGCACAGGGCTGGTGAAAGGCTGGCCAAGCCGAGTGGATTCCTGGTTCTGTGGTGGAAATCTGATTTCTTGTGCGGTGTGGAGGGGTGTGGAGTGTGAGCCAGAAGTGTCTGTGCCTGGGAAAGAGAGCCCAGGGAGCAGCAGGGCATATGCTGGGATGCCTGGGGGCCCCCTTGACCTTCTCTGTGGCCATTTGCCTGCTTGCAGAGAGCTGTGTGCTCCCATCCTCCTGAGTTCCCAGCACAGCAAGCCCTACATCCTATGACATGCACTCACATTTAATCATCCTAAAGAAAAACACACCACACTTTATCCCCAGGCACTGTGGGCTTGTTTATTTTCTGCTCCTTGTATATTATTCACTGAGGTATTGCAGCATGCAGAGCTGAAGCAAACAGCATGTGATCATTGCTTGGGGGGTGGGAAATAATAGCTACAAATCTTCTCTGGCAAAAGGGAAGCAGACTGGTGTGAGTGACCTCATAGCCACAAATCGTGGCAATTGAAAGTGTGGTCTTAAATTGTGTCTTAATTCAGAATTGTGGTGCAGTATCTGTGCATTTGTCTGTGTTCTTGACTTGTGTCTTCATTCAGAATCCTGGGGCTGCATCTGGGAGTTTACCCATGTTCTTGACTTGTGTCTCCATTCAGAATCCTGGGGCTGCATCTGGGAGTTTACCCATGTTCTTGACTTGTGTCTCCATTCAGAATCAGAATTCAGAATTCAGCGAAGGAAAATTCTGCCCTGCTTTCCTACCACTAGATTTCTGGCCTCCCAAAAGAGAAATGAATGACACTTGGCTGCTGATGGCACAGTAAGGAAAATTACTGTTACCTTTAGCAGTTGGTAAAGTATGAACAGAAGGAAAGAAGTGTCAGTACAGGAAAAAAAATTAAAACAGCAACAACAACAACAAAAAAAAAAAAGAAAAAAAAAAGAAATCCAGCAACTTTAAAAATGAAGATCATTGAGTTCTTGTGTCCTTCCCAGAGCTGCCACAAATTGTTAGCACTGGCTCAGCAGAGCTCCCAGGACTGATTGTCACCTCTCCAAGTGCTGTTACACTCTTCTCTAACCTGAATCATCATTTTGGGTGTATTTTCTGCATGAATTAGAAATCAAAATCCTTAGGGCATGACCCTGCTCTTGAATGCTTTCCTGAGCTACAGAAAAGGGAAAAAAATCATCACCACGCTGAAAATAAGATGTTCTTGTGACACCAGGAGGTGACACTGGGTGTGATTGCTGGGGTACCTGAGGATGAGGAGGAGATGGGAGGGGTGAGCTGATGAAGGCATTGGAAAGGTTGTCCTGTGTGCATTGCTGTGTTTGTTCTGCAGCTCTAAACACCTCTCCAGGTATTTATTTTACCTGTCCTTCACCAGGACAGCATCCTGCCAGCTGGATTTCATGCCATGCCACCTTTGACCTGGCAGAGCAGTTTGCAGCACAGGGCCAAGCCAGAGGAGTGCTGAGTGCTTTGTGTCCCTGCTGGGCAGCACAGCAGCTCTAACTCAGTGCTGAACCAGCAGATAAAACCTGATTTACAGCAGCTCTCGAGCAGGAGAAGTCAGGAGAAAGGGGGATGAAGTTGTTACATCCTGATTAGAGAAAAGAGGTGAAACACAAGGGGTTTTTTCTTCCCTTCAGGCTTCTTTTTACAGATTTTGCAGTGCAGCTCGCAGCAAACAAATCAACCCAACACAATGGATAATTAGGAGTAATAATAAATCTACAAACTGGATAAGGATAAAGGGTAAATGCAGTGAGGAAGGCTATTAAACCCATGAGCTGGGACAGCTTTTACATTTCAGTGCCTAATGAGTATTGACAGCAGGGCTGTGTTGGGTGGTGCTGGCAGGACCTGAGGAGGATGAGGATGCACGTGAAGAGCAGCACCAGAGGTAGAAAAGGTTCTTATGGTCATAACATCTCTGTAAGTGCTTGGGAATCTCAATAGAAAAACCCATTCTGGAGGAATTGGTGATGAAAAAGGGGGATCTTCACACAAACTCTGCCTGTTCTGCATGGAAACCTCTCTGAGGAGCTTGGCACTGCCCTCAGCTGTACCTGAAAGAACCAAAAATAGCAACGTTTTCAAGCTGTTTGCTTTTAGATAGTGACATTTTAATCTTACCATATGATGAAATAACTCTTATTACCCTGAAATCCATAGTTAATTGTTTGTTTATTAGTTCTTGACGCTGCAGTGTGGTGGCATCATTGCAAACACAAGTGACATAAAGGTATCAAAACATGCAAAACCTAAACCAGAGCTGGAATCACCCTGAGCTGTGTGCTAACCCAGAATTTGGCATGCATTATCCCAAGGATCTGTTTTCCATGGTCAGAAGGGAGTTTTCCAGCTCTGAAGTGTGCTTTTTTACACTGATTCATATTTAAAGCCAGCAGAGGTTGGAGTGAAATGGAGAGAGACACAAGAGTTTGGTGGGATGCTCTCCTGGGTGTAATGTGCATCTCCAGATGGCAAGAACTGCAACAAAACATTTCTCATGTCCTATGCAGCTTTGCATTGCTTAAATATTTAAGAGTCATTTCATGAAGGGAGAGGAGTTTGAATCCTCTGGACTTGGTTTGGTTGTCTCATTATTTTAGGGAATATTTTTAATTGGAAAATTGAGTTGGTTTATGGCATTGATAGGGCCCCTAAAGCCAGGTGCCAGTGCAGAGTTGCTTTGCAAAAATGCTCAGAGCTGTAATTATGACTTGAAGGGGTTTTATATATTTAATTGATGAAAGTTTATATACTTCACTGTCTTGTGAAACTTTAAATCTTACTGATTTTTTGTTGTTGTTTTATTTTCCCTTCTATAGATGATTAGTAACAATTCAGCTACTCATCTCCAGTGCAGCAGGTCATTGAAACAAAAGTACACTGGGGGGTGGATTATGGTTTTAGCAAGTGCTGAGGTACAACAGCACCTTGCAAGTTGCTTTGTTGAGATTTCTCCCAAGTAAATCCAGAGCAGTGGTGCCATCAGTTTGGATGTTCTGCTCCAGTGAGCAATGGGGGCAGTCTGCTGGAGCACTCCTCATTCCCATTTGTGACACACTAAAGGGGGAATATTTCCCAGTGTAGCTTTAAAAAGCGTTTGTGGTGTAAAAATACCTCTTCAAAGAAGGGGATGTGTTAATGCTATTTTGAGAGAGTGGCATCGAGCTCCGGTTTAATTTCATTAGCCCTTAGCAGGCACTTTTCAGGGACATTGGTGTCACACCGGAGGCAGCTGGGTCCTCCAGACTAATGGCTGGTTCTCAGAACTGCTAAGCTGGGGAGGAGGATGTCCTTTAAACACCTGGGAAAGGTGCTTCTCACCAGAACAAGAGCAGGAGGGGAGGGCTCACTGTGATAGTGAGTCCAGTTTAATAAAGTTTTAAAAGGAACTAATTATTAACTTGAAATTGAAGCCACCTAGAAAAGACAAAACAGGCACTCTTCTCCTGCCTGTCTTTAAATGCCTCTAAAAACGGTGCCTGAGAAACCTTTTGATCATTTCTCCAACGAAATGAACTCATTACTGCAGAGAATAAACTGAGTTTATTGTTAGAAGGCTGATTGTGTGTTCCACGCCTAGGAAATCATTTGCTGAGTGACCAGCAGTGGGTCAGTGAAGCACAGCTGGGCAGCCAGGGCACAGGAGCAGATTTTGGACCTGCTGAAAACATTAATTAACTAATGAAGGTGCCATTTGTACAGGGAATTCTGTCATGGAGAAGCTGCACAAGAATTCACTAAATTGGCAGGGCAGCACTTGCAGGAATGTTCTTTGTGTCCTGGAGGCATTTCTGGGTTCTCTGAGCCGGGTCCAGGGAACTCCATGGAACTGAAAACAAGAGCTATATATAAATAGTTGCACATAAATGTATATATATACTATTATATATAAATAATTGTACACACTACAGTATAGAAATGTGTATATGCACTACTATATAGAAATGTGTATATGTATTACTATATAGAAATATACATATACTGCTATATAGAAATGTATAAATGCATATATAAACACTGTGTATATGTATTACTATATAGAAATATATATATACTGCTATATAGAAATGTATAAATGCATATATAAACACTGTGTGTATATATATACACACACACACTATAAAATGGATTTGGGGATTTGGACTTTTGCACTTCAGGCTGGTGTATTTAAAAACTTTCCCTGACATGTGAATTGGAAAAGCAGAAATGCAGCTCTGCTGCAGACCCTGCAGCCTTCCTGCCCCAGCTTTGTGAAATTCCCCCTGCAAGGCTGCCTGGAGATGAGAGAAGCACCGCTCCTTCATTCCTGTTTAGATTATCAGCCACTTGTGTGACTCGAGTTACAGCGTTAATTAAATCCTTGGTTCCCTGCCTAATTAGTGACAATGGTGCTCGTTAGAAGATCACACCATGTAAGCCCCAGTCCTCCCAAGGCAGCAGCGAGGAGGGAAATCCCGCTCTTCTGGGAGCTGGGTGGAATCAGGAGAATGTTCTGTGCTGTGATCTGATGCTTTAGGGGATCCCCTGGGAATCCCCCGTGTGATTTTCTGACAAGCTGTTGTGTTCCAGCACCCCTGGAAGCAAGGAAATGGCTGAGCCTGTGAGTCTGGAATGGAAATGAGCATCCCTGAGAAAAATCAGCTTTAAAAACATTAATGTGTCTGTTCTGGCTGCAGAAGACTTGCTTGGGAGGGACACCAGCATCCCCCAGCTCAGAGCTGGCAGGGAGGATTTGGGATGGAGGGATGAATGGGGGTAATCCAGGAGTGGGTGCCTGTGCTAGCAGAGCTGTAAAACCTGATGGGTTTGTTTTATTGGTGCTTGTGGGGCTTGTTATTTAAGACAGAAAGCGTCAGATTGATTGAAGTTTGTGTTCTGGCAGAGTGCTGCTCCTCACTCATGACAGCTCAGACACAAGGAAATTACATTGTTGATGTGTTCTTGTGGCACTTGGCAGTTAAAACTCCCACAGAAGGCACAGGGATCTTGGGAAGAGCTGCTCTGCACTTAGGAGTTAATTTCTATAGGATGCTGAGCTTTCCTATAAATTCCAGAATATTTGACTCCAAGTTTTATCACCATTTCCTTTGGGACCCCCTTGGATGTGTTCCTTGCAATGCCATCCTGGGCGTGCTGTTGTGTGTGGTGTTCTCTTGAAAAGAAAGTTGCATTTCTACAGACTGTGAACACACAGAAGAGCTGATTAATTCATAGTTCAGATGAGACTGGGTTAAAAGGAAATTCTGATTAATTCATAGCTGAGATGAGACTGGGTTAAAAGGAAATTCAGCATTTTTTTTTTGTTTGTTTGCCTGGTTCCTGGTGTGTTACAAAGTGTCTACATTAGCAAAGCTGCCAGGGGGTTAATTTGCACTAACAGCCTAATCATCCCCAGCGCCATCATTTCAGGTTTTCATATTGCTGCTTGCATCAGCAAGACTGGAGAAAGGAAGGCTTGGGAAGCAGCACGGATCTGGGGAGGAAAGAAAAATGGGGGGAAGCACTTCAGACACAGCCCTCTGCATTTTCAGCTGTCAGGCTGCCTGCAAGAATCTCTTTTTCATGCAAGCTCTGGCTGTGGGATGTAACCCTCCATTCCCAAAGTGCCAGGAGAGCCAGCACTTTGCACAAGACAGACAGGCTCATTAAGGGGCATATGTGGCACTTACCAAAATGTAGAGCTTGCTTCCTCAACCCCCCTGATTAGTTGTTAACCAGCACACATAAATAGTCGTGGCTCATGAATCACAACTTGGCTTTGCAGATAAAGGAGTGTCTGACAGAGCAGACCATAAAGTCATGCTTAGTCTTTCATTCACCCCAGGAGTGCTGGGGAGGAAATTCAACCCTACAGGTGATCACTGAGGCAAAAATGTTGTTACTGAGCAGCCTGAGTGGTTCCTCATTTGGCATACTGGACAGCTGTGGATCCTATTTTGAGGAAACTAAATTTTCCAGTGGATTGCATGGCTGCTTACTCAGGGCTATAAGCTTTAGCATAGCCTTTAAAAAATGAGGTGCAGTGCTGGTAATTGCTGGAGTCACTGAGTCACTCGCTGTGCCTGGTCTCAGCAGGTCCTACGGATACCACCGGTAGCAACAGAAATATTTTTCTGCTTGAGGTTATGTCTAGCTTAGAAAAAGCCCTGAATGCATTGAGAATTCTTCCTATGGAAAGGAAACACCAGCCCACAGTAGGAGCCTGTCACTTAGGAACGGGCCCAAATTTAGTCCTGTCGAAAGGAATGAGAATATTCACAGGCTTTGGGCTACTTTTTATTCCTCTGGATTCCAGACAGCCATGAGAGGCCACATTAGCAGCAGCTTCTGATTTTCCCTTCTGTAGCAGCCTGATTGCAGTTTTCCAGTAGAAAGGAATGACAAAACATTTTTTTTTGGTATGTATTTAGTCACTGTTGGTTGTGTGTTGGTGACTGTGGACAGTGTGCCTTTTCCTGAGCTGTCAGTGCCCTAAACCAAGCCCTGGACAGGATATTGCATGCCACAATCCAGCATGTGAGCATGTTATGTAATCTCCCTTTTCCAGGCTCAAGGGTACTGCTGAAGAATTTTTCTCTTATCTGCCTGAGACAATGCTACTGTAATTTGTACTGGGCAGAAATATTGAGAGAGCTGAGTGAAGATTTTATCAGCTGGTTGTAGATAGTGACAGCTGGTTAACGTTAATATCTTCAGAAAGATCTTTAAAGAGATCTTGAATGGTTGTGCAGAAATGAATATGCCTCATCCCTCTTTGTGTTGCTGAAGTGGGGCTGTGCTGTCATCTCCAGCCTGCTTTCTTTAATTTTCATAGCATCAGGTGATGGGCTCTCTGTCCATTGCTATGGTAACTGCTGCTTTATTTCTTACTCAAAGAAAACATTGACATAAACCCCAGTGCAGCGTGTCCTTTTTATTCACTGTGCACACCCAATGGATGCCAGAGCTGTGCAAATATGTCCTGGTGGTGCTGGATGGAGAGAAGGAACTGCAGGGCTCCTGCCCTGGTGGGTGCTGCTGTCACCTTGCAGCACACACAGGGTTTTATGGCAGCTCCTTCAGCTCTGCTCCCATTCCTGCCCATGTTTAATTAGATTTCAGGTACTTCAGGGTGGGAGCAGTCCCTGGCTGGCTGTTGGTAAGTGCAGTGGGGGAATGGGATCTGACAGCAGATGAGGCGTGTGAACTTTGTTTTTGCTCTTAACCAGCTCCGTTTTGAAGTGGAATTGATCCCATGAACTTTTGGCAGTTGTTCAAAATCCCTCCCAACCTTTTTGTGAGCACTCACAAAGGGAGCAGCGGTCCTTTCCCTGTGTTAATGCTTCTGTTTTGTTGCCTTAGAACCCCCAAATGTCTCCTGAAAAGCTCTACAAAAATGCAGTGGCTGGAGTCCCCTCCACGAGGCTCTAGATTGCTGTTCCTCACATCCTCTGGGAGTGATGCAGATGCAGAATAAAGTGTTAGCAGTTGCTTTGAGTCCCCACACTCCTGGGACACCCCTGCCAGGGACAGCTCTGAGGTCTGGCTCTTCTTGAAAGAAAAAACTCTCCTGGAAACAAGTCTTTCTATAAGTGTTTTCTAGTGTTTTCCCTGCTCTCTATCACAATTATCTGATAAATGTGGCAATTATCTTTTCATCTTAGAGTACACAAAAAAAATTTAAAAAGAAATAATTAAAAAATCTGAACATTATCTACAAGAAGAGGCTTGCATGCTCTGTGTTACATTCTTCATGATTTTAGATGGAACCTCATTAAACATCTTCACAGCCCTCTAAGGTTCATCTCTATTAACTCTTCCAGGGTTTTCCCAGGAAGAAATGACTAAAACCAGAGTTTAGTCTGACAGAGCATTTTATGGGAGTGCTGACACCAAGGATGCAGTGCATGGAAAGCAGTGCTTGCAAGGCTGAGCTGAGCCCAAATTCTGCACGAGGCTTTCCTGCAGACTCTGTAAATCAGGACTGAGCTTTCTGAAATGTCCATGCTGCAGGTGGGAACGTGCTGGCACTGCACTATTGCTGAACAGGTCTCAGTGCTCACCTGGCTGATGCTTTTGTGCTTCTGCAGGGTTGTTTCAATCCTACAGTTTGCTATGTTTGAAATATTACTGACTGTGCTTTGGGGATTCTCCTTTTTGCACGCCAGCAAAGCAGGAGGTGTCGTTTTGGGATGCACAGGACAGGTGTTAGGTAAGAGCCATCTCCTGTTCTCATATCATAAAAACTCTGTTCTCATCTCCCCAAATGAGGGTGAGTCATGGCCAGATCTCAGCTGGGTGCAGAGCAATTCCAGGGGATGGCAAACGAAGAGAACTTCTTGTTCCAGGAATTTCTTGTTCAGAGAGGCAGTGATTGTCTGTTGTGTTGTGTAATTACATCCTCGTGTCCCATGCTGCTCATTCCTGTGATGTGCTCTTATCTAAATCCTGCCTCTTCAAGGAGCAAATTTAACAGATCCATGGCCAAAGCAGGTGAAACATCCCTGTGTCCTTCTCTGCTCAAAAAAGGATAAGGAATTTAACTTTAATATTAAATTTTGCTTAAGGGGTCTCCTGGACTGGTTACATTTGCTCTGTGATTTGCCTTTTCACCAGCATGAAAGAAAAGAGAGGAAAAGGCACAAGGATTGTGGTAATTGAGTGCTCCCAAATGTCAGAAAATTGGTCAGTTGTATTGAAATTCACAATTGCCAGTCTGAAGTGTCCTCAAGTGTTTGGTTAGTGGATAACTGGTTTTACCTTTTATTTGTCTTTTCCAGAAGCATCAAAAGGATAGAAAAATAAGAAACACAAATTGAGTTTAACTCAATCTGGGCATGTTCTTAGTATCTGTGAAAAAATGAAAAAAGACCAGCTATTCTCTGTTTTGTATTAGAGTTTCATTATTCAGAGCAGAAAGAACCATGTGTGGGAATTCATTTCAGATGGGTATTTTGGAGAAAATTGGAATCTGGATTGATTTTAATAGGAAAGTCTTAAAATCTGGCCATTTATGCTTTTTAATATCTTCCTAGTGTGTTTCTGTGGCTTGAAGTTCCCTTAGAGAAAAGTTTTTTGTAAGATTCCAAGTGAGTGGTGCTGACCTGGTGGGTAAAGCTGATTGTGCTTAATAGTCAGACTTTTTTTTTTTTTCCCCCCCAGTTTTAATTTCAATTAAGTTTTTTATTTTGATACAGGTAAATTTCTGTAAGTGAATAAGTTGGTTGCACTAGAACTTGAGATTTATTCCTTTCCCTAAGTGTGTGGTTTAGTGTCCAAAATCCAGTGCATCCTTTTGCAGAGCCAAGTGAACTCTTGTTTTCTTGTTTGGGTTGGCTCTTCTTGCTTTATGTGGAGTTGTGCCAAAAACATGAATATTCATGACACTGTTGAACAAGATTTTTATTGAAAACAAAGAAATGGATCTGAAGCTTTCATTTGTCATCCTGAACTCAGGGAGTGAAAGCCCTGTGAGCAGGCACATTTATCAGAGAGGTTTTCCTGCTGTTTTCTGGGGATTTTTGCTTATTGAGTGAAAATTTGTTAGAGACCAAGAGTATCTCACTGGGCAGCAAGCCTGCTGTGTAGGATATGAATATAATAGAGATGAAATAGATGAATTAAAATTTATTATTTTGTATCTTGTATCAAGTGGGAAATACTCTGACAAGTGTTGAGTCTGGAGGAAGGTGGTACAAGCAGAGGACAGATGTGGCAGAATTAACAAAATCCAGTGGTTTCCCTTTTTGGTGTTCCCAGCCTTTCCTTGGGATGTGCATTCCCCAAGCTCAGAGCTGATTCTGCACTGGCTGAATGAGAGAGGAATTTATTTCCCTTGTGTGGATGGATGGATGGATGGATGGATGGAAGGAGAAATGAGAAGATGAGCAATAAAACAGGTTTCTCTTGCAGCTTCTGGGCTGTACAAGAAATCAAACAGGCTTAGCTTTTAGATGGTGGAACTGATAGGAGAGGTCCTCCCTCATTTATTCTGCAAGATGAAATTCTCATGAGAGCTCTGTTTCACCCTGCAAAGCAGACTGGCTGGGATTTTTTCCTTCCATGACTGTTATCCAGAAGAGCAGTGTCCAGAGATTAGCAGGAATTATTTCTATTCTCATTCATTCCTAGCATATTAGGTGGGGTGGTGTTCATTTCTAAACTAAGCAATGTTGTAAACTACAGGAGTTGTGCAAGCTGCAGTGAAACAAAGTTTGGTTTTTTTTTCAGATATCCTAAACAATTCTCCTCCTAGCTAGAAGAGCAATGCAAGAGCTAATTCCACACAAATTGCTGGGGCAAAAAGGGCATCAATGAGTGCAAAAAAAGAGGACATAGAAGGGCAGGGGATCACAGACAATTCCCCAGAGAATCCTGATTTCCTCTACACTGAGGTACATTCTACCTGGATTATTTTTTCTCAGCTGGCAGTGCAGTAGCCAAAGTTTCCTGCAGGGCTTTGGGGCATCCCTGGAGGAGCTGTGGCCAAGGAGGAAGGACTTCCAAGATGTGGAAACCAGGGTAGAGTTGTGGGAAAGAATTGCTATAACAACAAACTATTTGCTCGTAAAGAGGGGAAAGTATGTAACACCATCAAAGGGGGAGCAGCATTCAAAGGGAAACACATGTCTGAAACATAAGGGTCAAGTTTATTTGAAAGGAAAATTTGTTTGCTTTTGATTCTTTATAACATTTCCCATAGAGACTAGCAAATATAGCTGCCACATTTTTGGCAAAGGGTGTCTTATCCTAAACCTGAAACACTTAAATACACATACTTACATAAATATGGTCTCTATTAGTTTCAGCTGTGGGATTTCTAATTCCTGCCTTTTGTAGTTCTTTTTTTTTTTGTTGTTGTTGTTGTTTGTTCTCCTCTATTGGCTGGATTTGAAGCTTTAAAAGAGCTTGGTAATAAAAAAATGTTGATGCTGCTTTTTTGGAAAGAGGAAGGAGGACAAGGTGGTGAAGAGAATCCTTGTCAGGGGTTCTGGTGTCTGAGCAGAGGTTTGCAGGAGTGGGACACTGGTGATGTCTGGACTGTAAAACCTTTTCAGTGGGCCTGAAACCACCTGAGGTTTGTGGTTATTAAAAGTGGTTGGCTCTTACAGAAAACATGTGGGTAGCCATAACTCAGGAATCCTCTCTGGCTATGCTTTCCAAAAAATATCCATTAATAGTTAAAATTCGAAGCAGGAATAGGATGAAGTCAAATCAGCCCCTAATCACTGAGCCATTCTGTTCCCAGAGCCTTCCCTGAGCTGGAATAAAGCAGTTTTTCCTTTTTTATTTTTTCCAAACGGTGCTCCCAGTCCTCCACTACTCTCCTTGATTCAGTTCACTTTGTTTATTTTTAAATAAACATATGGCCCACTCATCTCTCACCCAGGCAAAGAGCTCTCACTGCTGTCAGTGCTTCAGCACCTTCAGGATGGGAGTGGGGATCAATGAAGGAACAGCTGAGAGCTGGCCAGGCTTGTGTGCCTCTCTCCCCAGAGCAGACAGTGCAGTGAGACCTCATCAAGTTAAGTGCATTTAAACCCCCCCAGGGACTGTCCCCAAGGGATTGCAGCCAGCAGGATTGACACCAACCCTGGCAAGCCTTGGGGGCAGAGGTGGGCAAAGTTAATGGCTCAGGCAGAGCAGTGTCCTGTGTTCTTACCCTGCTGCTTGCTGACACAAATACAAATGTATAGATACATAAATGTGTGTGTGAGGGGGCTCAGCAGCAGCAGGCTCTGATGTTTGTACATCATTCTGATACCTGCTCTTCAAACAGCTCCTGTTTGGGTCACAGAACCACAGCCTGGTTCAGGCTGGGAGGAGATGAGAGCTCATCCAGCTCCTGCTGTGGGCAGGGACACCTTCCACTGTCCCTGGCTGCTCAGTCCTGTCACTCCCAGCATGTTGGGACCAGGTTTAGGCTGGGATTAGGGCTGATGGGTCAAAGCTTTTGCCTTCCCCTCCATGCAGGTGCTTCTGATGCAATAGTTGTGGCTGAAACAGGAGACAGCAGTGACAGACACAGGGACAATTGCCAGGGTTGTCTTGGCTTTGTTTCCTTTCTCCCTCCAGCCCAAAAACCAGGGAGGGAGAGGGGATTTGGCTGTTGGCCAGTTTGCTGAGGGGTTTTCAGGGAGCGGGTACCTGCCCCTGAGGATGGATGGATGGATGTGGCAGGGCTCTGAGCTGCTCTCAGGACACACTGTCCTGCACAGCTCTGCCCTGCCTGCATCCCCTGCTCTGGCTCCTCACACTGCCTGCTCTCAGATATTAAATGGCTTTTAACCAAGTTAAACCAGGTGTGCACCCACAGCTGGGCTCTGTGTGTCCTCAAGTCTAATTCTGTTATTTTTACAGGGCTATATCCGTGATTTTGGGTGACTGATAAGGCAGTAAATATGCACAGATTGTGTTTTACACACATTGAGATAAAAATCTCTTCCACTGCTGGGCTTCTTTACCCAGAAGGAATATGTTCTTTAAATATTTCTTCACAGCTAAACTCAAGCTGAAAGATTCAGTCATCTGCCACGGAGGCAATCTTTGTGTGCAGACTTGGTTTTCTGTATTTCTTGGTGGGTGCTGGACTTTGGTTCTACAAACCTTGAAGTCTCCTGAGCTCTGAGTCCCAAATGGCTCAAGTATTTCTGTACTAGAGATTTTTATTATACTGAATAATAGAATCAGTTTTCCTCCTAGGAGTGAATCCACTCTTTGGGTTGCTTAGAGTTGGATCTCATCTTCATTCACTTCACATCTTGATATCATAACAATCATAAAATTTCATGTTGTCACTATTGGGTTTTGGCCTCAGAGCTGAGGACAGATTTAAGAATTGAAGATTTTCTTGCTAACACAGAGATACTGAGATTCTGAGCTGCCTCTAGGAGTGATGATAAAGGGTGAAACATTCTAATGAGCCTTTTCTGGTAGTCTGACTTCTCTCCAGGTATACCTAGATTTTGCTTAGGAAATATGATTTCCATAATAATTTAAAATCTGTCAGACTCCCCAGTCTTGTTCTGACTGTGTTACACAGTAAACCTGAAGGATGATCTTTTTAAGGACAGCCCAGGATAAAAATAGTATCTTCCTCACAGAAATGGGTGAAAGACTTTTCACAGACCCTGCCAGCACTGTTCCTGGCTCAGAGCATTTCTATTTATCCTGCTTTGCTAAAAACACTGAATTCACTTTCAATTTGAAAGCATTAAAAAAAAAAAAAATTGGAGATGCAAATTTGATGGTGCACTCGAAAGATCCAGCAGGCATTGAAGTTGCATCTCGTGTTTGAGTTGTTCTCAGTACCAAGCACGGGCATGCCAAATTTTGGGATGCTGGCAGAGCAATCCCATCATCATTCATGTGGCCAGGCTGCTCCGGGCAGGGAAATGTTTATGGGATGTGCAGAGCCCACAGAACGAGCTGGGGTGGAGAGCTCTGGCGTGTTTGGTGTCACTTTAAGGACATGTGGCTGCTGCTGGCACTGTCCTTTGGAGCCTGGTCCTGCACTGTCCCCCTGCCATCCCTCCTGCTCACAGGTGCCACTCCACTCCCAGGTACCATTCCCAGCTGCCAGGTGCTATTCCCAGGTGTCACCCCCACTGTCAAGTGCCACTCCCAGGTGTCACTGTCACTCCCAGGTGCCAGGTGTCACTCCCAGATGTCACTCCCAGGTGCCAGGTGTCACTGCCAGGTGCCACTCTCACTATCAGTTGCTACTCCCAGGTGCCATTCCCACTGTAAAGTGCCACTCCCAGGTGCCACTGCCACTCCCAAGTGCCAGTACCAGGTGCCATTTCCATTGTTAGGTGCCACTCCCAGATTCCAGGTGCCACTCCCAGGTGTCACTCCCAGGTGCTATTCCCACTGTCAAGTGACACTCCCAGGTGCCACTGCCACTCCCAGGTGGTGGCAGGAGGGCCCAGCAGGAGCTGCTGCTGCACCTTCAGGTGAGCTCAGGCTGTGTTCTGAGCTCAGGGCAGCAGCTGCAGCTCAGGTAAAAAGTGACACCGAGCTGTGACAGTGCTTCCCTCCTCCCCTCTCTAGATTCTGTGAGCTCTTCACACAAATAGTTTGGAGTTTCTCATCTCAACTCCTTTTAGAAGTCCTGCAGCCAAGCCCATGTACAAATCTGCTCTAAATGTGGAATAATCCTGCTAAAATCACCATGGAATTACACCCAGTATATCCAGATTAAATCAATCCTGCTGGAAAGACAATTAAAACTTCCATTTTTGTGTTGATTACTTTAATGTTTTACTTTCAAAAATCTGTCTTAGGAGATATAATACTGTAGGGTACTTAAATTATTTATTTTTGTTCTCATGCAGAACAGCCAGTGAAAAGCTGGGTTAAAGGCTGCCCAAAATCACAAATGATTGGGTATTTTTAATAATGCTGTTTACCTCACTGGAAAGACATTGGCATTTGGGAATGGGAAATGATGGGAGATGTAAACAGAAACATCCTTCACTGTCAGGGCAGCTCCAGCACAGAAATGTTCCAGCAGCACTGGCTCCTTCTCATTAAGCGGCGTCACTTAATTACAGCTCCAGGTGAAACAAAATGATTTGCAATAACCATGTCAATTTAATTAGCATGATACAAATAGAAACCTTTTTTGTTTTTGTTTTTGTTTTTTTTCCTCATTGCATAATGCAGGGCCACGACCTCTTTAAATGTATTTACTTTTATTGACATCTTAATTGGCCGCCCTGGCACGGTTCCTCTGTGCAGTGATTTTCATAGGGACAAAAGACAAATGGCACTCACAGGAGGAGCCACATCAAATCCCAGTGCTGGCCCCTTCCTGCTTCTCTTCCCAGGGGGTAAAAACATCCCTAAAAATAAATCCCTGGTGTGAACAGCACAGTGAGAGAGGATACTTGTGTATTTTGGCATCACCAGGGCTCTCCTGGCCACTGCCAGACAAACCCAGAGCAGCTCTCAGAGGATTCCTCAGCCCATTCATCTCCTTCAAATCACACCTGCTTAAAGGGAATCTAGAACCAGAGCACCTTGCCCTCATCTCTTTTTCCCATGTTGCAGTTGTAGGTACTTTTGCAAAGTCTTTTAGGGTCATGAATTATTTCAAACTTCATATATATATATATATATATATATATGTAACATTTATTTTTCAATCATTTAAGCCATTTTTACCATTCTTACCCTGGACATTGCAAGCTAGTTCCATCTGTCGTTGTTTGTGGAGGGTTGGTAGGTGCAGGTTCTTTTAATTAACTAACCATGGTTAATTAATCATTCAGGATTTCAGAAGATTACCTTTGAGGTGCCTGGAGAGAGGTTCTGAGGTATCCAACACAGAATGAGTGTCCATATCCTCTTAGAATTGTGTTTTTGTTAAACATCACCTGGGTGTTGAACTGTTTTTAAATACTTTTAAAAATCTGGGTAGGTGCTGGGTGGTTTGTGAGCTCAGCAAAAGGTGCTCTAGGGAAGGAGTTGTACATCTCAAACATAAAAGGCTCTGTAAGCTCCAAACTCAAACCTGCCTCTGTATCTTTACCAGGGTGATGAAGATAGAAAGGTAAGCCAGGCCTTTTTATCACTTAGTGAAAAAATTCCTTCTGTGAGCAATAGAATTTTATGCCATGCTCCAAATGGTCGGTGCTGTTTCTCTGCCTAGAACTAATTCTCATTTTGCCCAGAAGTCATTTGAAAAGCTCTTCTTAATTTTTTTTTAAAGTAGGGATATGCTCTAAAATGTCTTTGCAAAAACCCTCAATGCAGAAGCAAGTGGAAATTCACAGCAGAAATGACAGATGTGAAGAGACCAACCTGCACTTTACCACCAGTGCTTCTAATTATAGGCCAGCAAAAGGAAATTTTGAGCTGAATTTTGCCAACATTCAGCCTACAACAGTCAGTCTATGATTAGTCATGTCATCAAAATATAAACAAAAATAATTCAATCACCAAAGCAGAAATCCCATCTGCAAGGAGTGGAAATGCTAAGATGAAGGAAATGCCTTTTAGAGGGACAGAGCAGGATTGTGTGTGACTTGTGAGTGCACCAGAAAAGCTTCATGTGCTGGATCATATAAATGTACAATTTCTAACACACCCAGAACTTCATTTTATGGCAACCAGAGTGCTTGGCCTGTGAATGTGATGTTTTCAGACTGGCAAAGTCTCAGTGAGAAATTAAAGTGTCTAAAGACTAGTTTTGTTTCGCAGAGCACAGATAATATGAAAATTTGATTAGTTCATACTCCATCAACATAAAAGATATGAGGTATGAATATTCTATTAACATCTTTGAACTGAACAAATGGCTGTGCCTGCTCTGCTGCAAGCACTGGATTGCACAATCACAGAAAACTCCTCTGTTTGGAACAAAGGCTGATACATAATGCCAGCTTCAAGTATTTATCATTTTGCAATACCACTGCTAGGACAGTTCATGGTCTGCTACAGAACCAAAAAAAAAATGGAGGCTGGAGTTATAAATGAGAAGAGAAAATTTAAAAAAAGTCTGAACTCTCTCTGCTTTATGATTTTCATGAATAGAATGAGAGATGGTTGGGCCATTTGAATAGATAAATGATGTGTGATGGAAGCACAGAGAGGTTTTTCCTCTGAGCATTTCAAAATGTCCAATTCTTGTGACAGAGGCTGATTTTTAGGTGCAGTGCAATCTGAACCCTCAATGTCTACAGTGGATTAAAAACTCTTTCTTTCTCCTTTTCAGAGGTGTTTTAATGTCATATTGTCTTTGGTACTTCAGATCTTTTATCTTCTCAAAATCTTTCTGTAGCTGCAATTCTAGAAACAGTTCTGCTCTTGCCTCCAATCCTATTTCCATGAAATGCTATATGGCTCCCTCTTCCCACTAATGGAAAAAACCCCATTGTTGTGGTGTTTATAGCTCTGGGTTATTAGGAGCTGAGTTTGGCTGAAATCCTTGGCAAAATGATGTGTTCAGTGAAGAGTACAACTTTGAGGCAGCCAAAGAAATTAATATGTCAAATTTTAATTTAAGAAAGAGCTGAACAACCTGAAAATGAAAAAGAGCCTTTCAATTTGTGGGGGGGAAAAAAAAAATCATTTCATCCAGTAACATTTTTCCCTGCCTTCTGGTAAATAGCAACCCCCAAACCATTTTATGTTGACAGTAATAATTTTACCTCTGTTAGTGGTTTAGTCTGACCAGCAACCCCCCAAATCAATTACTCACCAAGTTCTATTTCTGAGCTTTTACTTTTTAATATCCTTTAAAAATGTGGGGAGTTCTTTTCATGGTTTGAAGTTTCCTCCTGGGTCAGCAGTGTTTCTGCAGTTGTATTCCTGTGTAAGAATCTGACTGCTGAGGCTTTTTCCAAGTTTCCAAAATCTTCATGAGAGTCGACCCAGCCTGCTCCATTTCGTGTTTAATGTGGAATTAGGGTGAGGACACCTCTGCAGGGATGATGTGCAGGTGGAATTTGGCCCTGGGCTCACTGTGTATTTGTGTATTTTTGTATTATTTTGTGTATTCTCTAAGGGTGGTACCATGCAAACAGTCTGCAAGAGCATTTTCTCCATCCTTATGCATGAAAGAAATCCAACCTTCGTTATTTCAACACAATTATGCCGGCAGAATCTCTGCAAAATTTCTCTTTGAGTCTTCAGGTCAATGTCATTTTTGTATCTGACACGTGGATTTTCTTCTTTTGGAAGGCAGGACAAGTCTCTGCTGCTGTGTGGTGTGGCCACACTTGATACCATCCCTTAATCACATTACCAAACTGGCACAAAGGAGAAGGAAAAAAAAACATAATGCAGGCTTTTGGATGAGAGTCCTGAGATGGACATAAAGCATTTCCTGGCTCCCTAATGGCTTGATTCCTTTTCAAGGGGGGAAATATGCTTTTATCAGCTTTGAAGGTCAGGTAGTAAAATCAGAGGTTAAGCAGTTTTGCTTTAGTTTTGGATGCAGCATTAAAAATTCCTATTCAAGGGCTGCACACTCAGTCACTTCTGGCTGTTTATGGATGTCAGCACTGCAGCACAGCTCCAGGGATTAAATCACAGGATGGTTTGGGTTTGGAAGGGACTTCAACTCCTCTCAGCTGGGACCTCTCCTTTGAAAAGCCAGAAGTTCAGACCAAAACCCTAAAAATGCAGCAGGTTTGTTGCTTTCTGCATTGGACTTCTGTCCACTTAGGACTGATCAAAAGCTGTGAACAGATGAAATCTGTGAGATTTGAGCTGCAGCCCCCAAATTCTCTCTGGAAATGCCAGGGTTGAGGCTGGCACAGCTCCCCACCCTGTGAGGGTGCAAATCCCTCTGCTCTCACCTGCACCTGCCTGAAATTTGGGAGTTCATCTCGTTTTTCTGTTCTACTGCTGAATTCTGAGTGGGGATGAGTGGGTTTCTCTGTGGTGGGACAGCCCTGAACTGTTTTTAATGAGATCAGATGAGTGTGGTGCTGAGGGCCACATAAAGTCTGTTGTGGCTGATCTGTTGTTGCTGCTTTGGAATTAGCCAAGGATTAGAGATTGTGGCTGCTCTCCTGGATTTTTACTGCCAGTAAAAGCCTTTCTTAAATTCATATTGGTTTTCCTGCTGCTCTTATGCTCTATCTCTGTGGCCATTCTGTTTGCTAAGCCATTTCCCACTAAGCTCCCTATCTGTCCCTCACCTCCTGAATGCACAGTGCAAAATCCATGGCTTGTAAGGACACCTGGGCAAGGGGCAGGGCACTGCAGGAGGGATTCTCTGCTCCTTTTCTCAGCAGCCTGTGATTCCCAGCAAGCTCTGATTTCCCAACAAGGAAGCTGCTGTTGTAATACACAGCTTATCTTGCTCTGGGAGTGACCCACAGGCTGCTTGGATTATTTTCCCTTTTTTTTGGAGATATCTGAGCGTTGACTCTTGGCTCTGTCTGGTTCAGGACTCTGTTGTACAATTAACCAGCTCAGCTGCAGTCAAGCAGTTCTTGTGCTGCAGGGAAGAGTCCACTCATTTTATGCCTGACACATGCCTTCAGTATAAAAAGAAAAGGATGAAAAAAATTGAGAGTTGAACAAAGAGAACATTTTGGAATAAACAAATCATGTGACCTCTCCTGTTACAATACATTTTGAAAATTCTGCTTATGTAGCAAAGTTTATTATCCATTTATATAACAGCTGTTTATTTGGAAGCTGAGAATTCTCCTGGTTTTGTGCAATGAAGAGTCTGCAGTGATTCTGCTGTGCCACAGTAGTGAAATGGGTGTGATTTGGGTAGGTTAGTTGAACATTTCTTTTACTTTTTTTTTTTTTTTTTTTTTTTTTTTTTTTTTTTTTTTCTCTTTTTTTACATATATATNTTTTTTTTTTTTTTTTTTTTTTTGTCCTGCTTCATCTACATTTGTCTCTGCTCTCTGTGGAGACAATCTTGAGCTGGAAACAGAATGGAATTTTTTTTTTTCTGAAATTCCATAGATTCTGTATCAGCCTCCAGTGTTTCCACCAAGATAATTCTGTATTAATGAGGTTAACTGAAAGTGCAGTTGTGGAAATCCAGATTGTCTGCATTGCTCCCTGAGGACTCTTTTGAAGCTGGGCTTTGGATCTCTCTGGCTATAAAACCATTTGGTAAAAACTCAGGGCAGGTTTCTGTGTTGGTTTCCTCCCTTTGCTTCCAGCATTCAGCTGTTGGTGATAACAGAGCAGGGAGGGAAGAACGGGGCAGCCCTTGGCAATTGAGCAGGAGAATAAATACATTATATTAAGAAAATTCAGGAACATTTGAATCCCATTAAGGCTGTGTGGTTCTGAATATTTGGGTTTTCTCAGCAGGAGGAAACCTTGGCAATTCTGTTGACGTGTGGAACAGCAAATTTCCTCCCAGGGCAGTGTGTAGTATTTATTTCACTTCTGCAGTTCCACTTTACCTTCATCTGATTCCCATTCAGACACCTCAAAATCATGGCATTATTTGGAGGATAATTTCTTTAACAAGGTGTATTTGAGTTTTCTTTGGACTAGAGATATTTTCCATGCTCAAGCACTGTCTTGTCCAATGACAGCAAGGTTTAGAGATGAATTTCTAAAATTCCCATTGGTATTCTGGTTTATATATATATATATATTCTGATTTATATTTATACAGCATTTGCTGTGTATTGGGGGAGAGACTGATAAAATACTGATGACTGTGACTCAGCAATGCTGTCCATGATCTTCTGCCTTACACAGAAATGACAAAATCTCCTAAACTGTTGTCTGAGCAGCACTCAGGCCCTGAGGAGCAGCTGCTCCAACTGCAAAGAAAGCACCACAGAGAGTAATTGCTGTTTTTTTATAGGAAGTCTTTTCTAGGAGGTGTCTGCACTCCTGAGGAGTGAGGGGTTTACTGAATTCACCCTTTTTTCAGCATTCCCTGTGCTGTGCTTATTTCTGTGCTCAGGTAGGGGAATCCTCATCCCTCATTACTGTGCTGCAGGATAATGAGTCTCTCAAATGGCATCTCCAGCTGCTGCCCCAAATTGCCAAACAAATACAACTTTTTAATAGCATCCAAATGGATGCTTGAGCTATGCCCATTATTTTTCAGTTCTCTCAGTTTAACTGAGGTGTTATCTGAAGGTCATTCAATGTTTTTTGATGTTGTTCATCAGTGGATTCAGTTTGAGAAGACACTCTCAATCCTGGGGCTTGCTTTTTGGTCACTGAGGTGCTGATAATTCCTAAAGTAGCCCCTGCTCCTCTGGGAGCATCATGCAGGGTCTCAGGGGCTGGAATTGGGGTTACAAGGGACCCAAGCAGCAGCACAGCTGCTCCCTGGCATTGGGGTTTGAGTCTTCTAAAAGCATTTCCAGCAGTGTTCATTGCCAGCCTGTAAACAGGCAAAAGGGAATCACAATCTCCACAATCAGGAGTTGCCCAGGGCTGGTCCAGTTAAATCATCATTTAAGTGTCTGTGTGTTCATTGACCTGGCTCTTCAACAAAAAAAACTGGTAGTTTCTTAGAAAATGCTGTTGGAAGAAGGAATTTTATATGTGTAAAGGACATTACCTTGAGAATTCTGACACTCTGAGGACACCCAGTGTACCAGTTAATGGCTCAGTACAAACTCCTCCATCACTAGCTCTAGTGTTCAAAACCAAAAAACCCTGAAAATCTGTTTCTGTTATGTGAAACCAAGCTGGTTTCATGGATGTAATGCTAATATTTAGTCAGGGGAATGCAGAATGATTGACAGGATACGTTTAAGGACTTATTTTAAGGGTTTTGTACAGGCTTTAGGGGAAAACATCCTAACCAAGATTTCTTTTGAAGATGCTTTTTAAAGACATAGAAAATCAACACTCCACATTTACAGAAATGTGGCCATTTCTGCCTCAAAGACTTGAAATGTCAGGAGTGCAGCCAGCCCAGCAGCACTGGCTGTTTCTGATTTCACACATCTCTTGTTAAAGCACTGAGCCCTCAGCCAGGAGAGGAGCTGCCCCAATTTCTCAGCACTGGGGGTACTGAAATGTGAATGAAGAATCCAGAATGATGAATTTCTGCTTATCTCAGATGTGTCCATGTGCTTCTCTCTTTCTCCAAAGGCTCCCAGTGCTCACAGGCAGTTCCCATTTCAGCTCTCACACCCAGGCAGAGGGGATGTGAAATGTGCTGTGGCTGGGAGAAAACCATTATATGTCACCCCAGGCAACTTCCTAAAGGGACCAATGATTGTTTCTGTAGTGCCAAATCAGGCTTTGGGATTTCATTGTTAAGTATCAGAATGATACAGCAGTCAGGTGGGGGAAATCTCCTCCCACTGCCTTCTCATTCTGAATTTCAGACACTTCCCCCCACTTTTACAGCAGCTCTGTATCATATTTACAACATCTAGCATTTCAAGGTTAAATGGCCAAGTGTTGAGTCAAGAAAAAATTGCCTTCCCAGGGATACTCAAATATTTCAGTCCATGTCTGGGAGACAGCACTGATGTGCTGCTGGCTGATTTCATTTCAGAAATGGACACTCAGTGATTCATCTAGAGAGTCAAAAAGCTGATCTCGACCCAAACACAGTCCATGAGCAGATGTCTTGTGTGAGGCAAGGGATTTATTTATCTACAGTGCTGCTTCTGGAGGTTTTCAAGTTTTGTAATCCAGCATGTGCCAAATACAAATGCAGGTGTGTTCTGGGTGTGCCAGGGGGCTGAATCCCCATCAGCATTTTCTGAGTGTGGTGTCCCTGGGTTTTCCTGATTCACCTGCACTGCTGTGTCTTCATAGTAACTGCAGGAATTAAAGCAAAAAGACTGGGGAGAGGTAAGAAAGCATGGAAGTTGCTGGAGAATTCTGAAAGCTCTTTTTCTGTGCAGTGGTCTCTGTGAGGAAAAAAGTGAGAAAAGTTCTTTTTCTGTGCAATGGTCTCTGTGAGAACAGGGCACCCCTGGCTTGTGTGGCCTGGAGAAGAGGAAAGATGGAGCAGGAAGCCCAGACAGGTTTGTAGAATTGAATCCTTGAAGGATTCAAAATCCAGCAGCCTTGAGCAGCCTCTCTGAGTTCAGTGGGGACCCTGCAGTGAGCAGGGGACAGGATCAGGGTCCCTGACCTCGTGTTGTTCTGTGCTGCTGGGGAAAGAATGGGAATTAATGAGAAAAGGGACCTGGAGAAGGTCGAAGGGGAATGTGAGTGTGGATGTACAGAATCAATTAGAGCATAAAGCTAACTGGAATAAAATATGGATCACTTAAGGACCATCCATCTTAATGCATCATCTTTTCTTTTTGCCAATTAATGTAGAAAGAAGATCAGCAAGTGAGGTCAGACCAGGAATGACCAGGGACTTTGGGAAATCACTGTGACCCTTTCCTGCTTTCCATCTGTGGTACAATGGCTGTTGGCTGCCACATTTCCATCCTTCTTATAATCTCTGTCACTCCTTGTCAATAGGATTTAAAGTGCCCATAAAGATTTGATGATCTCAGTGTCTTCTCCCTGGCATTCTGTGTTTCTAACTTTTAAGTAGTTCTGTCTAAAACCCAACGTTTCCAGCACATAAAAATCTCCCTTTGCAGCAGGAAAATGAAAGGCTTTTGTCTCTCTACAAAGCCCTGGAATGAGAATTCTGATTCCCCATCATCTGTGGCTTGGCCAAGGAGAGGAAAATTGGAGTTTGTGCCACCCTTGGTGGCTGGAGCTTGAGTTAGGCTCTGTGATTTACAGGTGCTCCATTTCTTGGAGTCATTGATGACAGGTTGGGTGACTGGAATTACCTTTTTGGCTTGAACATTTTCCAGCAGTGATTTCAGGAAATTCAAAGGAGGCACAAACAAATAAATGTGACAAGTCTGTTGTTGTAAATGAACATGCTGGAAAAGACCCCTTGCATGTTTTAGGATTAATCCTCCTTCCCAGGGAGGGATATTTTACCCCATGGTATTTACCACTTCTTTTTCAGTATAAATAGTTGTTATGTTGCTTTCTGCTAATATTTATATATTCTCATTTGGGAGCAAGACATTTGTCAAACAAAAGCATAGACACCTGGCCTAATTCTGTTGTGATTAAAGCAAAAGTTAGGCTAAATGGTGTGTTTTTAATAACAGAGCAAAATTTGGAAGCAAATTGAATAGTCTGAAAAAATTATTCAAAAGAAAATTAATACTTTCAAGGGGAAAAATAATACCTTCAATTTAAATCTCCAAAAGCTAGGAATTATTTTATGTATAACCCATAAAACAGACCCATAAAAGTGCTTTTCAGGTGACAATACATTTTCCAAGAATATAGCAAAATTCAGAGTGGGCTGGACTCTGTAAAAAATTATTATTTCCAAATTTTTGTTCAGCATCATTATAGGAACTTCTGATTAAAAATGGAATATATTCTTTTGAGCTGTAACAGCACACTGCAGCTATCAGTGTCCTTCCCTCACCTGGCTGATCAAAGATGAGCATTCCTGAACTCTCAAGGTGCCAAACCCTGCTTTCTTTGCAGCATTGGATCAGTGGAGATGCTGAACCTTTCTGGCACAGAGCTCTGAAATGATCATTGAAGGAGCCAGCTGGTATCTCCTCGTGCTCCAAGCTGGCAGTGTGGGACCTGCAGATTTGCTTTTCAGTGTTTAACTATCGAGTTTTAAAGGCATTGGTGGTTTTTCAGATTGAAAAGGTTTTGTGCAGAAATAAATACCATAACATCTCATTAGCAAGAATGGTTTCCCTTTATTTTTCCATTGGCAGGTCAGCAAACACACGCTCATCACTGTCCTGTTTTCCTGCAAAGCTCTGCTGAAATGTGCTTTAAATGATCCCATCTTCAAAATGCTGTTCCTTTTTTATCAGTCAAAAAAACCTTTACAAGCACCCAAAGAGTCCTTGAAGCAGTTACCTTTGAACAGTTTTGCTGGATTGTTATAAATTTCCCATATTGTTTTTATTGCCTCTCTGAAGCGATCTGGGGTTTTATATCCCTCCTTTTTCACAGGGGCTGCTTCTCCTGACAGATGCTTGCTTACATCTCCCAGGAGCTCTAATGAGAGCCAGGCATATGTCTGCTTCCAGCCCAGCCCTCCTTATGCTCATTTTGCATTTATTATTTTGCATTTATTCTTATTCTGCTTGAACCTGCTGGAGTTAGAGAGGAGAACTGGGGTGGTTCCATCCCTTTCCTTTTTCCTTTCCTTTCCTTTCCTTTCCTTTCCTTTCCTTTCCTTTCCTTTCCTTTCCTTTCCTTTCCTTTCCTTTCCTTTCCTTTCCTTTCCTTTCCTTTTTTGCACTTCTATTTTAATTCCTGAGTGTCTCTGAACATTTTAAAAGTGTGCAATAATGTCAACAAGCTGTGATTTCACTCAGGGATTAGCTGTAGAATTCATCTCTGGGACTCAGCAGTGGGAAGCTGCTGTTCTTACAGCTTTCCATATTCCTGCTGCTCCCTGCCTGCTTTGCCTTTCTCCTCCCACCCAAGCATTAAGCAGCTGTTGAGAGGAGATTTAATTGTGTGAAAAGTGAAAGCACAAAGGCTCTTAAACTCACAGCATGTCCTGAGCTGGAGGGGACCCCCAGGGATCATCCAGTCCAGGCCCTGGCCCTGCACAGACACCCCAGCAATGCCCCTGTGCACCCCTGGGGCTGTGCCCATTCCCTGGGAATTTCCCTGCAGCCACAGCAGCATCACTGCAGTGCTCACACTCACTGACACTGGCAAAATTTGGGTTCCCTCTGTTCTTCTCCTGCTCACCTGTGCAGGTGAGACCAGCAATTTCTCTCTGGGCATGCACAGCACCAGTGTTTGGGGCTTTTCTCCTTGATGTGCAGGTAGAACTTTCTCCTCCTGCTGGTTTCTCTGCTGTTTTGATTGTGACTGTGATGCCTTGGGTTTTAGCTTTTATATTTTTCACAATCTCTGCTGCTTGGTGTGTAGCTCTGAAACTTCATGTGTTAGGTGTTAGTGAGTTCTTCTCACAGGGTAGAAAACAAATCCCTTGTTGGACAAAACAATCCCTTCCCAGCTGGAGAATCAAGGACAAGTGGTGCCCAAAAATCAGAAACAGCAGCAGGGGAAAGGGGCAAGCCAGAGAGGGGGCTGAGACTTCATATGGGGTTGTGGTTGGATAATTGACCCCAATGTATAGATGAACCAAAACTTATAAAAATGTGAAACTCATGACCAGGATCCAGCTGGGATTTGATTTGGGTGCAGCCCCATCCAGGCTCTTGCACTGCCCAAGGTGGATCCTTTCAAAAATTCCTGTTTTATTCCTTTTGATCTGTCTAGGCTCTGTTCCAGGTCAGCCTTTCCAGGCAACAACTGAAGGCTCTGGGCATGTAATACCCCAGAAAATAAACCCTGTGTGTGAGATTTGGGAAAAACTGGGATACCCCAAAACATCAATCCCTGTGTGTGAGATTTGGGAAAAGCTGGGATACCCCAAAACATCAATCCCTGTGTGTGAGATTTGGGAAAAGCTGGGACATCCCAAAACATCAATCCCTGTGTGTGAGATTTGGGAGTTTTTAGTGAGATTCCTGCAGGGATGGAGCTGATACCCAGGGCTGTGCAGGCAGCCTGTGCTGGAGCTCCCTGCATTCGTGGCTGTCTCCTGAGACCTGGCTCTGTGGTTTAATCCTGCCTTTATCTCTCTTCTAAGTGCTTCTGATATTACAGGAGTTGCAAGAAATCTAATTAGCTACTGCTCCTACACGGTGTTCAGATGCTCAGATAAAAGCTGCCTACAGGCCTGCAGAAGGTGCCAAGGAAGAGTTTGGAAACTTTAGTGATGCAGGGTGTGTGAGATTGAGATGCTTTGGGATGATAGGGTGACTTCCAGTTTCCATTCTTATGTCTTTGCTTATTAAAAGGAGTAAATAGCTGCTAATTAATGTGGGCTGTTCATTCTGCTGTCTTAAAAACCTTTTCCTGTCATGTCAGGAGCTGCTTTTAAGTGTGTATTAAGCCATTCAAGACTGGCTTTGACTCAAAAACATCACGCTAAAAAATCCTTTATAATAAAAGAAAGAGAATAAAAAATCATTGCTTATTTTTCACTTCTGTATATCTGAATTCCAACCCTGTCTCAGCACTATAGTAAAATATATTTTTCTGCTCAGCACTGGGGAGGTTGTTCCTTCTCTGAGGTGGAACTGTCTTCTCCAAAGCCTTGACACTGCCCTGCTGCTTGGCTGCAGTGCTCACTGCCATTAATGCAAAAAAAAAAAATCATTAAGAAATTGGATGGAAAATGCAAAGCTTCTGTGCTTCTTAAATCCCCTAATCCTATTTTGGAGACTTAAATGGTGAATAGGCTTCAGCCTGGGGGTGTGCAGGGGAGTGAATTTCGCTGTAGGTGAGTTCAAGTCACATCAGGAACAGAACAGGCTGGGTTTGTTGTGCTGCACATCTGCACCATTCATTGAGTTTATCCCATCCTGGAATGGACAGGGGAAATGCCTGGTTTCTACAGCTTTTTTGGAAATGCTGCATCATCCAACAATATTCACAAAATATTTGATGTTGACACACTAAAAACGTTCTTATAAAAGGTGCCACAGGTGTCATGAAGGACTGACAGCTTTGTAAATGGAACAACTTGCAGAATAAGAGTGGAAATTACTGTGTCAGTGTCAGTTGTAACCAAAACCAACAGGTGAATATTCTGGGCAGATAAAGCCATCAGAAAGCTCAGCTTTCACTGTGTGTTTGTGTCTGGGATTGCACAGCTGCTTTGGGAAGTGCCTCTGCCCTGGAATTCTTGATTTCCTCACATGGCTGTGATGAAGGAAAACTTTAATCTATAATATCTCACACAGGCATTTCATGGCTGAGCTGGTGCTGCTTAAACTCTGTCATTTACTTGTTCTTTGATCTTTGCTTGGGGAGCCCAATAACAGGAGATCCTTCCTGGAGAGACTCCCAGCTCCAGTACAGAGCAGTCCCTTGGTCCCATTGGCTTTCATGGTGTCACACAGCAGAGCAGAGCAATTCTGGTGTAATGATCTTTTATTTGTCACTTAGACACTGTGACCTTGGGTAAGCCAACCTTCCTGAGCTCCCTGCCCTCCACAGAGCAGTGTCAGCCTGGCTTGGATCATTAACAGCCTGCAGGGGCTCCACCTCTGATAATCACCTGGAAAAACAATATTCATAGGGATCATATCTGAATTAAAACCTTAGCAATGCAAAGTCAGCTTCAGCACCAGGAGTTGCCTGTACTCCAGCCCCTCTGCTTTTTATTGATATGCATTGGATTTATCAAGCACCTTCAGGTAAGACAGGAATGCTGAAATGCACAAATGCCTCTTAATACACTCTCAGCTCTGCTTGCATTGCTGCTCCCTGCTGCATAGAACAAAATGAGGTGTCTGGGGAGGTTTCCTCCGTGCTGTGTGCTCCTGATTTTCCCTTGTTCCACGCTATTTATACAATCACAAAGCATTTGATGAGGATGTGTCAATCTCAGGCCAGGGTAATGGACATTCCATTACTTCACCTCTGCAGACATTGCTGGAAACTCGAGGTGTAAAATCTGATTCATTACCCAGACCCTGGAAGGGAGCAGGACATGAATCGTACCTTGGCTTGTTAAATTTTGTCACTCACTGCCTTCTCCATTTATTTAATTTTATTTCTGCTTCCCATTCAGGGGATCTGCACCTGTGGAATCTGGAGCTGGTGCAAAACAGCTTTTGCTGTCACAACACTCACAGGGTAGAATTTTTTCATCCTTTGCAGTTCATGTGTTTGCTGATTGAAATGGCTCTGCAGAAGGTGCCTCATTTCCCACACACACACACACAAAAATGGTGTAAACACAGACTCCTGGTGGGAATCAGCAAATAGGTTCCATGAGGAATCTGATAGTACCAGTAGGAAAAGGGGATGATAGCACTTTTCTGTATTTGATTACAGCCAATGGAGGAAAAAAAAAAGGTAACAGAAGAGCTAATTTAGGAGACACTGATGTGTTCTGCAGTTGTGAGTGGTTTGATGCTGTACCAGGCTGTTTGTTACTAAACATTCCTGTCCTGAGCATTTCACAGACTCCCAGGTCTCTCCCTGGTGCCTGGGTTTTCAACCTGCCCCTCTGTCAGTGAGAAACCACAAACCAGCAGCTCTTTCCTTTGGAGCTGTTGACACCTGAGTCTGAAATCAAAACAGACTCGATGGGAATGAAGCTGTTTGCTTGGGCAGTATTTTAACCAGGCAGACCCCACTGCAGGAGTGTTTCCAAGAGGAGACACCCAAGTCACGACCTTTTACAAGAGTTATTTTTTTCCAGGTTGTTCAGTTTTAGACTTGGCTTGATGCTGGGAAGGAAACATAAATTTTTACTGAGCATAAGTCAAGTGCATTTCTTGTCCAGGACCTGGCATCAAAGATGTTCAGTGTAAAGGTAATCCCAGTGCCTGAGGCTGCTCTGTGCTTTTTGTACTTGGAGTGCTTATCATGCTCTGCCCTAAAGCTCCTGACTAATAAAACTGAAAAGCTGAGACAGCTCAGAGGCAGGGAGGGACTGCCTGGAGAACACCAAATTCAGACAGAAAACTGCCCAAAATAGAGGGGAATCTGAGAGCAAAGCATCAGAGGATGAGAGGTCCCAGGTTTAAATCGATGTACACTCTGTAAAAAGTGTTTTTAGCTGGGGTCTGCTCCTCTGGTATCAGCCAAAACCCAGCCCAACACCCCTCAGTTATTTATCAAATCCCATCCCAACACCCCTCAGTTATTTGCCAAAACCCATCCCAACACCCCTCAGTTCTTTATCAAATCCCAACACCCCTCAGTTCTTTATCAAAATCCATCCCAACACCCCTCAATTCTTTATTGTGCCTGCAAACAAGCTCAGTGCAATTTGTAGAATTTTGTCAGCACCCCACCTTGCTTTTTAACATCAGTGTTGCTCTGAACACTCACAGTTTCCTCAGGAATTTGTTTCATTTATTATTTTAATAGGAGCATCCTCTGCTGCAGCTGGGGGATGGCAGCAGGACTGGGACTTCATGTTACAAAATGATGTCTTGAGCCCTTATATTTACAGAGGAAAAGTCCCTAATAATTTGAAGGATAAACTCAAAAGACAAATTCTTCTGGAGCTCTTTTTTATTTCCTTCCATCCCATGAGATTAGGGTTCCCAGATCACTGTGTTTTGAATTGCTGAAATTAGTAATTTTATTTAAAAAATCTGATATTTTTTGTGTGCATCTATTTTGGACCACCCCCTGTGAGAACACTTTGCAAGAACATGTGCACTCATGCCATGATTTCAATTTTATTAGAAAAATAGCAATACCAGAAGAAAGTCTCTTGCCTAAGGCATATTCCATATGTTTCTGCTCAGTGCTTTATTTTTCAGGCCTGCAAGAGACAAATGCACTTATTCCATTAATAAAGCCAGTGACTTAAAGTGCAGCCCTACCCTGGAAAAAAAAAAAAAAAAAA
>VXBI01006461.1:251159-324668 GCA_013397375.1 Toxostoma redivivum
AAAAAAAAAAAAAAAAGAGAAAAATGTGAGGTTCTCAGTTAGTTTTCCATCAGCAGCTCCCACATTGAATTTGTTCAGCTTACAGATGAAAAGGGGCTGTTATTTTCCAGCTGGGAACCCTTTCATTGTGATTCCAGTGGGAATCCCAGCCCAGCAGCCCAGATCTGCCTCTGCAAGGTGACTCCACCTTTTCACAAGGTTCATGTTATTTACTGCAGCTACCAAGCCTCTTTTTGCATGTATATAGAGGGCAAATCCTCAGAATTGAAATACTCTCAGAGTACCCAAGCAGGGGAATGCAAACACAATCTCCCTGCTTTCCTCCTCTCATTCACCTCCACTCCTAGAAGTTTTAATACAAACACAGAAAGGCAATTTTGTTCCTTTAAACCCCTCTCTGATGCAGTAAATGATTTCATAACCTGCCAGTTCTCAGCTCTGTGCCTTATCATTAGAAATAAATCTCCCCTCTCCCCTGTGCTGTGATGGATTTATTGCCTCTGGAGCCCCTGTTGCTGATTTTCACCAGGAGCTTTGGAAAAACGTCAGGAGGCACCAGAGGATCTGACAGCACTGGGAGAGATGGGTTCATCCCAGGGCCTTCAGCTGGGGGAAGAGCAGAGGTGAAAATAAAAAAAAAAATAATAAAAAATAGAAAATAACAAATAGGTCATTGCTGCTCTGAATGCCACCCTTGCAAACAGAGGCTGGGGGATTCCAGCAAGGAGGGCTCCTGGGCTGGTTTTGCATTAATTGGCATTTAGAAGAGGGCATCCACAGAAGTTTTCTCCTTGAGACCTTCCTCTGTGAGTTAATGGGAAGAATTGGAGGCTGGTTTGGTTGTTAAAAGGCCCAAATAAGCAAATCTCAAATGTTCAAATGCATTCCAAAGTATTAAGGAGTTGTTAGGGGTTAATGTGCAAAGTTACCATGTTGAGAAGGGAAGAAGGAGTAAAAGCATGTGGTAGGGGCAGTGTTTGTTTTCTGCATCACTTGCAGTAAAATCTTTCTTTAAAATTGCTGATCTAATGGGATTAGGAGGGCAAAGGTCCTTAAAAATTAGTAAAATTGGATTGAGGGAGTGGGTTGGTAGTGACAGACTAAATTAGATGCCAGCTAAAAGCACACTCCAGGAGCTGGGGCTGCACTGGCTGGTGGAGCATCCTTCAGTCCAGCCCTGCATCTCAGGTACCTCTGACCAGAGCCAGCCCAGGTGTCTGAAACTGTCACACCCAACCAAAGTTCTTGATCCAGCGTTCACTTTGAGACTTTTTTTTTTTTTTTTTCAGTTAAGTTCCACTGCTAATTTTTCATAATGGCAATTACACATTCTGTTATTTTTTTATATGCTGGAAGGGTGGCCTTAAAATTTCTCAGTAAGGTGTAAGATGTCCTTGTAAGCTATGACATAAGATGAAGTCACAGATGATGCTCTGGGACACTGCTGTGGGTGGCTCAGGGTGACACCATGGGCTCACTGCAAGGCTGGCACATGTTCTGCATGTTAACTCATGGCAGCTCTGCTCTGTGCAATGCAGCTCTAGTGGTATTTATTTAATTTGGTGCTTCTCTGTTTGAAAATCAGCCCTGACTCTCCCTGTCAATGACAGAAACAACAGCTCTCTGGGACTGGGATACATTTCCAGCTCCATGTGCAAATAGATAATACCTGGAGCTTGAGTAGCTTGATCCAAACAAAATCAGGGCTCTTCTGGCAATTTATGATGTGAATTTTTCCCCTTAACAAACCCTTGTGGGGTATAAACTGTGCAGTAATGCATTGGTGTGACAGCACAGCAGAGCTCCCAGCTGCTGTTCTGCTAACAACAATGACACAGTCCAAGCTCTGCTCTGCTTTGGGCTGCCTTATCACCTCTGTGTGAGCTGAAAACGTGCCCATGGCTGTGTTTGCATTAAAGCAGAGCAGGGGTGCATGTTCCAGTCCCCCTGTGAGATGTTTTCTGGAGCTCTCAGCATCCCCAGCTGGAGGGGCCTGAGCAGGGGATGGATGCAGCCCTGCTGATCCATGGGGACAAGGGGCTGTGATTTTGGGGGAGCTCGAGGTCCTAAAGGCCTGACCTGGTTTTCAAGCACAGCAAAGCAGGCTCAGAGCTGGCCCTGAATGATATCTGTGTGAAACTCCTGTTGCTGGGACAAGACTTAGCACCTGATGGCCAGTCTTGTCCCCCTTAATGTCACTGCCATGAGCTGTGTCAGCCCTAAGGGACATGAGATTGAGAACATCTCTTGCTTGAGGGAAACGTGTGTGGAATTCTGTAGTAAGATTTGTTAGGCTCAGTCTAACATTTGTCTCTCCTCCTGGTGTACTCTGAGTGTGGAAGTGTCTGCTGCTCCCAGGAAAAATAAATGTATAATTGCAGCACCAGTTGATGAAATCAAAGTGAAATTGCTGGCAGCCTTCTTCCTGCCCTCCCTGCGTTTTTCTAGCATTAACATTCCAGCTTTGTCACCTTTGATCAGGAGGAGATAAATCCTTCCTTTTGTAAGGAGCAGAAACACTTTCCCTGGGTACATAGAATAATGGCCTCTTCTGTATATTATTCATATTCCTCTCTTTGTACTTGTCATTTCTCTATATCCTTGCTTGTATGCCCCATAACTCTTGGTCCTTTTATCTAAGACCTTTCAAATAAGGAAGTGATGGCTTAGGAGGCAGGGAGAGCTTTGCTAAGGCACTAAATGGGCTGGCAATAATTAATGTGCAGGTCCTAGCATAATTAATGTGTGGTTCTGAGCAGCCTCATCAGCCCCAGCTCGATGGGGATTGTGCTGAGCATCCCCCAGTGACAGCCTGGGAGGCACAGAGGGAGCCTGGACACCAGGTGTGCTCACCTGGATTGCAGGTGCTTGGCAGAGCAGCACAGAAATGGAGCCCAAAGTGTGTGCAGCAGCCTGGCCAGCCCTGAGCACCTCAGAGGGGGATGTATAATCCTATATATATATATATATAATGTATGTATTGTGTATAATCCTATATATAATCCTGTGGGAAATAGAAAAGGTACAGAACTCTCAGCAAGCTGTGGGAAAGCAAATCTCAGGATGGAAAAATGCAAGAATGCTGAAGATGCAAGGACAAGAAACAACAGGGCTGTGAGCTGTGTAGAGATAGGAAAATATGTTAAAAATATGTTAAGCAAGATAGTAGAAATATGTAATCTTAATAATGAACCTTTATCCATTGTTCCAAACTGTTACAAGAAAACATTATTTAAAACAAGATATATGTGCAGTTTATTAATTCTGAGCTTGTCAGCTTTTAATATTCTGCTATTGGCTAGAAAGTTGTTAAAAGACTTTGTCACAAAGAGAACTTGGTGTGCTGTGCCAGCAGCTGAAGCTGTTCCACCTCCCTTGCTTGGCTCTGTAAAATGAGATTGATTGTGATGGGATAAAGGCTTTGGGACAGCTGCTCCAGCATTCCTGTCCTGATGTTTATATATATATATATATATATATGTGTGTGTGTGTACTTAAATAAGAGAAGAAATATCCCAGAACCAACACCATCCTATATATAATGCTGTGTATAATCCTATATATAATGCTATATATAATCCTATACATAATGTATATATAATCCTGTATATATGCTGTATATAATCACATCCATTAATGCTCTTTTTGTTCAGTTCTGGCTGTTTGAGCCATTCTGATGCACTCCTGACATTCCCAGCCTTGCCTCCACATCCTGAACTGCTGTCCCTTGAGCTGCCTTTAGCCATGGGCACAAGCTGGAGGAGTTCTGCAGGTGCTGCAGTGCTGCAGGGGATGCTCCCTGTGCTCACCTGCCCATGCACATTCCTGTTCTCTTGTTTTCCTGGGAATGGTGTCCGTGGGTGCTGGAGGAGCTGCCTCAGCTCAGGGAGCCAGCCCTTGCTTGCTGCTGAGCCCTGAGTCAGGTGCTCCTGTTGGGCTCTGTCATTTGCTATTTAGCTCCAGTGATTTTCTGCTGCATCAAGCTGAAACAAAATGATTTCCATCCCTGCAGTTAGTTGCTGGCTGGAGTTGGATGAATTGAAGTGACTTTTGGGGAGAGGCATTGAGGGGGAAAAAAGAAACTCCCCAGGAGGTGATAAAGGAAATGTGACTAATGCTGATCTGGAACCCTTGCCAGGAGGAAGCAGTGAACACAATGAGAGCTCCAATTGTATTGATCTGGTTTTATCTTGTGGGTGTTTTATGGTGGTTGAGGTATATCATGACCTTAATATCTGCATCCAGGAACAGGCTGTTGCCTCTGGCTCTCACTGACAGCTGCTTTTCTTTTGATCCATCCCAGAATCTTCCTGCTGATTCCTGCAATATGTCAAAGGAGCTCAGCAGTTTGTTGCCCTCTCAAGACTTCACTCTGTTCACTGTGGCTTCCAGAGTTCTCCATTCTCTTGAAGTATAAGCACAGCCTCAAAAAAATAATTCAAAAAAGAATCCTTAAAATGTGCAGTTGAAATAGCTGATGATAACCCAGGGGAGCTGCTGCCCTTGGTTGTGTGCAGAAGTGGTTGTTGGGATGATATTGATGATCTACATGGGCCTGGAAATCAAACATGTGAAACCTGGCCCAGAAATCTCGTGGTTTCTGATGTGCAGACATCTGTCCCATCTCCATGAGAATCCTCTCAGCCTTTTCCAAAGGGCAAACAGTGCCTTGTGTAAAAAAGTGTCCAGTCACACACTCATTCTGGGTACAGCTTTTTTCCCTTTCTCTCTTGCTTGTTTCTCTATGAAAAGCCCTTTCTTCGATAGGCTGTAATTAGTGAAGCCCACCAGCTTTTGAGGAATTTCTTAATGATTAGAAAAGTGTGTCTGTCTCTCTACTCAGTCACTTTTGGGGGGGGAATTACAGAAGAAGCTGCAGGAGGATGAGAGTGGTTCCCTGAGCCACATCCTATCTGTGTTTTTTTAATTTTTTAGGTTTTTTTCTCCTGAGCTGCAGGATCTCCCATCACCTGCCCTGCCTGTGGTGGTGCCAGGGGCTGTGGCAGGGCAGGCAGTGACCCCATGAGGGTCTGATCCTGGCCCTGAGGTCAGCAGGAGCATTGCTGATGATTGACTGCAGGCTCAGATCTGTGCCTGAACACACCAGCTGCCTCAGGGCACGGGATTTGTGCTTTTGCTGGATAAAAAGCATGAAAGAGCCCAGTTTGGAGCTGTAGTACAGATCAGTGCCAGCATTTACTGGATTAAGCCTCAATTCTGTGATAAAAGCTATCAGTTCTGTCTGCTCTACCCCCTAGACCATCTTTGTGGCATTGCTGCCACACTCCTGCATGCACAAGGTGTGCTGCTTCTGACCCAAAATCGAGATGAGCTGTGTTAACAGGCCATGAATGAAATGTGGGGGTGGTGATGAGCAGAGTGAGAACTGCAGCAGGTGTGGCAGTGGTGTCCAAGGGCTGTGCAGGAAACTCGTGGCCATAATTCCTGAGTTACCTGAGCACTCCTCCTGCCTCGCTGGTCACTTGGGGCACTCAGCTGTGCCAGAAAGCTGCCCCTGGTTGGTGCTGCTCAGTACCTCAAAGGGATGGGGGCACACCCCTGCAGGGAGCTCTCAGGGCTCTGCTAAAACCTTAAATCAGTGTAAATCAGACTGATTAGATCACAAATTACAGACTTCATCCTGGGCTGAACCCCCTGGAAATCAGTGCTTTCCTTGGCATGGGTGCATTTGAAACAATTCCTGGAGTGGAAGGCTCCTCTCCTCCTCATTGCTTTAAGGACATTTTGCCCCTTCCTCTTTCCAGCAGCTGATCTCAGCAAAACCATTTCCCTGTGGGAAGCAAGAAACACAACCCTTGGAGCTCCATGGCTGATGGCAAAACTGTGTTCACAGCAGCTGCTGAAGGGGGAGTGAGGATGGGATTAAACCCACAAAGGGACTGCATGGGAAGATTACCTCAGAAAGTCACTTGGGGTCTAAATAATAATCCTAATAAGCACTGCAAACAGTAAGTATTTTCCTCAGCACTGCTGTTGCTCTGCCAGCTGAGGGAATGTCACAAATATGGAGCTTAGAGATTTTTTTGGTAATAATAGAAACTGGATGTAGTAGGGAAATATAATCTCTAAGCATTTACTTATCTAAAAAGTGTCTCTGGTCCTGTAAAATAGATCCATGAGCTTGTATTTGGTGTGTGCAGCTGAATCTGTGCTCTGGATTCACCCTGGCAGGAATTTTGTTTACACAACACCCATCTCTGCCTGTCCTGCCTCTCTCAGCAGGCATGTGTTGGTGTGAGGAAGATTATTCCAGCTGCCTTTGTGCCAGCCAAGCAGCCAGCCCAGGCTCCAGAGCCTCCCCAAGGGATGAATCCATAACTGAGACTTTCCAGGGATTTTACCTGGATGTGATTATGCATCAATTCTTTCATCCCTTGCAGAATCCCTGAGATGGATCTGTCACTTGTACCCATATTAGTTTGAGTTTTAAATTAGAAAAGAGCTTTGCTGCTCCTTCACCCTTTAAGGAGGTGGAGAGCTGCAAACTCAGGCTGTGCCCATGTCAGCTGAGGCCAAGCATCTCAAGTGCTTGGGCTGAGGAGAACAGAGTTTAAAGCTCTGCTGCAAGCACCTCTCAGGCACTGTAAGACTTTGCTCTTCTCTGTAATGCCCTTGAACCCAGATTTTTTGCTGATTCCATGAGTAAAAGGTAAAGGGCAGTGAAAAGGGGGCAAAAAATTGGCCTTGTCCCCTGCCTCAAATGACATGTGATAATAAAATCAGCAAAGCTGCTGGTTAATGTCGTGTACATTGTGAATTCTGAGAATTTTTGTGCCATGCTGGGACAGCGTTTATCAGGAGGGGGTCTCCATCCTTCCTAACAGGAATGGGGTTGTCTATTCTGAGATGCCAGGCTCAGGTGTTGCAAAAAGGAAAAAGAAGGGATTCATGTTCTTGAAAACATTTATTCTTCTGCTTTCAGTTATTCCTCTTCTAATTTCTTGATAACTGTGAGGATTCCTGTCCTGATGTTTGAACATATATATATATGTAAATATAAGAGAAAAAATATCCCAGAACCAACACAATCCTATATATAGTGCTATGTATAATCCTATATATATCCTATATAGGGGGCATTGCTGAGTTTCTGGTGTCACTTGGAGCCCTCTGCACAGAGCCACTGGCTCTGGGAGCTGAGGCTCAAAAATCCATGAATATCCAACCCTGTTGTACTCTGTGTAAAATGTGGGATTTGGCAACATCCAGAGGAATTCTTGGGGCTGTGGATTGGGGAGTGAAGAAAGGAAGGTGTGAGTTGAGCTGGATTTTGCTGCATGGTTTTGCCATCTCGTGCCTTGTTGCTGCTCTGATAATTTGATCTCAGTGGTTTTGCCACCCAAGTGGCAATTGTGCAATGGTGGCAGCACTGCAGGAGCTCCCTGAAGTTCTGCAGGTGTGCATGTGCCCTGAGAGCCCCTGGGCTCAGGGTGTGCTCCTCTGGAAGCAGCAGGAGTTGGGAGAAATGCAGCAGGAGTTGAGAGAAATGCAGCAGGAATTGAGAAATGCAGCAGAGCTCAGTGGCAGCTGCTGGGAGCTCAGGAGTTTGCAGTGTTGATCTTTGCTGCAGGCAGGGTGTTAGCAGGTTGTAAATTCAGATTGGGTTTCCTCACAGCTTGGAAGACAAATCCAGATTTTCTGTGTTGTGTAGTTCCGTCCTGGTTTTATTTATAGATTTTTTAATTTTTATTTTCTCCCCTGCCTTTCCTAATCTCTTAATTAATTCTGTTAAAATTCAGGGCTGGAAAAGCAGTTTTGCCATAGCTCTGTTAGGAGTTTCAGTGCCTTGAACAGGGTTATCCAAACTTCACAGAAAACACCTTTTTTTGCTTTTCTTTTAAAACTCAATGCTGGGATACCTGACTCATCATCATCAAGAGGACTGGTAACATTAACACAGAGCTAATCACATATATCAGCCCAAAAACCAAAGAACTCTGTCCCTGGAACATCCCAAAATACATTGGATTTCTTTTTTGGAAAAAAAAAAAAAAATCTAAAATACAGCTGGCAGCATCCACCTCGTGCCTTGCAGCTGAGCTCTTCAAAGCTTCCTAAGGGAGATGAAGCACCTATTGCTATTGAAATAGGAGACAGCTGATTTTCCAAGGGTCTCAGGGAATTTACGTAAGAAACACTACAGAAAATCAGCCTTTGAGCTGTTTTAAATCCCAGGACTCCTCACTGGCAATGGGGAGAATTTATATAATTTTGATGGACATGAAAGTGACCAAAATATGCAGTTTTGGGGAAGCTGAGTTTAGTCCAATTTGCCAGAGTGAGGAGGTTTCAGAAATACTGAAATCTGCCTCAGCTGCTCCCCATAAGCATTCTGGTTTGGAGATTTTTAAAGGATTTTATTTCTGCATTTTCAAAGTGAAATATTTCCATTTGTTTTGTTTGGACATGTTATTTTTTCTGAAGTCATTTCAAATAGACCAGCATTGTTGTCTATTGGAAGTGAAAGGAAAATTGTAAGGAGCAAAGAGCAAGAACTGCATACCTAGAGTTTAGCTGTTCTGACATTTTAAAGGCTGTTTTCTCTTTTTCTACAAAAGTGGTTTCCTGAGGGCCTTTTCTGGCTATACCATGAGAGAGAAATGCCTGAAGGAGAGAGGATGCTCTGAGCAGCAAGGTCTTTGCTTTTACTGATGATTTTTGCATGGATGGACCTTTGGAGTAAATTCTGATTTGGGCACAGAATGCTGTTAGCAGTAATTTATTACCTAATCCATTTGGTACCTAAATTCTGTAGTTGGGACAGGGGTTTGTTTTCCTGCTTATTTGGGCCTTTTAAATGAAAATTTCTGTAGGAAAGGGGTGGCCACAGAGAGCACTGGTGGCCATCTCTTGTTTGAGTGGGCTGGATCTGACAGGGATCCAGCAGGAGGCTGGGACCTGATCCCCAAATTCCCTGAGCTGAGCCACTCCATCACAATGACTCTGTGTGTTTTTGCAAATTAAAGGATGATGTTTGAAAGGCTGACACAGCTAACCAGGTCATTTCTGCTCCACTCCTGCCTCCTCAGCTTTTCATGAGCAATGTTCTGCAGGCAGATGTTTGTCCTGTCCCTTCAGAGCTGCAGTGAGATCTAGCAACTCATTTCGTACAGAAAGATGAAAGGAAAAATATTTACTTAATGAAACAAATCTTGCTTAATTGCTGTGGCCAGTCTCTTGCCTGGCTTTTATGGGTTCCTGCAGCTGGCTTTAATCTCCTGATTTACTGGGAACAAAGGAGGAGAGGAGTGACCATAAATCATGGCAGGAAAAAGTTGAAATTTTTCTGGCAGGACTCAGGAAGTTTTGAGACTTTTTGTAACGTGCAGTGCAGCAGGAGAGCTTCCCTGGCTTTCAGGAGAGTCACTCAGGGAATTCCTTACAAGGTGACCTTTACAGCCAGAAAAGTCAAGGGTTTCTAAAGCAGGGCTAGCAAAGAGAAACACGGAGGCTCCGGAGAGGAGTGACCAAAAGGGGTCAGCATTTGTTAAGCTGAAACTCCAGCCTGGCAGAGGCGAGGAGCCCAGGATTTACTGTGGAGCTGGAGCATCCTCCGGGGAGATTTGTTTTAATTCCTTCTCTTTCATTTTCCATATTTTTTTCTGTCTACAGAAATGGATGGCAAGAACTAAGAACTGGAACTAAGAATGCTGGATTTAAAGTGGAAGTTCAAGGGGGAATGGTTCCCACTGCCAGAGGACAGGGTTAGATGGGATTTTGGGAAAGAATTCTTTCCTGTGAGGGTGGTGAGGCAGGGACAGGAGCCCACCCTGCTCACACCCAGTTGAATTTGTGCTTGGGATGCTTCCTGGAGCTGGAGATGTGCTGGGAGCAGTGCCCAGGCTGCTCCCAGCTCAGGGGACACAAGGGGACAGCGTGGAGGGGATGCAGGGCTGGGCATCCCCCAGGGGGACAAAGAGCCTGACAGGACACAGGAGAGTGGGGACAGCTGCTGCAGGCACTGCAGCTCAGGGCTCACAGCAGTTCAGGGCTGGTTTGGCTCTTCAGAGCAGCCCTGGGTGCCCACAGTGCTGTGTGACCTTGGGGGTGCTGTGGGACCCCAGGTGAGAGAGAGAACCTCAACCTGCTGCTGTCCCCCAGGTGAGAGTTCCCTCCAGGTGACAGTACCTCAACCTGCTGCTGTCCCCCAGGTGAGAGTTCCCTCCAGGTGAGAGAGAGAACCTCAACCTGCTGCTGTCCCCCAGGTCAGAGGTGCCTGCTGCTCTTGTGAGCAGTGCTAATATGAGCCCTGAATGGAACCATGGACATAAATGAGTTTAATGTGCCAGAAGATGAGTTCCATACCTGTTCCTTGAGCCTGGGGCTGTCCTCTGGCACAGAACTGGTCCCCCCAGGTGAGATGTACCTGCTGCTGTCCCCAGGTCAGAGGTTGTTCACCCCTCCTGCCCTTTCCAGGTACTGGCACTGCTGTCCCTGCTGATCCTCTGGTGATGCTGCCAGCTCAGTGAGCCAGGTTTAGGGGGCTGCACACCCTCCCTGAGCCCCCCAGCCTTCCTGAGCAGCTCCCTGTCCCTGGCACAGCACACCCAGACACAGCAGCTCCTCTGGGATCTGTGTTCTGAGCAGGAATCCTTCTGGAATTAGAGGGGTGATGCTCTCCAGCTTTAGCACCATCAGCAAAATCCTGCATGGGGAGAGCTGGGAGCACTCAGCACTCTGCCCTCTCCAGAGCACTGCTGCAGGTAGCAGAGCCCTTCCATGGCCCTAGCACTTCTGCAAGATTAAAATTTAAATTTAAATAGGAAGCTATAATTTGAGCTCTTTAAATCATAAGTCACATCTCCAGCTCTGGCTGTTGCTGATTCAATTGCCTTTTGGTTGCTGTCTTTAATAGCTGTACAGTATTATATCTAAATACTGCTGACATTTCTTGTAATTTGAGGATAGGGAAATGGAAGAATTAGATTTTCATCTGCAATTGATCAGAATGCATTAATTAGAAGCATCATTCCTAGGTCTGACATGTTAGGAAGGTGAGGTGCTAAATGGAAATCTTTGTGTATAACTGAAAGCTTCAAGTTGAAAATGAAATATTTGCTTGGAAATTGCACATTTGCTGTGTGATTGTGTGAGTAAATAAATGCTTTTACTTGGTCTCGACACAAATTAAGTAATAATTCCTAGGTAAGCTGCTGGAGACTCTGTAATGGCTTTGAGATGCTGCTTGCTCTGCATGCCAGCAGAACCTTTTAATTCTCCATTGGAGAGATTTAAAGAGAGATGGTTATTTTGAGACAAAGCTGAGGCAGAGATTTCCTGTGCTATGAATTAATAACCTCAGAAGTTCAAGCAAGAAAATCTCCCAATATTCTGGCTGCCATGTGTTCAGAGAGCTTGGAGCCCCCAGAGGGAAGGAGTCCTTTCCTAGGAGCTGAGCTCTGCTGGTCTGGGCTGCTCTCTAGGATGGGCTTTGTTCATGTGCCCATCCAAGCTTGGCTTTAGTCAGGAGATCAAAAGCTGTGCTTAACTTCCAGCACACAATCACCCTCAAATAAACGAGCTGCTGCCCTTGGGTTTTGTGCACATTTAATTTTGTGCACATTTAGTTTTGTGCACGTTTACTTTTGTGCCTATTTAGTTCTGTGCACCTTTAGTTTTGTGCACCTTTATTTTTGTGCACATTTAGTTCTGTGCACCTTTAGTTTTGTGCACCTTTATTTTTGTGCACATTTAGTTCTGTGCACCTTTAGTTCTGTGCACATTCAGCTTTGTGCTCATTTAGTTCTGTGCACATTTACTTTTGTGCACCTTTACTTTTGTGCACATTTACTTTTGTGCACATTTAGTGACACTCCCATGAGATTGTCTAAGATAACATTGGAGGGGAAGATTTTTGGCTTCCCTTGGGGTGGAAATCCCAGCTGGCAGGTTTTGGCTGGTGGGTGCTTGCAGGTCATGGAGCTCAGTGTGAGGACAAACATCTCCTTGTGGATAAGCAGAAATGGCAAAAAACTCCCCAGCTGCAGTGGGGAACCCCACACCAAGGAATCCTGGAGTCCTCTCCATTTATTGTCACCCTGCCCACCACCCTTAAGTAAACACAGTAAATTTATAAATACTCTGAGGTCAGGTGGGTAAATACAGGAGACTGTCAAGTCATTTGCCCTCCAGGTCCTCGGTCTTGGGGTTTATTGAGGTCATATAACTTACAAATTTTTATGTACAAACTTGGCAGTATTGATTTAAAAAAATGAATATTTAATCACAAGCATCCAACAAGGTCAACAAATCTTTGGTAAGTAATTAAATAGACTTTTCCTTGCTAGCACTCAAACACCAAGTAAATAAAAATTGGAGTGAAAACATTTGTAGCATTTGTGTACAGATTGCATTTGGAAATGTGTGGGGCTCAGGTCTTTGTGACTTAATTCTGATTCATCCATTGACCTTGTTATGTAAAACTCTATGCCCTTTATAGAGGGAGAGTTGCAAATTGTGCTTCTGCTTATTTATTTCGGAAGTTCAATCTTCTGGGTGTTCATACCCTAATTCCAGCCCTAAGTGCAATCACAACATTGATTTTTCTCACTAAACATAACCTACTTTACCCTGGGATGGAATTTTTTTTTTAATGGGCTTTATATAATGGCATATGTGAAAACCACTCAACTTAATGCCCCATCCTGTAGTTAATTAACAAAATGGCATTGTGGCAGTGGATCTGACCACTAACCTTGCCCATCCAATGTCCATCCTAATTAACAGGAGCCCAGGTATTGATGTGTCAACTCCATGGTGGAAAGAGCAATTTGCAGCTGCTGACAGAGTTGTAATTCTGTTGAAAATCCAAACAAGGGAACCTCATTTTGAGTGTTTTGTCATTTCAGAGCCTGGCTCAAGGAGCAGCTGAACAAAGTGTAAATTATGAGTTTTTACTTCTCTCTAAATTGCAATAATGTCCTAAAATACATCCAAACATCTCCTAAAATACAGATTGCCATAGAAATACTGCTGGATTTACATAGCTTCAGGACTGGCAGGAGTGTTTTATAAATACTGAAACATTTATTTCTTGTTCATTTATTTGAACTCTAATATACTGGAAAACTTAATGGGACTTAAAGCTTTAATTGAATTCCTTCAGGAATGGATTTGATTCTTCCTTTGCCTTTCTGTTTTTGCTTCTGAGTAATTCAGCTGAAAACACAAGAGATTCATCAGGCTACTTTTACAGGAGCAAGGCAAGATTCTTTAAAGCTCCGTGGTGTTTCATGTTACAAATGAGAAAATTAATCATTTATGCTTTTTTACTGAGAAGAAAAAAAAACCTTTTCTTTTTCAATACTTTAAATTAATTGTGTTTGTTTAAAAACTGCAAGAAGACAGCTACTCTCAGTCATTCCTATAGACAGCTTTCTGAGTGTTTTGTTGTTGAAGATGCAAAAAAAATATTTTTTAAAAGAAACTTAGGTGCCAAGTCCTCATAAATGTCAAGAAGATACCAGTGTCTTGCTAGATGATTATTTCTGCTCAGTAATTAACATTCTGTGTTGCACAAATGTTTTAGAAAACTGTGATTTTAGGTTTAGCCTGTGTGCTGTGATGGTAACTGGAGTCTGGCAGCTCTTTCCCTTCTTCCTCTGAGGGTGAGGCCAAAATATTCACAGGAACTGCTCACAGTAGCATCTTCCTCCCCACATCCTCATCATCCTTTTGTCCCTCACTGGATTCCCAAGAGGAAGGCTGCCCGACTCTTCATCCTCCCCATTGATTCCTGGTGCTTGGTGATGGAGCTGAGCATCAGCAGTTCAGCATTCTGCACCCAAACACCACCTTTGCTGGGAATTCTTTGTACAAGTGCTCTTTAATTAGCAAGTGCTCTGTAATTAAGCTTCCTCAGGCTGTTGCTGATGTTATTAGCATCACTAGATAAATACAGTTAACTTTTCCACAGGGCATAGCAACTGAGAATGGCAGAAATCTGCATCCTGTGAGAGCATCTCTGGGTTACAAAAGTCTTGTCCTAATCAACAGCTGTGTTCTCTCCAGGCTGGAGATTTCAAACTGAAATTTCCTTGGGAATCTGTAGGAAAGGGGAAATTGTCAGGCAGAGGAGCAGCAGCCTGTACACTGATATCTAGAACATTCTCTGGAATAAAAATGGGTTATTAAAAAGCCTCCAGTGGAGCATTCCTCTGTTCAAGGGTGAGGCACAATTTTGTCTTGATACAGAACAAACATTCCAGGGTCTTCTGTGTTGGGGCAAGCTTCTCTTTGGAAAAAAACCAAAAATATTGCCTGAATAGAGAAAAGAACCTTGAGTGCAGGTTCAGTTTCAGTCCTAACTGCAGCCTGCTGTTGGCAGAACAGAAAAAGGCTCTGTCCAGAAAATGTGATGTCCCATGGGTGTGCATTCCTGATTTACTGCTGGATTAGAGGTACATCTAATAGTTACTGATCTGTTGGGATTACCATGCCTGAGCTGCCCCCAGAGTCCTGAATGAGGCCTGTAAACCTTTCCCAATTGCTGTTTCCATCCACCAGGGCCAAGGTGAAGAAAGGAGTGAACATCCTGGGAGCAAGGAGCAGTGACCCCCGGCAGTGGGACGTGAAGCAGGAGGTGGGCAATGGTGGCAAGCACTCCACCACTACAGTTCTGTGCCAGAGGACAGCCCCAGGCTCAAGGAACAGGTATGGAACTCATCTTCTGGCACATTAAACTCATTTATGTCCATGGTTCCATTCAGGGCTCATATCAGCACTGCTCACAGCTATTAAAGCTGGAGCCTGGAAATCTGGAGGCACTCACATTAGCTGTGGTACCATCTGCTGATCTGTGATGGGTAATAAACCCTTCAGTTCAAACAAAAAAATTAATAGGACAGACCTACACTGAGGCTGGGGGTGGTGTCATTTTGGCAGCAATATGAATATTCTTAATTTCAAAAGGTTTTACTGAACCTTTAAATTTTTTTTTGTTTGATAGTTTTGACCTTGTTTGTCTGAGTGTATCACAGCCTCTGTGGCTGGTTCATTGAGCAAGCAGTGAATTCTTCCAGAGTGAGCCACTGAGCAGGGTAATTCAAACCTCCCAGTGTGAAATACAGAAGAAATTCCCTTTGGCAAACAGCTGATTCTTCCAGAACTGGAGGTTCCTTTGGCCTGCTGGGTCACTGTCTCAGGCAGAGCCCTGTGGGGATGAACTGGGATGAACTGGGCTGCCACTGCCTGCCTCAGCTGTGTGCTAGGGACTGGGCTGGCTGTTCCACAGCACTAAAGCACAGCTTTCTCCATAATTAGGATTGTCTTCCAAGGCACACAGTAAAGTTGTGTATTTTCAGTGGAAATTTCTTTGCTCTTCCCAGGTGTGATTATGAATCCTCACAGTGCTGCTGTTCTTTAGTCCCTGCAGAGAATTTCCCACTGTACAGACCCAAACAACCCTTCCCCAGCTCTGTGATTATTGTAAACCACAAACCTGGGCTCAGGGAAGAGCATCCTGAAATCCTTGGCTGGTTATTGCTTTGTGCTGCACTTCAGGCACAGAGAACCTGAGCAGATTTTAACTTCTCTATTCTGGGCCCAAATATTGGACATTGTAAAGTGTAGAAATTCTGATGAGCAGATTGTGTGAGTCAGTGCATTTCCACTTGGTGAGTGATCTCTCCCTGTCCTTACCTCCACCCTGAGTTTTCCATTCTGTTTTTTCTTCCCTGTCCAGCTGAGGAGGGGGGAGATGGAGCTGCTTTAGAGGGCACCTGGCATCCAACCAGGGTCAATCCACCTCAGGAGTGGAAAAGGGAAAGGAGAAATACATCATTTGAGGCTGCCAGGAGTAAAAACTAAACCAGTTTGAAAGGATGTAGCTTTAGAGCAGCATGCAGCTCTGAGCAGATTTGCAACTGCACAACTATAATAGTCAGGTTATCAAACCCCAAATTAAATCTCCTCGATCCAATTTGCATGAAGTCTAATTAACCCATAAAAATATTTTTGGCACTAATTATGCAAATAAAACTCAATGTTTTAATTAATGCCTCTCTCATTTGTGCATGTAAATAGTGGCTGTCTTCTGAAAGCATGATGAGCCTTGGTTTGAGTGAAATGTTTTTTACAGGGAAGAGCTGGGTAGGGAAACCTGCAGGAAAGCACACAGGGCAGTGGGCATTGCTGAGTTCCTGGTGTCACTTGCACAGAGCACAAACACTCTGTTGAGTTAATTTAATTTAATTTCATTTAATTTGCAGAACTGTGAGTCCCTGCTGGGAATTTCCTGGGAATTTTCCTTGCAGGCTGGGTCAGCAGTGCAGGTCAGGGGGGTGTGAGGAGCAGTTCTGGAGCTCCAGCACTCGCTCATCCTCCCTGCAGCAAACTCAGCCAGCTCAGAAATGTTGGTTAATTTATGTAGCAGAAGGAGTTTTCCACTGTGTTTGCTCAGAAATTTCCCTGCTGCACCATGGAGAGCCATTGCACTCTTCATACCCCAAGAGACCAAGTGTCCAGACTCAATAAAAATATTCATTTTTCTTTCCATCTTTTCCTTTCTTGCACATTTCTCTGTCATTAGTATGTGGTTATAATTACACTGTAAACACTTTGAGAGAAGCAGTTTGAGTCTGAATGCAACAGCAGCTAATACATCTTTCACTTTGTATAAATAATAGAACACAAGAGATATTTTAGATACATCACATCTGTAATTGTTTACCATTACCTTTTGAGAATTTAAGTGGGTCATACTTGTTTACTTTTTTAAGAAATACTTTGTGGTGCTAAAGCCAGGAACCAGAACTTAGCTTGAAATAATTCCAAAAGACTTTGCAACTATGGCAAGTAACTGGAAACAGCTTGAAATCAGCAGTGTTTGTGTGGCTCATAATGCAATTTCTGCTGAGATTCGAGGAGCTATTGATGAGGATAACAGCAGTGTTGATTAGTGAAAACAAGGCTCAGGCAACTGCTTGGTTGCTTGTTTTCCTTTGTTGTTTCTGCTTCTGGAGGTTTGGTGTGAGTGCTTGGGGTAGACAAAAGGATATTTTTGGTTATTGCTGGCACCAGCCCCATCTCTCAGCGTTGCCTCTGTTTGTGGTTGTTTCCTGAGGTACCAGGAACAGCCCTGGTGGAAGGGCTCCTGGTTTTGTGTACTTTATTCTGGATTGCCACACAGGGGAGGGGAGCTGTTCCAGGGCAGAGCAGGGGCTATTTGTGGTGTTTATTTATTTAATACAGCAACCTGCAGCAGAGCAGAGCTGCAGCTGCTGCCTTGCTGTCAGCTGTGGCATGAGAAAGGCAGATTAAAGGTGGGAGCAAGGAGGGTGCAGGGAATTCCTTAGGCTGGCTTCTCTGCCCAAGCCAAAGCACCAGAGCATCCTGAACTGAGTGTCAGGAGCTTAGAACTGAGTCTGACCTAGGCCTAACTCCTCTGGCTCCTGCTGTCCTGGAACAGGCTGCCCTGAGCCTGCTTTCAAGCTGACATTTCTGCCCTGGGTGTGGCACTTGGTTTGGGGGGGACTGGGGTCACCCAGCACTGCAGATTGTGGCAGAGCAGAGATTTGGGAGAGCTGACATCATGGAAAACTGCTGTGATGGAGCACTTCATCCTCTTGGCCTGAACCTTTGGAGAGTGAGGCACTGTGATGCTGCTACACAGAGAGAGACTCACACCTGACTTGAATGATTTATGCAGGAAAAGAGAGGGCTTTATTTACATTACATATAGAAATTTAACAGTGAGCATGGATTGGACAGTGATGGTAAGACTTTTTGATTTTGCTGGTTCCATCCCAGGTCAATCAGTGCTCTTCTCCTCCAAAGAGGAATGCAAAACAATTATTTTTTAGAAGAAAGAGTGTGAGAAAGTGTACAAGGAATCTGTTAACATCAGAAGGCCAGAACACAGGTGCAGCAGGAGAGGGCTCTGCAGCATCTGTCTGATGAAGGGGCAGAGGGGAAGAGTGCTTCCAGATGTTGTGCTGATGTTTGAGGCTGTGTCACAGTCACTCCCTCCCTCTCAGCACATGGATTCTGTGGGATTTGGGGTGATTGTGCTGGTTTTTTGTCTGGGAATGGCTGCATGGTGTTACCAGGCTGTGTTTGGGTAGCAGCAGCACGTGCAAAAAGCACCAAGCAGCTGCAGTTCTGTGCAGATCCCTGCTCTGTCTGGTAGCACCATATGCTGCTGAGGGATGTCAGTGAAATAAATCCCCTTGTGATTGAAAAACAAAAGTAAAGTGTTGTATGAACAACATGAGTGGGGCTTGGAGAAGTGTGAGCCATGTGGAGTGTGTGTGCTGGAGCAGAACACAGCCAGTCTGTGCCCAGGGTGTGAACAGACAAGAGCAGTCACACAGCATGAGCAGGGAAGATGTTATTAATTATTTCAGAATCTGGGTCACCCTGCCCTGGCAGTTCTGGGTCACAGTGGTTTGCAGAGCTCAGCAGAGTGGCAGTGGTGCCTGCTGACCTCAAAACCTTTCAGCCTGAGCACAGAGCACGATCCTCACAAGGATTCAGAGGTTTAGTGCTTGTGGGCTGGGATTTTTGCATGCCAGTTTTTTATCCTTTTGACTGATGACTGGGGCAGGAGCAGAGATGGCACATGCCACTGCTCCAGGTGCTTGGGAATTTGTGCAAGAAGTCACATCTGTGCCTGCAGGGACTGAGCTGTACAAACTGTAGAGACACTTTGGGAGGAAGGCACCAGCAGTGATGTCTTACACCATTAAACTCTGAAACAGAAACAATTTCCATTCATTTATGAGAAATTCACATATGAACAGGCATTATATATAGATATATGAACAAAAGGAGAGCTCAGGAGAATCTCCATTCTTCATTGGATGTGGGGGAAACGTTGTGACAAAGGATGAGAAAAAGGCTGAGGTGTTAAATACCCTCAGCTGAGCAGAATGAAGCCTCCATAATTCAAGGGAAAATTGGGAGAAGAGCCTGGAGGTGTTGGTTGGCAGCTGGCTGAGCTTGTGCCAGTTCTGTGCTCAGGCAGGGCAAGAGGAGATGCCTCAAATTGCACCATGGGAGGTTTAGATTGGATTTGAGGGAAGAATTCACCACTGGAAAGGTTGTCCAGCACTGGCTCAGGCTGCCAGGGAAGTGTCCCTGGAGTATGTGACAGACAAGTGGATGTGGTGCTTGAGGATGTGCTTTGATAATGGACTTGGCAGTGCTGGGGGAATGGTTGGACTCAACCATCTTAATTAAAAGTCTTCCAACCCCAACCAGTCCACGATTCTGGCCCTTTGTTTGAAGCATTGTGCCCATTTCAGTGCAGCCTTTTAGGCTGCTGGCAAGTGCCTGGTGCAGCCCTGGGAGTCCCAGCCTGAGTCATTCTTGTGCTGAGCATCCGTGTGCTCCCAGTGCTGTGTGGGAGTGTGTGTGTGGCTGTCCATGACTGCACCACGAGTTACAGCTGAGCCCTCACCTGCTGCTTTACCCATCCTTCACCTACGGCTTTTCCATCCTTCACCTGCTGCTTTTCCATCCTTCACCTGCTGCTTTACCCATCCTTCACCTACAGCTTTTCCATCCTTCACCTGCTGCTTTTCCATCCTTCACCTGCTGCTTTAGCCATCCTTCCCTTCCCTGCTTTATCTATTCTTCTATTCTCTGCTTTATCCATCCTTCACCTCTCTGCTTTATCCATCCTTCACCTCCCTGCTTCACCCATCCTTCCTTTCTTTATCCATCCTTCCCCTCCCTGATTTATGCATCCTTCCCTGCTTTATCCATCCTTCCATTCCCTGCTTTAACCAGCCTTCACAAGCTGCTTTACCCATCCTTCACCTGCTGACTTAACCATCCTTCCCTTCCCTTCCCTTCCCCTCCCTGCTTTCTCATCCTTCCCTTCCCTGATTTCTCATCTGATCTCCCAGCTCACCCCTGTTTTCCTGCTGTCCCTGCCCTGGGAGGTGTCTCTTTGTTGGGATGCCTGCNTCCCTTCCCTTCCCTTCCCTTCCCTTCCCTTCCCTTCCCCCATCCTTCCCCTCCCTGCTTTCTCATCCTTCCCTTCCCTGATTTCTCATCTGATCTCCCAGCTCACCCCTGTTTTCCTGCTGTCCCTGCCCTGGGAGGTGTCTCTTTGTTGGGATGCCTGCTGCAGCTCAGAGCAGGGCACAGCTGTGTGCAGGGACCCTCTGCACATCTGCACACAGGGATGAGGCTCAGCCAGCTGTGCCAGGGAACAACATCTGTTCTGGGGCACACAAGGCTGGGGTGAGGAGGTGCCTTCCCCAAGGAGCCTTTCATGTGTGCTGCTGTGAATGTCAGCAGTGTCCCTCACAGCCTGGGGCTGGGGGGAGCAGGAGGGATGCTGTGCTCTCAGGAATTGCTGCTGCAGGAAGGACGTGGCTGCTCCTCTGGCTCTGCCTGCTGCAGTGTCTCAGAGTGTCTCACTGCTCCCTTGGGAGGGAATATTTGTTTTCTAGACCTTTCTGTAGCCCTGGGTGCCTGTGGGACCAGGGCAGCTTGGTGAACCTTGTGCATGCTGAGGGTTAACCCAGCCCTCCCTGGCCTCATGGAAAAGTGAATTCCATGGGAGCCCTGGGGTGGACAAGGACCCTTTCTCCTCCCTACTCTCACTAATGCAAGTTCAGGAAGACACAGTTTGAGATAACTGGAGCAATTGTCATGGCAGCAGCACAGGTCTGAGTGGTTTTCCTGCAGCAGCTGCCCCTGTGCAGCCCCAGCCTGGCCCTGCCAAACCCAGCAGCACTGGGAGGGCAGAGACACAAAACTGAGCATCCAGCACCAACTGTGTTCCACTGGGAGGGCAGAGACACAAAACTGAGCATCCAGCACCAACTGTGTTCCACTGGGAGGGCAGAGACACAAAATTGAGTATCTGTGTTCCACTGCTCAGCAGCAGCAGCACCCCAGCCTTTCCAACAAACTGCCTCTGCACCAGAGGTGGGCAGGATAATAACTGCAAAATATTTTCTTCCTGATCAGATATCTCACAACATTCTCTCTTCTGGTGGAAGGTCAAAGCAGGGGGTTATAATCCCACAGAGGTTTTTGAAGTCCAGGTGTTAGGTGCTGCTAAAATGAGTTTTCTTGTTGGATTTCAACAGAACTGCTGTTAGACTTAGTCCTGACCATTCAAAGAATAATACAATAATCCTCATACATAACTTAAAATAGTATTAGCCAAGGAGCAAGGCATGCCCATGAGTTTTTTATCTAAGAGAAGAAATTAATTAGTAGAGATGAGATAAGAACATGCATTAAAGAGATCTGTGCATGATCTGTACAGAACTTTCAGTTGCAATAATTGTTCTTTTTAATCTACTTTGGAGTTCCTGGGTCTGTTGGGAAGCAGAAGGGCTGAAGCTCCAAGAGAAAGGGCATTCTTCACTTTTTTTTTTTTTTGCCCAAATGAAAGGATCAAATTTGTCTGCATGGCAAATTGGTATCGTTTGGAAAAGTTTTTTGCATGTTATCAAAACCAAATGCTGGAGGCTCAGTCGATGCCTGCAGTAACCCAGCCTTGCTGCTGGTGCTTTCCAGGCAGGTTGGATGCATTGTTTTATTTCATTCTGATGTAAATAGAGCAGAGCCCACACAAACAGAGTGGATGTGCAGCCACGGAATAATGGGACAAGAGCTTTCCATCCATCCAGAGTGACAGACAGGCTCAGTAATGACTGCAACTCCTGATGCCCAGGGTCAGAGCATTTCCTGACTCCCTGACAAGGTAATCATTTCTCAAGAGCCACCTGCAAACACTCAGGCTGCTTTTCAGCTCTCCCTGGGGCTTGGGGAGGTGCTGGGAAGCACTCTGGAATATGCAGGAGGAGAAGCTGCCCATCCCACTGGCATCCCCTGCCCCACACAGCAATCCCCAGTGCTTCCATCCTGCTCCAGCAGCTTTAATTGACATTGAAGTGAATCCAGAACCTCCTGGTGCAGCCATTCATGGGCTGACACTGCTGCTCATCTCCTCTTTGCACTTTAAATCTGCTCTGGGGCAAGGTCAGCTCTTCTTTTTCAGTTTGGATGCTTTAGCAGCTATTGTGACAGAGCCTTCCTTGTGACTGGGAGGCAGTGGAATATAAGAGACAAAAGATGCAGGATTGGGGAGGAGGAATTTGTGCCTGTGTATTTTTTTTCTCACCCTGCCTTTGAAGCAGAAACATCTGCTGAGAGCCACAAACAGCTGAGATCAGCAATACCACATCAGGCTGCCAAGCAACTCTGCTTTCCTCTGGAACTCTCACAGCAGAGGAAATAAATCAGTCAGGCAATAAAGAATGGAGAAAATTAAGGAAAAAGTGCCAAAAGCCAAACCTTTCAAGAATAAAGTGAATAAGAACTTTGTTAGTATTCGGTGAAGCAAATTGAAATATGTTTCTTACACATGTAAGCCCTCTGTGCCATTGCTGCTTGAGGAATTCTGTAATAACAAAACTCCTCTGAGCTTACAATACTTAAAACTGGTGAGGAGAGACCTCTAGAAAGCTGGCTACAATATCATAAAAGATAATTCGATTATTTTAAATACTTTTTCCATCTCGTGTCTCTGTCAGATCAGTCACAGCTGACCAACTAACAGTTCTGAAGTAGCAGCATTTATCTGAAACCTTTCCATTCCTTACACAAAATATAATATATTAGACAGCTGAACCATTTGTTTCTGCACTGGCTTACTGAGATTTACTCTTCCAATCAAAGTTACTTTGGTTTGATGTGTTACTGCCTATTTAAATTACAGATAAAAATCACCATTTCTTTTGTTATATAATAACAGGGACTGCTGTGTGAAAAAGGTGGAAAAATATTACATAAATGCTGAGTGCTTGTTGCAAATCAAGTTAGGCAGGGATGGTTGGAAAACCAGTTGGTAAATGGTGCCTGGGAGGATTTTGGGGTGTGGGTTCCTGCTCTTCTCTGGCAGCAGAGCTGTCCCTGCAGATCCCAATTCCTGCTGCTGCAGATCTTCAATTCAGGAAATTCCCTGTAAACCTGCACTGAGGGATGCTTACAGCACAGTTGGAGGGGCTGAGCTCCCAGGTGATGTTGGACCATCAGTCCAGGTGATGTTTGCTCCTCTCACATCTCAGGTGTAGCAGGCCCTGCTCTTCTCCACTTGTCATTGTTAAAAAGGTGCAGGGACTTGCTGGGCTCTCATCCTGCAGCTCTCCAGGAGGTTTTTCAGTGTCCCCTGCACTCTTCCTGCTGTCCCTCATTACCTGTACAACCTGCAGCATATGGGACACAATAAAATCACAATAAAAATCACATCCCTCACCTGGTGAATTCTCTGTCTCTGCCTGCAAAATACCTGGATGGATCCTTTGCAAGCACAGAGAGAACAAAATTTCTGTTAAAAATAACATTTATAATACTATTTCTATATAAAAATAACTGGGAGCAGGTGCCACTAGCAGCATTACTGCTCTGCTAACACTCCCAGCCTGTGAGCTCTGTTAGCAAACACAGCAGTTCATGTAATTCAAGCTGGACAGAGCAAAATTCAGCAAAAACTCCCATTCTCTAAGGATGGATTCCACTCAGCTCCCCCTGCATGTTTTACACAGTAAAGCAAGGGTAATACATGGCTTTTACAAGCCATGTAAAAAATCTTTGCCTGCTACAGAAAAAGCAACTCCTGGAGTTTAAAGAACTGTCTTGTACCAGAGGTTGTGGCAGTTCACACAACTCACACCTGAAAGAGGAGTTACTGTGTTGGCTTCTCTGTGTCATCATTTACAAATCATAATTTATCTGCAGCTCAGGCTGCAGGGAGACCTCTGGGATGTCACATTGTGGCAATGACAGAAGACCTTGGGTTTTTTCACTGTCACTTCATGGTGAACATCAGCAAACAGTGACATTTTAAAAGGCAGACTTTTCTTTTCAGAGCTGTGCAGCCACAGTCCCTGAAGTGTAAATCAGTGTTGGATTTGTCCTGCACTGTGTCAAGGGCTTGTACAAATCACCTGCTCTGAGCTGAGCTTTGTTTGTGGTGAGCTGGTGGCTTGGAGGATTCCCTGCATTTCCTGAGAGCTTAACAAGGTAGAGCCTGGCTGCTCTTTTGAAAGGTGGTGAATGTCTGAATTCCACAAAAAAAAGGTCAAATCCTGGCTAAGTAAGTCCCTGGACTCCTGTTTCTTTGAGTAGATGTTGTGGACAGTTAAGGTCTGTAAGCTCATCCTTGGTAGTGCTTTCAGAATAAGGAATGAAAGTGAAATGGGAGCAGCAGTATTTTATATAAAAGTTGCTAATGTTTTTTGATACACTTTTTCCTTAAGCAAGGCAGTTCAATGCTTTTTCTTGGAAAAATCTGTGATGGGTCCTTATTGCTTTAAGGCTCAGGATGAGGAGTGTCAAGGACTAGTTAAAATCATTCCCCATCCCATGAAACAATGTAGAGGGGTTTGTCCCATGGTTATTCACAAAAAATTCCTACAACTCTGCTGTCACTCCATTACCAACATGCCAGTAATTCCATGGAGGAGTTCATTAAAGAAAACTGAGATGTTTGCTGTACAGAGGCTTTTGGATCCATCAGTGCTGAATTCCTGGTGTCTTGCCAGGAAGTTCAGTCCCAGTTAAGTTTCCAGAGAAGAAACCTTGGCTTCATTGAAGCAAATGGCAAAATTTCCTTTGCAGACTGAATTTCAGCCCAAGTTGAGAATAAATTTTGACTCTTCTCTCGTTTCTCCTCTCTGGTGTACAGCTCAGAAAACCAGGTGATCTCTTTTCCATCCAGGGCTGTGACAACAGCTTCCACAGTCCCCTCCCATGTGCACACCCTCATACACGATGGTAATTATTACAAAAAGGAGTTTGAAGTAGCACCCCATTGATTTTTGGTTTCCATGCTGCAGATTAATGGACTGGGCACGCACTCTTTGTAATCACACTGGTAGAAATTCAATAATGACTCTGCCAGAGTACTCAAGTGACCTCAGAAGCTGAATTCATCCCTGTTTCAACTGCTCTTAATGAGACTGGCATGTTTAGCAATGCCATCAGATGGTTTGGAAAGCAGGGTGTCCTGTCAACCAAAGCATTACTGATGGGAAAGTCAATGTTTACATCTGTTCTCTTAGCCAGAGCACTTCAGTGTCTGTGTGGCATGGAATTCATTCACTGGGATGTACTGAGCAAAAAAAAAAAAAATCAGTGCTGTGTGTGATCTGCACGCTGCACTCCACTGGAACAAGATTTCAGCCAAAGCAGAGCTCAGCAAGTAGCACTGACAATCCCCAAAGGAACAGAATCTGTCTGCTTAGTTTAGCAATTGTTCACTTGGGTTTGGAGGCTTTAATTGCATGTGATTATCATTTCCTGTGGCGTTTTTTGTCATGTCTGAGGAAGTGCAGGAGCATGGTGAGGCTCTCCACTTGGAGATGCTATTTGTCAATTTTTATCTTGAGGAATGCCCAGAGATTTAATGAGGCTGGTAAGGAATATTTAAAAGCTGGATCTGTTCATTGCTGTGGATGTCTGGCTGTCTGTAGGTGTGCAGTTCCACAGCTGTGGTTTCCTCACCAGCTGTAAAACTCCTGTGCATTACAGATAAATTGTCTAAATGCAGGATAAATTCCCAACAGAACTCCTGGAAAATTTAACCTGGAAATGTCAAGGGAAGTGCAGGGGACTTGATCACTCAGAATTGGCCAGAAACTCAGCTTTTGCTAGCATTACACCCAGAACCACCCAGGATTGTTGCCATGTGCTGTGAATCAAAGCTGTGTTGGTTATTTTGACAGGCAGCCTCTCCTGTTCTCTTCAGGATTTTCAGGATTTCTGGGGCTGGTAGAGTTGCTGAGGTGAGATGAAACACAAAGTCATCCAGCATGATAAAATTGCCACGTCCCTCACTGATGCAAATCAGTAGAGACTGGTTGTGGTTCACTGTGGATCACACATTAATTCATTGTGGGGGTTTATTAAACAAAAAAACACCACAAGATAGCCAGAGTCACAGAACAGAGAGCATTTAGAGCAAACCCAGGACACTCCAGGGCAAGTGGCTTTTACGTGTTGTGCATAAATAGGCTCTGACTTTTTAAATGTTGGAGAAGTATGAACTCTTCACCACCATCTGCTCCCAGAGGATTCCTGATTTCCCTGGCTTTGCTTTGACCTCAGCAGCTGATTTTGAAGAGATGTGTCTGTAATTGGCAGCAGGAGTTAAGACCCAGCTATGAGCACAGAAAAAAAAAAAAGAAAAAAAAAGAAAGCAAAACCAGGTTTTGAATTTGGAGCCTGATTCAGTGTTCAGTGGAGTGTAGGGAGGAATGTCCATCAGCTTTAACATTTCTGTGTTTATGGGAATCTTTAATTTGGGTCACACACTGGCCCTGGAGCAAGGGCACACCATGGATGTGCATGAGCCAGGGAGTCCTTCCAGGCCCCAGAGTTTGGGCAGAGTGGAGATGCTTTAACCACCAAAGTAAATAATTTCTATTCATTTTTATTTGCCATCTTTCCTGTGTGTTTCCAGTTTTCAGTTCCCTGTGTACACACAGAGCAGAGTTTTAGTTTCAGGAACTCTCCAAAGATAAACCCCAGCCTATGTGGAGCAGCAGCTGACTGAAGTATTTACCAGGCTCTATTATAGCTGTTCCTGCCTTCTGGAAAATTAGTCACAAATGCACAAGCATGACTTCATTTTGCCAGGAAGCAAGATCATTAATCCTGCCTACTTTGAAGCCACATCTTTTGTGGACTGTGGTGGGTAACTTATCTGTTCAGATTACTTAGATTGTTGGAGACTTCATCCTTTTGTAATGTTAATGACTGCTGAGTAGCTCAGCCCGGCATGAGAATTTTTTCTTACATTTAAAACTATTTTTCTTTTCCATCTTACTTTTTTTTTTCTTAAATTTTCTTCTGTTTGACTGTGCTTAGTTCTAAATTCTTGCATTTCTTATTTTATTATGCATTTAATTTTTTTTTAAACAATACATCCTCTCAAAGGGGGATTTGGTTTCTAAGGAGTTAATTGCTGCGTGCTCTTTTACTCATGAGCCAATTGAATCAGATAATTTGCTGTTTCCTGAGTAATGTCAGAGAGTGTACAGAAAGATCTTTTGTTCCACTGAAGATGTTAAAGAGGGTTTGAGGATTCCTTTCTCTGCAAATCCTTTACATGAAAGATTTACAGTATGTACGCTCCAAGATTTGGAAATGCTGCTATTTAAGCATCTACACATGTAATTAGTCACTAATTGTTATCAGCTCCTACTCTCTTCAGCTTTTTTATTAGACCTGTTCCAGATACCACTGAAATCAGATTCAGCAAGGTGTGTAAACCCTTTAGCTTCAGAGTTGCTGCTGGTTTTTCACATTAAGCAGGGAAAGATGGAATTTTCCAAGGCACTGGAGGTTCTTGCTCCTAAATTAAGAGCTTTTAGCTGATTGTAGCCCCAGCTCCTGGAGTGTGCTGCCCTGGGGACACCTCCCTGTTCCAGCAGAACTCTCTCCTTCCACACGTGCAAATCCTTTGGATGCCCCTTTTTGTTTCCACTGCTCAGTGGATCGGTGCTGCTGGTTTTCCTACTGCCAAAATCCTGGTGGAGACACCTTGGAGAGAGAGGATGAGCATGAGTGGTGTGAGGGATGAAGGGCAGGGAGCAGCTCTGGAGCAATGCTGAGGGAGTGATTGTGGGATCATGGTTATGGAGTTGTTATGGGATCAGTGGTTATGGAGTTGTTATGGGATCAATGGTTATGGAGTTGTTACAGGATCAATGGTTATGGAGTTGTTATGGGATCAATGGTTATGGAGTTGTTACGGGATCAATGGTTATGGAGTTGTTATGGGATCAATGGTAGAATTAGGGACAAGAAGCAGCTCTGGAGCACTGGTGATGGAGTGATGATGGGATCATGGAGTGATGATGGGATGAAGGACCAGGAGCAGCTGTGGAGCTCTGGCTGTGGAGTTATGGGATCAGGGACCAGGAGCAGCTCTGGAGTACTGGTGATGGAGTTCTTATGGGATCATGGTTATGGGGTTATTATGGAATCAGGGACCTGCAGCAGCCCTGCAGCTCTGGCTGTGGAGTTTTATGGGATCATGGTTATGGGGTGATGATGGGATCAGGGACCAGCAGCAGCCCTGCAGCTCTGGCTGTGCAGCTCCAGCAGCCCTGGCTGCAGTGCCCACGCTCCTTGTGGTGCCCTCTGCTCTGAGCTCTGAGTGCAGAGCTGGGGTTTCACACCTTGAGGCTGTGCAGGTGAGCCCTGAGCTGTCCCGGGTCACCAGCCCCGTGTCCCTTGTCTCAGCAGGCAGGATCTGAAGATAAACCACAAGCAGGGGCTAATTAGCTGCGTCACCAAGTGATCAGGCTTGGCTCAGAAGGATGGAAGTGAAGAGTCCAAACCTCTCCCGAGCCTTTAAAAGTTTTCTGTCTCTCATTAAAATCAAGTGCAGATGATTTGGGCATTTCAGTTTCTGTCTTCCATGTCTCTGTATTGCTCTTTTTAAAATCTTAATGCTTCTGACTCCAATAGCCAAAACATCTCAGTTCTTGTCAGACGACAGGGGGCTCAATGATAATAATCCTCTACAGGGAAAAAGACAGTTTAAGTGAAAGGAAGAGATTATTAGATGCACGAAAGATATGTCAACAGTCATTCTCTTTTCACTAAGTAGTTGTAACTTACATTTTAAAAGAAAGTATTGAAATTACTGCTCTTCAAAGGGAATTCAAAAGGATAATTGTTCTTTTTCTAAGGAAAGTCACATTTCTCCTGGGGCTAATGCCATAAGGTTCTTTGTACTAAAAACAGCAGAGTGCCAAACAAAGACTAAAGATTGAAGTTAATAGAGTGAGATCTATGCACTTAAAATTTTACAGTTTGCAGTATGCCATTGCTGGTGTTGGCTTCCTTCTGTGCATTCCCACTCACCAGGCTATGGAAGAAGAGTTTCCATCTTGCCCTCAGTCAGTGAGAGCATTTTGACATTTGTCCAAGCTTATGCAGCTATCTAACCCCAAATTTGTTTCTGCTGGTACCTGAAAACTCTAGATTTGCAAGTCTGGAACTTGCAGGCTTTCCCAGAGTTTCCCAGAGGTGTATAAAGTTAACTTTCAAAGTCTTTGTAGGACTGGGGTCCCTCTAGCCTCTCCTCTGAACCAGTCCCCACATTCCTCTGGCATTTTGCTCTGGGATTTACTGATGTGGGCAGAAGTCACCTCCCTGACTTCCCCCTCTCCTGAGATACAAATGCAGATAATGGCTGTTATTCCTCTGCTTGGCACTCCAGGTTAAAAACACCAACAGCACTCAGCTCAGTTCTCCCTCCAGTTCCAGTCTGTTTCTTGAAGGACATCGATCTGGTTTAATTAATTAATTAATGCCCTGTTTGCAGCAGGAATGTGCTGGAAGTTTCTCTGGTGAGCTGTGGGTCATGGAATTGCTGCTGCTGGGAGCTCTCCATCACCAGCAGAGCTCTGAACTGGGCCAGTTCAGGTCCCTTGTGCCAGGCAGGGAGAAGTGGCTGATCTCTGAATCCAGAACATCCACCTCCACCCCCTGCACTCTGTCCTGGGTGCTGCTGCTCTCCAGGGATGCCCAGGAAGCTGCTCTGGGGCTGGATGGAGGAGAAACCCCAGCCATGCCATGGATGAGTGCCCTGTTGTCATTATAGGCTTGTCTGATTGTGCTAGTAGTTATGAAGGTTAGAAGAAAGAAGGAAAAAGTGGTCTGAAAATCTTATTCTGATTTTTTTTTCCTTCTTTGTGGAGTTAATAAATTTCTTTTTATACACTTTTAAGTTTTTAACCTGCCTTACTTCTGCTCCTAGTTCTGTCTCACAACAGTAAATAAGTACATTTAAATTAACAAATCAAAACCATAGCACTGATGCAGCCTTTCTTCACTCACATTAAATCTCTGCTGACTGAGCCCCAAAAATCAGAGCTCTTGTGTGGGGTGCTTGCATCCCTGCACTTCCCTGCCAAAGCTGTGGCAAGCAGGGGAAGGCTGTGCTGTTAATTCTGAATTTCTTTAGCCTCCAGTTCTCCCCACCTTTACCTTGCTGCCTAAAAATGTCCTGTACAGGAAAAAAAATGCCCCAGTGCTGCAGGACTGGCTGATGTGCTGGGGACCTGCTGCACAAACTGCATTACCCAAGTGCTCACTTGTCCTTTGAACACAAAAAGACAGACAGCTGGAGCCTGGGGTATTGCTTGGTACAAAGCAAACATTTAAAAAGCTCAGAGTTTCAGGTCCTTGCTGGTAATGGAAAGTGCTATTTTCAAAAGTGCCATTTGACATTTGGAAGATTAACTGGTATTGACTTCCTGTGTGAGTTGGGCTCCTGAGGATCTGAGTCACTTTTGGAAACCTGAGCTGGCCATCTGTTTCACTTAGGCTCTGCAGTGCCAAGTGAAGCAATGCATAAATACTTTGATGACTATAGTTTGTAGTACCTAAATTTAAAAAAAAGCAGTTATTTCAACAGCCTGACACCTATTGGAATTTTCAGAACTGGAATTCCCAGTGCCTGGGAGAAAGCAGATGTATTTGAAAGCAATCAGAGTTTGAAAGGAACTTGTGTTCTTGAAAACCCCAGAGCTACCCCAGCACTTTGGAATGTGGCAACAAGGCACTTCTAGAAATTTCACCTGCATCCCAACGAGAATCTTTCCACAGACTTGAACTTGAGAGCAAAGTATGTTTATTAAAATAGAGCCAAAAAGTGAGATGTAAAATAGTGACATACATAATAGAGACCTCTTAAAGCAAATTTGTGTGCAGGTTGAGATGGAGAAAGTAAGAGAGGAGATGCAGGGCCCTGTTCTACATGGGGCTGGGATGTGCTGAGCAGTGGCTGCTAGTTTTTGGTTAAAGACAGCATTGCAATTTTTAAATTCCATTATGAGTAACTGTGTGGTGATTATTTTAAAGGAATTTATAACAATGGCTCATGTTTGAGCTGGGTCAGCATTATAGGACAGCCTCAGCTTTATGATTTTTTAGCTTTAACATGAGTTGAACTGTCACCAGACTTTCTGGATGAGGTGGATCTGGACTGGTTAACATGAGAGTAGACACAAATAATTTTTGAAATATTTGATTCCTACTGTATAACTCACAGATCTCCTTTGTACCAATGTCAGAGCACTCAAAGCCTCCCTCCCAGAGCTCTGCAGACTCCTCAGGACTCAATTTAAACATGGCTGTATTGTTTGTGTCCTCATTTCTCCCATGAACTCCTGCACGACCTTGGGCAAGTCACTTCATTTATCTGTCCCCCAGCTCTGATAACACGAGATAAGTTAATAGTTCTGTGCTCCTGGGAGCTGTGCATGAAAATCCTGTCTGAAAGCAGCCAGAGAAATGCATTGCTATTGTTGTTGATGTTATGGATCTGTTTAAGCAACGTGTCCTTATGGACTTATGCATCATATGAGCAGCCCCTCTGAAGGCTGTTTGCACATTGAAAGTGGTTTTCTGGACAGTGGCCAGAAAATAGGGATGAACCCATAACCAGCAGATATTCCCCAGGGCATTTAGCAGCAGGAATGATGGTTAGGAGGGTGCTGAGATGTATAAATAATTGTTGTCAGGGTTTAGGCATTCAGGAGGCACAGCCTGCTTTGCATGTAAACAAAATGTAGGTCTTGAGGGAGTCTGTGTCTCAGCTAAATCTGCTCATGTATAAATCCTCTTTTTTAGGCTTTATATTTTGTAATCATTGTAATTTAAATTCAGCCACAGTTCACAGGATTTGCACATTTTACCACCATTAAGGAAGTCAATAGGAGCTGTGCACCTCACTCCCTGTAGCTGCCCTTCAATAATTAACTCCTTCTCCTCTCCAAAATCTGTATTTAAGGACAGCAGCAGCACTTGAGACAGCCTTTGAGAGCGTTCAGCCTGAGAATGTGCATGTGAAGGGCAGTTAATTCACCTGCTGTGTGCTTGTCCCTCCTGCTCATCCTGCCTGGCTTGCCTGGGCTGCTGCTCAGCCCCAGCTCCAGCCATCAGCAGAAGGTTGGGCTGTCCCTGGTAAGTCCCATGGTGATCGATTCCCATGGTGATCGATTCCTTGGTGGTTCCCATGGTGATCGATTCCTTGGTGGTTCCCATGGTGATCGATTCCCATGGTGATTGATTCCCATAGTGATTCCCATGGTGATTGATTGATTCCCATGGTTATTCCCATGGTGATTGATCCCCGTGGTGATCGATTCCTTTGGTGATTGATCCTCATGGTGATTGATTCCCGTGGTGATTGATTCCCATGGTGATTGATTCCCATGGTGATTCCCATGGTTATTCCCATGGTGATTGATCCCCGTGGTGATCGATTCCTTTGGTGATTGATCCCCATGGTGATTGATCCCCATGCCAGGGGATCACAGTGCCAGCAGCACAGCCCCTGGACTCTTTGGTTTTGATTGTTTGGCCCCTTCCCACCACACCCATCCCATGGACTCACCCAGCTCTGAACAAACTCCTCACAACCTCCCTGCTGGAACAAACTGTGCTGGGACAGGAATCCCCATTCCCCCAGAACAATTTCTGCTGTCACCCCTCTTGCCCTCCCTTCAAATGTTTGCACTTCACAATGGAAATGTGAAATTTGTAAAATCTGTAAATCTACAGTTTGCAGCTTTCCAGGAGTGGCAGATGTTGCTTTTCCCGTGGCACAGGAGGCAGATGTTCAGGGAGCAGCACCCAGCTTTACCCAGCAGCCATGGCTGGATTTCTTCTCCCTGTAGTTAAACATGTACAATCCAATCCTGCAGGAGAGTTCAGCATTGCCTGCTGACTGTTCTAATTGAAATAAAGGGAGCCTCAATATCTGTGTTACATATGGAGCAGTTTATTAACTCACAGAGGCACTTGGGGTTGGCTTTTTTTTCCCCCTCCAGAGGCAATAGTAAAATTTGACAGGTGATTTTGTAGATGAAGACAGTAAACAGCTGTTGGAAATGATAATGTCTGAGTGGTTTTGTTGTTTCTATGAAAACTTAGTTACACTCATTTTAGATTAATTTTTCATTGTCTTCTGTAAATGAGAATTGCTTACACGGCTGCTTCAAATGGGACTTTGATTGCTTTCCATCTACTGCCAAAACCCTAAAAGACAAAAAAAAAAAAATCAAATGCATAAAACCACTTATGAGCAAAGATACAATAAATTCGTGCTATAGTGCATTTTAATTTGGCAAAATAAAGTTTTGCTGTGCAGCAGTTTGTATTCATGTGTGAGAGAGGCATATACATTAGCCATTTAAATTCAGCACTGTGTTAAACAGCAATAAAAGCCATTCTGGCTGCTATTGGGAGCTTTTGGTGTGGTATTATGGAATTTCCCAAAAGTCTGAGAAGCAATGTGGGCAAAAATAAAATGAAATGTGGAAAAGGAGGTGCAGCAAAGCCACCAGAGAGGAATGGAGAAGGTGGAGCTTCAGTTCTCCATGGATTTCTTGTGCTCACTTTTTTGGGGAGTGTGGAAGGAAGGGGCTGCCCTTGAAATCCAGACACAGCACTGGGGGCTGGCTCCAGTCTGGAACTTCTGCAGGTGTTTGGTGGGATCTGGAACAGCTCATTTTTCAGTTCTCAATACTGATAATTGATCTTCCTTCCACACTTCTTGTTTGTTTAGTTGGAATGTGGTCACAAACTCTCTTTTTTTTATATCTTTTCAGTGTAAAACACCTCAATGCTGTGCCAGTATTCCAAAGAAAGAAAAACAGGTAGACAAAGGTAAACAAAAAGGTAAAAAAGGCCAAGTCTAAGCCATAATTCAGGCTGCTTTGAAGTGGGTTAGAGGCATTGAAAGTGCTGGCTCCCTGCAGGATTTCACCCAGGATGGGTCTCTGGGTCTGGGACCCAAACAGGTCAGGATCTGATGTTTGTGAGTTCACAGAAGGATCAGGCAAGTGTGAGTGAAAGTCGTTGTTCTTTTGTTAGATCACACATTTAATAGCACTTGAGTCCTGTGCTGACCTTTTGCAGAATTTTCTTTTGGCAGAAATGTCAGGAAATGAGGCTGGGAATGAAAATACTGATAAACACAGTGGCAGGATTTCAGCTGTAACCCCAGCTCTTTGGGCAGCCTTCATTTGTTTTTGAAACGCTGTGCATCACCCACTCCTCCATATCCATACCCTGAAATGTTTCTAACACACATCATTTGCCTTTGCAAGGCTTCACACCACGAAGAGCATTGTTCAGAGGGGGAAATCACTGCCTCTTAACAAATTGATACTTCAAAGTTCACAGCACAGAGCTGGTTTTTTATCATTTATATAAGTTCAGCTCAGATGTGCCAATTCATTTTTAAGGAGCTCCTGTTTTTCTTGCATTGAGCCAATTCTGGCAGGCTGAATAGGAGCCCAGGAGGACAAATGTGAGATCATCCAGCACTCCATGACCCCACAAGGGCTTTGACACACTCTGGACACCACGGGCACCTCCCAGCTCATGGCTCATCCCTCCCAAGGGTTTGGGAGGAGGGAGAGAGGAAGGGGCAGCGAGCAAGGGACAGCATTTATCAGTAAATAGAAAATCTGTGGATCCCCTTTGGCAGTGTTCCCCTGCAGGGAAGGGTGTGCTTACATCACAGGAGCTTGGCTAGACTCCTCTCCCTGGACTAAACTCAGAAAGATTATTTTTAAGTTTTAAGTGTTTCTGTATATTGTTGTTAAGAAGGAGAAAAAAGTGTGAGAAAAGGAAGGAGGGTGGTCTGAAAGTTTTATTTTAAATTTATTATTTCTTTATGTTATTAGTAAAGTTTTTCTTAACACCCTTTAAGTTTTAGGTTTGCCTTACTTTTGCTCCTAATCCTATCTCACAGCAGACAATAAATACATTAAAATTGGCAAATCTAAACCACTATACTAAATTGTGTAAATGGTGTGCCTAGTTTTGAGCTGAAAGCAAGACAAGGGGTTAATGAAAATCTGGTGGATAATTGGGAACTGGGAGTGGGGAAGGGGAGCAGATACAAACTCAGCTTGACAAATTCAGCCTGCCCAGGGTGTTTCCTTGTGTCTCCCCACTGTACACACAGAGAATTTCATTCACAAGTTCCATGTCCTCAGCCTTTGGCTTGTCACTGATGCTTTTGTGCTTGCCAGCAAATTACATCAGTGATTCCAGAAGCTCCTTTTTAGTGTCTGCTGGCACAGGTAGAACAGGGCAGTGCTGTATGATAATTTAATACAGCCACTTTAGACATTCTCTGTTTTTTCTCTTCCCTTCCTCTGTTCTCTTCACCAAGACATTTAGTGTCTTGTTGGTGATCTGTGAACCACATCATCAAGAGGAATTGAATAAAAGTCTACTGATGTCAGGAAATAATGTCATTTTACACTAGGTGTCATCTACTGAGGATGAAGAGACTCTCTCTGATAGCCTAGAGCATTTCTTACTTGCCTTAGGCATAATTTTGTCTTTATATTTGAATACTTGGAGCTTGGTAATCCTGTAAATCCCTTTTTCTATATTCAAAAAGCTCCATCTGCTTTGGGAAACCCTTTAAATTAGTCCTAAAGGCCAAGTCTCTTTATAGAAATAACTGGATGGCACAGATATCCAATCTGCAAAAAAACCAGCCCACCTCCTAGTGAAAAATAATTCTTGGAAGAGTTGGCAATGCTGCTAAAAATTATTAAGAAAATATTTGTCCATTTTCAAAAAGCTTTTTGATTGAATGTCATGTAGATATGAGCATGTTTGGAATGTATAAAATTCTCCCATCTAGAATGGGAGAATCCTCTCTCTCTCTCTGGTACAAACTGTGTATTCTGCAGGGTATTTGCAGAGATTTGTGCCCTGTGTTTGCCAGTTCTGTGTGTGCCGTGTTGGTTTAGCACAGCTCACCCTCACAGGGCAGCAGAGCTGAACCTGGAAATTCAGCTTTAATGTCACATTGCTCTGCAGTGTTTTATCTCTGCATTAGCCAGAACTTTAAATATCTGGAAATGGAAGTTTTTCTGTTTCTGTTGAAACAATCCCCAAGCAGAGAAATCAGAGTTCCTGTGTCCTGTGCAGTGCTCTGCAGCCTGGTGACAAGTGATGCCACAGGTGAGGGCAGTGACAAAGGTGTGGAGCAGAGGAGAACCACACTGTGACCCCAGTTCATTGAGTTAGGGTGAGGAGAGGGACAGCAAAAGGAAAACAAATCATTGAATTGGGGTGAGGAGAGGAACAGAAAAAGGAAAACAAATCACTGAATTAGGGTGAGGAGAGGGACAGCAAAAGGAAAAAGGAAAAGCCATCCCTCGTGCAGAGCAGCCAGGTCATGTGTGGGAGCAGAGCATTCCACTGTGGAATATTCAATAGCAGCCTGCAAGCAGCTCTGTGCTGGTGGAAAAGGTCATCTCCTGGTTTGCCTTGGGCTTTAGAAAATACTTTGAAATTGTCCTGCCTTCTCTGAGCTGACAGTGCTGCTGCAGAGGGAGCCTGGGGGTGCAGGAGAGGTGACACCGAGCAGGGGCCCCAGTGCCATCAACATCAGGAGCAGAACTGCCATTGACTGGAGCCCGAGTGAGGTCAGGACCAAAGTGTCACACAGAGCGTGGGTCAGGGCTGTCATAGCTCTGATTTATTGCCCAGCACAGGAGAGTGCTCAGCAGCGCTCACTGTGCAGCTTCAGGAGCTGGGAGAGCTGTTGGCACAGATTTGAACACAGGGATCGTTTCCTGCATGCTGTGTTTTCTGTGTTTGAAGGAAAGTGCTGAGGGGAGCAGTGATGTGTCCATCATTCACTGCTTTTAGGGTGTTCTGAGGGCAGGTTGCTGCCCCAGGAAAACCAAACTGATGGAGGATGAGCTGGGAGGAGGCTGCAAGGGGAAAACCCTTTATATTGGTGCTGGTAATTCCCATCTGCTTGGCTGCCACCATCCTTCCCCTGCTTCACCTTTTTCCTGCAGGGCTGCTGTATCCAAGCAGAGCCCATGGCAGCATCCTTGGCTTTTCCCTCCCTGCAGCTCAGGTGGGAGCAGAGCACTGACACCGAGTGCTTCTCTTCCAGAATAGTCTCTGACATGAATTCACACAGCTGTGCAGCCACTGCTGCTGCTGCTCTCCTGCAGGAACAGTTAACAGGTGTAAAAAAATCTCTTAACCTGCAGGCAGAGGTGTACATGCAACTGAAAGCTCCAGGGGATTCTGATTTTGGCTTTGCATTTCCCCAGAGCGTTGGAAAACTGGGCTTCCATCAGTCCAGTCCTACCTGTGATCAAACAAAGAGCAGAAGTGGTGACTAATATTTTTGAAGATTTCAATAACAAAGGGAAAGCTTGTGTTCTCTAGAATCTTTTTTTTTTTTTGGACAGTCTCCTAAATGTCATTTGTATAATTACATAGAAACCTGTTGTGACTCACCCAGTTCAAGAAGGCATAAAGAGAAGGGCATAAAAAGGCAGCAATGATTGCTTGGGGAAAAAAAAAATCACAGCAGAGTTTGAAATCTTTGCTCTGGGCAGTGAGACAAATGTGTAACTGTGCTGCATGGAGGGATTCTGTGCTTGCCTCTTGTTTATTACTTTCTGCAGTAGAAATCTTGCTGTTGTTAAAGAGAATTCTGATATCATGGAGCCTGTGCTTGCCCCTAGCACTCCTGCACTCTTGCTGGGGTCAGGTGAAGATGAAATTGTTTTCCTAGCAATGGAAAGTCAGAAATGGTTTTCAAAGCCTCCTCCAAGCCCGTTGTGTTTTCTTGCTTTGCCTGATTTAGCTCATTTGAAGCTGAGGTTTTCCCAACAAATTAGACATGGCAATTTCTAATGGAGGTGCTGTGGGGGAAAGGCAGATGTGGACAGAAGCACAGATGTCAGAGTCATCCATTCAGAGCTGCTCTCACAGTTTATCTTGCTGTTTAACTTGTTCTCCCAGCCCATTTAACATTAGGATCACATCTCCTTCATTTGTCCTGTTGGGATGTTGGGGACACCCAGCTGTGGTGTGGCTGGAGCAGGGGCACTCCCAGCCCTGAGCAGAGCCCTTCCAGCTGCCAGCACAGACTCACGTGGCCAGGGACATCTCCAAAGGGAGCTGCAGTCTCCTGCAAACTTGGATGAGCAATTTGCTTTCAGACAGATTTTCTGCTGTAGCAGATCTGTATTTTCCTGCCTTTTCATTCTGTTAAACAGCAGGGTTGGATATAAATGCCAAGGAACAAAGATCCAGGACTTCTCCTCATGAACCCAGAGTCCAGACCTGAAATCTCCATCCTGCTTGTGGCAGTTCATTCACAACACACAGACTTCTTTTTTAATCCACCCCAACACCAAAAAGCTTTTCCCCCACAACTTAACTTTTTTCTTCAAAACAAAGAAAATTTTTCATTGTGAAAATGACAACTTGGTTGTGGAAAGCAAAACATTAAAAAAAGAATTTTTTTTTTAATAGAAACTCTGATTGTGATACAACATGAGTGATGGAGTGGGGGAGAAATCAGAGAATCCTAGAATGGTTTGGGTTGGAAGGGACCTTAAAGAGAACCAGTTCCAACCCCTTGCCATGGGCAGGGAATCTTCCATTAGACCGGTTCTCCAAGACCCATCCAGCCTGGCTTTGAATGATAAATCATAAAATGCTAAATCTATGAAATGATCAATTTTTTATAGTACCCTTAATGCAGTAGACATAAGGAGAAAGAAAAATATAAATACTCAGAAGTGAGAGGGTGAACTTGCTGGTGAGAAGCTGAATTAGGCAGAAATCCAAACGTAGAGAGTTGGTGTAATCTCAGATCTATCAGCCGTGACAGTATCCCTTTAAATGAATCCTTAAAAATGTTAATTGCACATCACAGGCACTTCAGCAATGACATTTCTGCCACTGAATGTCATGGGGACATTTTGCCTTTTATTATCCTTGAACAGGAGGAGTGAACTACCACCAAATAACTGTATCATGAAATCTAATGGATCTACCTCCAGTATTTATGCTGGTTCCTCTTTCAATAAGCTGCTTTTTAAATTTGCAATGAGCAGGAGCTTTGGATGGCATTAGGAAGGCAGTGTTGTTAAGCTTTGCTTTATGAACTGTAAAATAAAGGTTTGTCCATCAGACTTCCAGAACTGCAGCTATTGAAAGCCCCAGGGTCCATGGTTTTTGTAAATTTGAGTAAGAGCTGGTTTATTACTGCAGCCTGAGGTTGGTCACATCTTTGTCTGATTTCCCCAGGACATTCACTAGCACCAGCTCACTCTCTTTTGTTTTAAACATTCATAAGAAGGAAAAAAGACAGGGAAAGCAGACAGGGAGTTAAAGCCATGTAAAAACCCATCCATCCTGAGCTGGCTGCTCTCAGTTTTCACCCAACCGTTCCCATGGACATTCCCATGGACATTCCACGAGCTCAGGGTTTTCCTCACACTGGTTTGGGTTTCTGCTTCACTCTGCTTGTGTTTGACTTCAACATAGTGGAGACCATGAGAGCAGCACACAGAATTAAAGAGAATTTACAGCAAAAGAGTGGGATTGAAAGAGTAACACAAACATTCTCCAAATACTAATGCCATACATATGAATATGAATAAAATATTTATAAGGGGAATAATATGGTCTGAGACAGGAGATACAGCCTGAGATTGGGGGAAAAGAATTCATCCATGCTGCACAGTGCTCCTTAGTGAAGCTTGCAAAAATATATTGACTTTCTAGAAAGAAAACTTCCTCTTTACCTTCCCCAGCCTGGTATTCTCCAGCTTTGGGTTGAACACAGTATTGTTCAGTTCCCTGCAGCTCCCAGTCCAAGGGGTTCCACTCAGACTGGGTTTGCTGTGTGATGAAATTGCAGCTGGTGAGTTTATTTCTCAGAGGACACGGCTCATTTCAAGGGCTTTTTTCTCATTTCAAGGGCTTTGTCTCTCTATTCAGGCAGTTTCACAGACCCAGAGAAGCTCTGCAGCTGAGCTGGGCTCTCTTCAGACAGCTGCCATTGCTTCTGGTCTGAAACAGCCTTGGAAAAGGAAACTTGGAAAAGTGTCCCCAGGGAACGTGGGACTGCCACCCATAAACTTGACTTTGCCCATGGCCAGCAAGTGTGAAAAACTACTCCAGTTCACCTCAGTGTTGCTTTCTTAGTTGTTTCACCACAAAATCCAGCACTTACATGCTGTTATTCTCCTTCCTAAGCCATTAAATGTGTGCTTTCTTTACATCCATTGCCTCTGCAAAATGCAGTTATTATATCAGTTTTACATGTCTGGTGAGTGGTTGACTTGGTGTTTTTCCAGCAGGCAGGTTCTCTGTTGAGAAGGAATGGGGGATCTTTATGCACAAATATTTTTGGAGTTTTAAACACAGCCAAAAAAAAGCAGAGCTGTAAAAAAACCCCAACCCAGTAAGAACTGCAGGAGCTGGAACCTGAAGATACCTGACTTGTAAATAAGATGTGCACATCCCACATCTGATCTGCATGCACAGTTACACCTAAATGGGATTTTTCTTGCCACCTGATTCCCACTGCAGCTTCATTTTGTTTCAAGGTGGGTGCTGTGAGTGCCCCAGGGGCACAGCAGTGGGGCTGTGTCCCTGCCTGTGCTCACTGTGTCACCTGAGGGCAGGGCTCTGTCCCTCCCCAGGGCCAGTGCCCAGTTAGGACAGGAATAACTGGTCACATCCTCACTGGTTGGAGGTGGAGGCTGAGCCCTCCCAGCTCACAAATGGATTTAGAAATGGAGTTCTGCATCATTTCCAGGGGTACTGTTGCTTCTAAGTGGGATAAAACACACATGCAAGATATTTGTGGTCAGAAATGAGTTCTCTAGACTGCTCTGTCAGAGGTGTTCTCCTGCCTCTGGAGAGGTTTCACTGCTGCTCCCAAACTGTTAAATGCAGGGATTAAATGGGAATGATAGAAAAACCTCCTTTGGGGTATTTGATCTCATCCTGTTGCATCTATCAAGCTGAAAGAGCCATAAAATCTAAAGCTGATGATGAGATGACTCTGCCTTCTTTTCTCTGTTTGAGAGAGTCTCTGAAAATATCTGCTCAGGGTCTCCTTTCCAGTGATGTCCCCTGGAATCTTATCAGTGTTTGCACATTTGCTGTCTCCAAAAGAGGAAAATGCTGCTTACTTAGGGTGCTGCTGGAGAGGTTCCAGCACTGAATGAATACTAAGTAGAAAATGTCCTTCTCAGAGGCAGGAGGAGATGATGAATCACAGTGAAAGCTGATTTCTTGACCAATCTGCCTATGTATTTTGTTATCTGAAATTGTAATGAAGACATGAGCAGCCTCATATCTTGAGCAAACTGAATGGGAATGAGCTGAAGGTGGGAGCTGGTGGCAGCTCAGGACCTGTTTGCATGCAGCCTTTTTCTGATGGCACCAGTGGGATTCCTTTGGGAACAGGGAAAATCAATCCCATCTGCCTCGTGTGTGATGCAGTATCAGAGAAGACTAATGAGCCTGCTGCCTTCACTGCAGTGTTTATTGGTGATTAGTGACTCTAAAAATGGAAGGAAGAAATTGGGGATTTATTGTGATCCCCAGTCAGGTCTCCCTCCTTCAGGGCCTGTCTTGTTCAGCTTTCTGCCTGTCCAAGAGAGGAGCATTCCTGCTTTTCTGGACTCCAATTACCAACATGACTTCTGCTGTTTGTTCTCAGTGTACATCAGATCAGCATCTGCAGGCAAGGCTTGGGCAGAGAATTCAGGCTCTGAGCTGTTTCTTTTTGCGAGACTGGAACAAAAAATGGCTTTTCACCTTGTTCCCCTGGGGAGTAAAGGCACAGCAATATCCCACCCTGGGCTCTCTCTGCCCTCTGCCAGGCAGGCAATGCCTGTTGAATTAACTGAGAATTGCCCTCCCTCATGGCAGCTCTCAGCACCTGAACCAGGAGTGGTGCCCAAGTTGTCCCCAGCCCTGCTGGGTCCTGGGCTCGTGACAGCAGGACCAAGGTGCCAGGCCCAGGTTCAGCACACAGGCACCAGGGCTTTGTAAAGCTCCACAGCCTAATGCCTAGTGATTTTATTTTAGCTGGAAGGATCTCTATCTTCATGTCTTGCCTGAGGTCGTTCAGGGATGCTGTGGAAGAGCTGGGAAGTGAAATGAGATTTCCTGTCCTAGTCCAAATACTTTAATCAAAAAGTGATGTTTTATATCACAGTTTATGACAAGAAAGCCAAGAAACCTTATTAACTAATCTAACTCTGATCTGGAGTGTACAGAGAAATCAAGTGCAGCATTATATCATCCTCCTGAAGGTACACATGTACATTATGTTCTGGTGATCAAGAGTTTGCTCAGTTATACCTTGGATATTTTCCTTTGGAGAACTTCATAATACTTTAAATGCCACAGATTTCCATTAAATTATCTCCTCCTTATCTGTTAGTGTAAAAATAGATCATCCCTTTCTTTCTCCTCTGCTGGTTTTTAAGGTTTAAAGGTAAAAGCTAGGTTAATATTGCAAAATAAGATATTTAAATTGCATTTTGTCTCCAGTAGTTAGCATTATTCTGTAATTACTACATCCTTTCCCCAGTTTTTCAGTGGGGGTTAGCTTTGTACCAGCTTTTATTAAGGAATTGCTGAAGGAAACTTATTACAAAGCATTTGTACTCCATGTGAACAAGGTGGGCATGGTGGAGCAGCCAGGTTTGATGGAAGGGGGGGTGGAACTCAGTGATTTTTAAGGTCCTTCCCCCCAGAACATTCTATGATCTTTAAAGTCATCCTCAGTCACACTCTCCCAGATGCAGTTCTAATTGTGTGCCGTTAATTTTTCCCCCTAATTGCTGTGACTCACCCTGGCCCCAAGGTGTGTTCATCACCCTGATGAGGAAAAGGAGCAGCAGAGCAGCAGATGAATTACAGGAGCACCAGCCCTGAGCCCCATTCCAGCCTTTTCCAGGGTGGGAAGAGGCTCAGCTGAGCACATCCAGAGTGAAAACCAGCACAGATTGCTCTGGGCTTCAATACATTCCTTTTAGTGAGGAGTGAGATGTAACTGGGGGATGATGGGGTTTGTACTCTTCATTTTTTATGTCATTTGGTAAGTGCTGATCTTGCATTAAGATGTCACTGTCAAACTGGATAGCATTAAAGGAGAAAGGAGCTGCTGAATTTCCAGCAGGTCGAAGTATTCTCAGATCCCTAGGCACTTCCAGTAAAAATCTGTTGGAATAAAGGATGGCTAAAAAATGTTTTTAATCTAGGCTTTTAAAAATTTCTCTTTTGAGAGTCGCTGTAATAAATCGAAATTATTGATTTAGCCTGTAGCAATCCTAAGATTCACTCATTTAAGAGCTGAAGCTGCTCTATTACTTGGAACAATAAGGCAGCACTGTGAAATCTCTCATCACAGGCTGCTCCTCACCTGCAGAGGGGCATCAGCAAAGATTCCTGTGCTCAGGGCAGCAGCTGAGAGCTCTGTGCTTGGCTTGGGGATGCTCTGCCTCCTCCCCTGCCCCTGGGAGCCTTGGCAGCATGGCTGGTCACTGATCCTGGCCTCAGTGCTCACTAGTCCTAGGCTCACTAGTCCTGGGCTCCATGGTCACTAATTCCAGGCTCAATAGTCACTAATCCTGGGCTGTGGTCACTAATTCCAGCTCAGTGATCACTAATCCTGGGCTCAGTGCTCACTAGTCCTAGGCTCACTAGTCCTTCACTCAGGCTCAGCAGTCACCAATCTGGGGCTCTGTTGTCACTAATCCTGGGCTCAATGGTCACTAATTCCAGGCTCAGTGCTCACTAGTCCTAGGCTCACTAGTCCTGGGCTCAGTGGTCACTAATCCTTCACTCAGTGGTCACTAATTCCAGCTCAGTGGTCACTAATCCTGGCCTCAGAGGTCACTAATTCCAGGCTCAGCAGTCACTAATCCTGGGCTCAATGGTCACTAATTCCAGGCTCAGTGCTCACTAGTCCTAGGCTCACTAGTCCTGGGCTCAGTGGTCACTAATCCTTCACTCAGTGCAAGTGGATGCTAGACTCAATAGTCACTAATCCCGGGCTCTGTGTTCACTAATCCTAGGCTCAGCAGTCACTAGTCTTGGGCTCAGCTCAGCCCTGGCCAGGTTTAACATTGCTCCCCTTTTAGCAGACCCCTGCAGACAAACAGAATCTGTTCTGTGTCTGTGCTGTCACACAGTGAGTCTGCCCATGAGCTGAGCTGGGTTCTACACCCAGGTTTTAAATCCCTTGCATTAAATTCAGCTTTGGATAGAGCCAATCCCAGGCATCGATAGAAGAAAAATCTTCTTTGGAGGGCAAATATTTCTCAGGGCACTGGAGCTTTGAATTATCAATAAGTAGTTGCAAAGGGGTGCTTAATATCCTACTCAAAAATCTTCCAAAATCCAAAATCCAGGTGCAGTTAACACTGTCCCAAGGGTGTGTGCTGCCTGCCCACACAGCTGGCAGCAGCTGGCGAGTTCCATGGCATTTTCTCCTGATGTCACTTCTGTTTTGCCTTTTATGCATCTTTTATTATCTTTCCATTAACAGAAATTGCCCTTCCACCTTCTTTTTCTCAAACTGTGCTGCTCAGAGGCATTCAGGGGCTCTGCTGCCCGTTCTCTTGCGGCAGCACTTTGCTGCCAGCCTCTGCCAGGAGTCAATTCCCCATCCCTGATCCCACCAGCAGCTCCTCATCTCTGCCCCCTGGGATGGGATGGGATAATGGGATGGGATAATGGGATGGGATAATGGGATGGGATCAGCTCCTGGCTGATGTGCAGAGCTCACACCCACCCTCCAGGAGTCCTCACTCCCCTGTGCTAGCACATGCTCCAGCGTTTTTACAAATTAAAATAAGTCCAAGGAGTGGCCCAGGGGAACTCTCAATCCAATCAAATTAGACTCATTCACCCACCCTGGAGCAATTCCTTAGAAGCCCTGCCTTGAGGAAGCTTCATTTGTAATCACTACGTGCTGTGTACTTTAGAAAAGTTTTATAATTACTTGCTGTTCCGGCTGCTGAGCACTCCTAAGTGTTGGATATTAAGGAACTGCTGTTTCAGTCAGTGAACAAGCTCTGAACATTAAATGTGCTTCACGAGGAGCGTTTTTTTCTCAGCCATTACACATCTCTGAAGGCACTTTTTTTTTTTCAAGTGGATGCTTTCCCAGCTGTTGATCATCTCTCTGTTTCTTCTGTGTGAAGAGAGAAGGAGGAAGCTGATGGTGGTGTGACATTGCATAAAGGCTGTGCAGGGGGGTGGGTGCATCACTCACAGATGCAGGCACTGCAATAATGATGCAGGTCAGCCTGGAAGAGCACCAAGAAAATCTTTGTCTTGCACAATGCACATTTTTCTGTCATTGTTGTATCTTATGTTTTATAGAAAAAAAAACCAAAACAACTTTAGCATTAATCAGAAATCTGTAGATGAATTTTGGTACTGTTTTTTATAGCTCTCCACCACTAAAGCAGCCATGGGTCTTGGGGACAGCTGGCCAGAATCACCAGTGAGGAATACCCAGTGCCTGGGGAGAGCTGGAAATGCAGATTTGGCAAATTTGGTGTTTTGTGAAAGGTGGTAACAATGATTTCTTTCACAGAATAGCTCATCAGAAACACACCTCCGGTGCAGGATGGTGATGGGGTGCTGCTGACCATTTCTAGAACCAGGTAGCCAGTGACACCAGAATGGTGGAGCTGGGGTTAATTAAAGATTTGGTAAAACACAGAATGTCCGAGTCTGGGCCATCCCTTTGGGATCCAGAGCTGTGAGACCCTGTCAGGGGCTCTGAGACCCTGGGATGATCCCAAAACATCTGTGGGGTTGATTATAGCCCTTGGAACAAATCACCAGCTTTAGATGAGAACTTAAAAGTCACAGAAGTTTAAGTAGTGTTATCATAAAGTGAAAATATAGATTTTAGGATTTTTGGGAATGGGGATTTTAGAACACAAGATGGAGGAAAAAGCACGTGTTTGGGAATGGGGATTTTAGAACACAAGATGGAGGAAAAAGCACGTGTTTGGTCTTTCTTTGTTCTTCTTCTTCATCTCCATTTTCTATTGTGGAGCTGGCACTTTTGGATTGGTTTAGAGTAGAAGTTCAGTGTCTAACATAGATGATGGGAATTGGGAAATAATTGTAAACATCATGTAGGTAGTTTTTAGTATAAAAAGATAACAGTGCCCTGAAGGGCAGAGAGTGTGCCATGGCTGCCCTGCCAGACAGACCTGGCTGGGCTGAGAGAAAATATTACAGATAAGAAAAGAATAAACAACCTTGAGACCCAAAACTAAAGAGCTCAGATTGATTCCAGCTCGGGCACACGAACTGCCAGACAAGAACTTTTACACAGCTCGGGGAAAAAACCAAAATGGATTCCAAGAACAGAAGGGTTCCTTCCCTGGGACCCTGAGGGTGTCACCAGCCCCTCCTGAGTCCTGGGACCCTGAGGGAAAGGGAGAAAGATTTAGGGGTCAGGGACTGGCTGGAAATGAACTTTTCCCCCCTCCAGATCCCCACCTCGAGCTCTCTGCAGCTGCCAGCAGAGTGTGGGGCTTTTCTTGGATAAATGCACATTTCCAGGGGCTCTTTGGGGAAATGCATCTGGAGAACTTCCCTGGTGTTCTCTGAGTCTTAGAGCAGCTTGGATGTGTGCAGAGATTTATTCTCCACTTGGTGGAAATGAAAGCACTGAGATAGTCACAAGGAAAAACTTTTTCCCTGTCAGATACTGAGAATCAGAACTAGAAATGGTGCAAATAATGTCATTTCAGGTGTCATTAATCTGAGGCATAATGGTGCCTTTAGCAGCCAAATGAACACTGCAGCTCAGGTGGTTCAGGTATCTTTGCACATGATCATGCTTGCAAATAAATTCCCAAGTTCCATGCAGTATAAATTCACTCTGAGGTGTCCCAGAAGTGTGTAAACCCCAGTTATTGCAGCTGCCTCGTATTTACAGCTGTAAGATTTATTTAGTAGGAGCTCTTCAAATGGCAGTAGGCTGGGCTTGAGTTAGGAATTGCTAAACCCATCCATCTATCACTTTTTTTAATTTATTACTGCCCAAAATCACTCTCTAAGTGCAGGCAGGAAATGTGCCACTGTCACAAAAAGTGCTCCAATGTCTCTCTTTTGACACAGCAAGAAAACAGCAAGGAAATAAATTTCAAGCATTAGGCAGTATTAAGACTTTACAGGGGGAACCATCCAAATGAAAACCCATAATCAAAATAATAATTATCAGGGGAACCATTTGCTTTCAAAGTAATCATGCAAAGTAAAGCACAGAATATGTCTTAAGCAGCAAAAAAATGGTGATTTCTGTTCAGAGTGAGAAAGAAAGTCTAGCACTTGAGAATAGAAGTGCTTTGTACATGATCAGTTCTTGATGGATTTTCTCAGAAATGGGCCTTCATGTGTTGTATGTTAAAAAGAGAGGAGAAATTGGAGCTGGTGTGTGATGAATGCAGGCAGAGGTGTGATGAGGCTGGGGCTGGGTTACTGAGCTGCGAAGTTTCCTGTCATTCCCTTCGTTTTCAAATCCTCCCAGCACTGGCTTAGATTGCAGTAATATTCAGTGAAGTTGTGACACTGTGGGAAGGCATTTGGAAAGTTCCTGAAGAGTTAATGGATAGTTTCTAATGAAGGGAATTTAAACTTTTCTTTTTCTTCTTCTTTTTTTTTTTTTCTTCTCATTAAATCAGCAACTATTCCAGCAAATTCCTTTCATGTATTCTTATTATTTCTGGTGTAGCTAAAGAAATTTAATGTGAGGTAAACATTTCCAGCATGTCTTTTCATACTTGCTTACTGAGTTTGAGTTTGTGGTATATTTTATCTGCCACTGCTTTTTTTCTTTGTTTGGTCTCAGCTGCCTGAGATTTTAATTTCCAGAGAGCACCTCTAAGATTAGACTAATAATGTAATTTTTTAATTTCATCATGTTAATTGTTTTAATGGGCTCACCATGCTGGTTACACTGAGCTTCATTGCTGAGGATTTCTGTGATTTTGGTGGTGGACATCTTCAAGAAAACTTGGTTTTCTTTTTGACTGCAATAATTCTGGGTAATTACCAAGTAATTCTGCAGCAATTCTGGGCTCCTCAGCCTTCATGAGCTGCTCTGGCCTTAACTTTGGTTGATCAGAGCTCAGATCCAGCTCAGAGTATGAAACATTTGCAAAATCATACAAAACATAAAATGGAGTGAGTGTTACAACAACCTGGATTCCATCCCTGCACAGTGGGATTAGTCAGAGCTTGGAGTAATTTTGGATAATTGCAGTTTGTGTGCTCTGAGGCAGTTGTAGATTGGAGAAAGTCTTCCTGAAAGGGTGATATCTGCATGGAGATGTAGGTGTAGTGTAGATGTAGGTGTAGATGTAGGGTAGGTGTAAGTGTAGATGTTGATGTAGATGTAGTGTAGATGTAGTTATAGGTGTGGTATAGGTGTAGGTGTAGTGTAGGTGTAGATGCAGGTATAGGTGTAGATGTAGGTGTAAGTGTAGATGCAGGTGTAGGTGTAGATGTAGATGCAGATGTAAGTGTAGATGTAGGTGTAAGTGTAGATGTAAATGTATATGTAGGTGTAAGTGTAGGTGTAAGTGTAGATGTAATTGTAGGTGTAGATGTAGGTGTAAGTGTAGATGTAATTGTAGGTGTGGATGTAGGTGTAAGTGTAGATGTAAGTGTAGATGTAATTGTAGGTGTAGATGTAGGTGTAAGTGTAGGTGTAGGTGTAAATGTGGATGAACCATTTCCATGGTTAACCCGTGCCACCTCTTCAGCCCCAGTAATGGCTGTCCTGTGCTGTTCTGCTGTCCCCAGGAGCACCAGCCTGTTCCACGAGGTCGTGCAGCTGGACTTTGAGATCGCCAGCTTCAGCAGCCTGTCGGGCACGCAGCCCATCAGCTGGCAGGTGGAGTACCCGCGGCGCGGCTCCTCCGACCCCGCCCTGGCCGAGATCTTCATCTGCCAGAAGGACCTGGTGGCAATCGTGCCTCTGGCCATGGTAAGAGCCCCTGGGAGGGTGTGTGCACCCAGTGTGGGGTGGGAGAGCAGTGCCAGCCCCAGCCTCAGCCCCAGCCTCAGCAGGGAGCGCTCCCTGCCCTGGCGCTGCCTCCTGAACCATCCTCTGTGCACATCACACGGGTCCTGCAAACTGAGCCCGGAGGAGAGGGAGGGTGGGAGGGAAGGGATGGTGAGAGGGAAGGGATGGTGAGAGGGAAGGGATGGTGGGAGGGAAAGGGTGGTGGGAGGGAAAGGGTGGTGGGAGGGAAAGGGTGGTGGGAGGGGAGGGATGGTGAGAAGGAAGGGATGCTCAGAGGGAAAGGATGGTCAGAGGTGAGGGATGGTCAGAGGGAAGGGATGGTGGGAGGGGAGGGATGGTCAGAGGTGAGGGATGCTTAGTGGGAAGAGATGTTGGGAGGGAAGGGATGATGAGAGGGAAGGGATGGTGGAAGGAGAGGGATTCTCAGAGGGAAGGGATGCTGGGAGGGAAAGGATCCTGGGAGTGAAGGGATGCTCAGAGGTGAGGGATGCTTAGTGGGAAGAGATGTTGGGAGGGAAGGGATGCTGCCTCTTCGACCATCTCCCTCAGGATTAAACTCTGAATTTAATTCAGGTTTAAACTCTGAATTTTGTGGCTTTTCCCACAAAGCCCAGTCGATTTTCCATCCTGTTTCTGATTGCCTTGAGCTTCCAAGCTGCAGAGCAACTCCAGAGGGCCTCAAGGACCTTCTGCTGAAGGCCAAGTTGTTTGGTCCTTGCTAGGCTGAGGCTGATACTGATTTTTCTGCTTGATGACCTAATAGTGTAAGAACTTCTGGTTTTAAGTCAGAAATAGAAAACAATAATAGCCTCAATAATATATTTTAAGAATCATGAAGTGCAAGCTTTCATGTGGATAAATGGTTTGGGTTAAAATCTACTCTCTCTGCTCACTGTTTTAGGAAAAGAAGGAATTTCACTGGATTCTCCAGCATTTTAGGTGTGCTGCTGTTAGGCAGGCACTTTATTTTCTGTTGGTCAGGATTTGGAAGAAGAGTTAGACATAGCTCTATGCTTCTTGTGAATTTTGCCTCTCCAGTGCATCACCTTGGTGGCAAAATTCTGGCAGTCTTTTCTTTGAGCAATGTTCAGCAGATAATTAGATGAGTATTATTTCCTGGAAGTCCCAGTCCTCAATATATTCTTCCCCTTTGAAGAGTGAAATTGCTGCTCATATCAAATGAGGTCATGCCCAGCAATTTCCTGATCCACAGTCTGTTAAGTCAGCAGAAAGCCTGCACTGCATTCCAGATCTGAGGGGGAAATAATTGTCCTCATTACCTGTCAGCCTGAGCAGGCAATATTTATTGGAGCATCTGTCCTCTAAGGCCTGGAGAACGTGCAGGCAGAAGAATTTCTGTGGTCAGATTTTGAGATAGATGCCTTCCACCACCCAGCATGTGTCTGCTGGCAGACTTGGTGTCTTCTTGCTCTTTTTGTGGAGGAATTCATCAGCTGCTTCTCTGTATTCCACATCTGAGGAGATTCTGATATCTCCTGTCAGGGTGTAATGCCTTTGCACTTGCATCCAGGGCTCTTGCAGACTCGTGTCTATTCTGCATTAAAATTCATCTGCCTGCAAGGGTTGCTGTAAGACCTGGAGGTCTGAATGGATGAGTTTAGTGTTGTATAAATCATGTAAGGCGAGATCCTTTATTCCCAGCAGATTGCCAGCAGGCCCTGTGGGTTCAAACAGAGGGTTCAAACAATGAAATCATTAAACCTTTCCCTTCCCAAAGCTTTCTTGTGTTTATCTCATTGCTGTACCTTGTGATAACACTTAGCCAGAGCCAAAATCCACTGTGTTAACAGAATGCAGCTGGATGGAAAGCAGAGAACAATTGGCTTTACTAGCAGGATATTGGTAGATAAAGGGAATTTTCACTTTTCTCTTAGCTAACACTGCATACCCAGCCAGGGTGCTTCCTTCCTGCAGGCATTAATTCCAGCTGAGCTGATTACCTGGCAGCTCTCCTGCTCACAAACACGAGTCCCACTGAAAGCTGAGAGGCCAGAGATGCTGAGAAGTTAGATCAGAGTCTTTATCTGCCCTGCCCAGCAGAGCAGCAGCACAGTTGTGTTCAGAAATGAGATCTCAGTGTTTAGCAGCAAGTGGGGTTTGTAATCCTCTGCAGGGGAGAGTAGATTTTGTTGATTTAAGCGTGGAGTGTTCCAGGGTAAAGCTGCTACCATCCAAAGTCAAAGCTGGCACTGCACATTTTTAAAAGTGACCAGAAAAAGGAGCTGCCCAAAGTCACTGCAGGATGTAGGGGCTGGTCAGGTCTCTGCCACTGCTCTAAGGGAGAGCCTGGAAAGTCTTGGAGAAACTTTTCCCTGGTTTGGGTGGAACATAAAGGCTGCCTCTGACCCATGGACTAAAGCTTGTCTCATGTGAGCCATTCCAAACTTATGAAGCAAGAAAGATCATGTATCTTTTGTTGCCCTGTGCCTGATTCCATTACAGATGGAGTAGAGAGATGAAAACCAAGTGGTCTTCAAAAGATGAGTGCAACTGTTGCTGTGGCGTTCTGAGAGAGATTAAAGAATTGACATTGTCAGCAAGAACTGAACCTGAAATTTTAAAAGAGCCTTGTTGGGCTTGGATCAGTGGAGCAAGTGGTTGGGTAAAGCTGCTGAGAAATCGATGGAAATTCCTCAGGCAGGCAAAAGAGAGGGTTTTAGCAAATCCATATTCCATGTGTGCATTAAGGAACAGCAACACAGGGAAATAACAGCAGCAGGACACACCAAACCCACTGGACTGACAGTAACTGGGATCATTTTTTACCAAAAAAATAATGACATTTAAATTTGAAGGAAGTCTATTATTTTCCCCAAGCTCAGAAGTTAATCAGTCTGAGTAATTTTGGAGGACGTGTCACCCTTCAAGGTAGTTGGAGAGGAAAAATGAGACAGTAAAGTTAGAAAAATGTAGTTTAAACTGGTTTGTTTTCTAACTCTGACATAACAGAATATTAGCTTAGTACTGTGCACCAAACTAGATTCTAGTCAGACAAATTGTCTCCTTTCCAAATTCCTGAGTATGGCACTTGGTGAAACCATCCTCTCAATGTTCCTTCCATGCAGACACAGTGAAGGGCTTAAGGCAAGCCTTAAGAAATATATATAAGATATATAAGAAAATAAATCCCACTGTCTGTGGACAGGAAAAACCTCCTGGTTGAATTATGCCCTATTCTGGCTTTTTTTAATTTCATGTTACTTGTTGCAGGGTCAATTAGGAAAGTGCTTTCGTAGGACCTTAAATAATGATCTGCTAAGCTGCTTTTGAAAACCTCCTCAATTAATCACAGCAAACCTCAGACCTAGCCAATTAAGGTGCACAAGGTTGCTTCACTTATTTTCCACAATTTTTTCTAAGATTTCCATCTTGTCATGAGTAAATGTGGCCAACTGTGTAGATTCTGCCTCTTGACTGTATTAAAATATCCCAAATTTCCATCTGTGGTGTGTGCACACAGGAGTCCCACTGGAGAGCTCTGTGTTTGTGTTCAACACAAGGCCACGTTTTAGGAAGCTGAGGCAGAGATTTCTTTTCATGCTTTAAATGGGTAATGCATATTTTTAACACTGCCAAGTTTTGCTTTGGGATAGAACAAGGTTCAAAACCTGTCTGAGTGCTTTGTTCAGTGCTGGTATTAAAGGAGAGCTCCTTCAAGGGGGGGAGATGGGGAATCCCTGATTTAATCTGTATGGGTGGAACTGGAGCTGCAGTCCTTCACCAGCAGGATGCACTCCCTCTGAAGTTGGTCTACAAATATGACTTGCATGAAATACAGGTATTAAAATGCTGAAGCAGAAACTCAATGTCAGGAGTCTGTTCTGAGTTCTACTCCAAATTTACTTCAAAGGCCACTTGTCACCATGGGAAGCTATGCAACTCTTTAATTTCCTCTTTAGAATATCTCTGATTTTCAGTAGCTCTGTCAGGTTTCACTCAGCACCTCTGTGATCCACTTTGCTCACAAGCAAAGCAAACTTGGAGCAGGCTCAGGCATTTCTGGAAGTTTCTTGCTGCTGTTTCACATGCCCAGGAGTTTGTCTGCTCTCCTCAGCTGTACCAGTGGGTCTCCTCAAGGATGGAATAACAAAAATAATCTGAGTGTTCATGTCCTGCCTCTCTGCTGATGGGAACTGATTCTTGCCCTGATGGGAAGTGATGCACCCACTCAAAGTGAGGATTTCCCCTGTCAAACTGCATCCTCTGGGCTGCTGCTTAACCCATTTTTGCAGTTTGTGTGCATTACTGTGGGACTCTCAGCTGCTCGTGTGCAATTCCTCGTGTGCTTTTTGCTCAGAGCTGAGCTGTTCGTTAGGAAGTGCTCGAGTGTTTCTTTACATTCTGAGCTCAGTGTGTTGATGCTCCTGCTGCAGAGCTGTGACTCAGCCAAATCCACTTTTTGACAGTTTTATGTGTCCTTGTTAACTGGCTCTCCATTAAAACAGAGGTGATCAAAAACTTAGCTCCCAAAGCACTGTTGTTTTATATACACATTTATGTCTGCTGTTCCCTAAGGTAAGGATTTTTTAAGGTATTTCATTGTAATGAAGTCCCTGCAATTCCATTTTAAAATATGGACCTGAATGAATAGAGTTTTCATCCCTGCACAGTCTCTGAGTTCACATAGAGCTCTATCTAGTTCAAGGGCACACAAGTGCAGAATTCTCACTCTGGTTCATCTTTCAGTCTTGAATGAAGTGGAGGCAAGAGGCACTGAGGAGCTTTCCAGAAGGAAAAATCCATTTCCTGATTTGCTTATCACAAACAAACAAATGAACAAACAGGTCATGCTCAGACTTTTCAGCTGGCAAGAATTGTCTCAGATAATTCAGGTACGAATGGCACGAAATAAATACTGCGAGTTTAGGAAATTAATTTTATGTGAAATTGAGCTGTTCTATTCATAGTCCTAACTGGGACAGCTTAAATCATCTCTGCAGCCCTGAGCAGCACCACGGAGTCAGGAGTTTTTAGAGTTTGTGTGAAAGAGCAGTCACAGTGTCCTGATGTGAAGGGAGACACTGAGATCCCTCCTGTGCTGCCACTCCCAGCACTGCAGGGCTCTGAACGAGGCTTCCCTCACATTTCTGGGGGATTTAATTACATTAATTGTGCTCTCTGTTTGCATCAGCTGCACTCAGACCTTTGTCCCTGCCTGGAAATCGTGTCACACTGTGTCCATCTGGGACTTGCAGTGCTTATTGATCAATCTTACCTGGGTGGAATTGGCTTTTTTTGCTGCCTGCCCATCAGGAAATAAAAGCAAAATAGGGACAAACTGTTGTTCATTGATCTCAAATTGGTCAGAAGATGCAGACAGCATGAAGAATCCAAAATGACTCAATCCAACGCTGCCTTTTTAAGTCCCAGACATCATTTCTACAACCCTTGCACTTTTGCCTCCAGCTTCTGTTTTCCTTTTCTTTACTACAGTCACATTGAGTCTTTTGCAGGAAATGAGAATGGATCAGTGAGGCAATCCCAGCTGGCTGGAATTAATATTTCCATTGGATCAAGCTGTAGTCATTTTCTATGAGTATGTATAATTTCCTCTTGCAGCATCCCCATATCTGACAATGCTATGGGATGGATTACTTTGGGATTTTTAAGATGCTGAGGAGGGGTGGGGCCAGCTAACTTCCAGATTTTTAAACATCTCTGAGAAATGTTAAAATGAGGCTTAATAGATGCTTCTTAGTCTTGACAGGAGGCAAATCCTGCTAAGCAAACAAAAAAAAGAAGAATGTGCAGTGAGACAGGCAGCAAGTAAATTATTGGCTGCTTGGTGTGCTGATACCAAAGTGCTGTCCTGGAAAGAGGAGTGTCAGAAACCTCTGGAAAGTTCTGTGTGTGAGCCAGGCTGATCAAAGTCAGGGTGTTGGGTCAGGGCTCAGTGACACTGAGCTCCCTGGAAGGGAGAGGGGGAACAGCAGAGCTGGCAGGGGGGACACAGGACCCACTTGTGCCAGCTCATGGCTCTGCCCTGTGGAATCTGGAGGCTGTGTTGTTCTTGGGGTGTGTTTTGGGGACTGCTTTCAGTGTTGTTCAGCTTTGTGAAGAAGACATCTTGAACAGCAGTGGATATTTGAAGTGACAGCTGATTAAAATTGGGGTTGTTAACAGAAGCACGGAGGCAGTTCACAGCTGCCACACGTGTGAGCAGAGCCAGAGCTGAGCTCCCACGTGGAGGTGCCTGAGAAGGACACTCCAGGGCTGGGATTTTGCTGCTGAGGCTGCCCAGGACTGTGCCAGGCTGTGAGCAGATGGAGCAGGGCAGAGAGGAGCAGACCTGCCTCGGTGCTGTGCAGAAATTTCCAGCTGACAGGGAGCTGGAATTTAAAGGCAGAGAGATTCCAGATTTGGCTGCAGTGTTTTGGGCAGCTCAGGCTTTGGGCAGAGCTCTCCTGTGGCCACCTCTTGCCTGGCTGGAGCTCCTGCAGCAGCACAGGGCTGGAGAGGAGAGAAAGGAGCTGGAAGAATTGCATGGCTTTGTTTGGGAAAGGGAATTGCACTCAGCAGCCTCATTGCTGGATTATGCCTTCTCCTCTGGAATTATTGCACCAGTTCTCCCTGAACTGGAGTTTTCTCATTAGCTTTAGCTAGCAAGTGATTGCCTGGACTTCACTGCTAAATACCCATCCCCTGTCCAAACGAATTGCAGACAACAAACACTTGTTTTTGGAGGAAAACCTCCAGGATTTCTTTGGAGAATGAAGTCTCCACCTCGTCCTGCTGTCACTCCAAGGATGGAGCAGGGGCTGCTAGGGCAGAGCAGGTTCTCAGGCAGCTTGAGCTGGGATAGCTGTGACCCCTACAGAAAAACGGGAGGGATTTCTCTTAATTGGCAGCTTCTAATGATGGTTTTGATCTGTAAAGAGAGTTCTGATATTTCTGGGGGTTACCTCGCCCTTCACAAGCAGGTGAAATATTTGCTTAGCAGAACTGTGAGTTGTTTAGGCTGAACTCTAATTAATGAGGTGCTGAGGTGTTGCAGCTTGGACAGTGAAATGGTCGAGACAACGAGAAAATGCTTTACTCTAATGGGATATAATGAGGGAGCACGGGGTTAAAAAATCACCATGACTTCTGTAAAACAGTGTTTTAATGAACTGCCCCCAAACCTTCAAAACCCAGCAACTTTTCACCTTCAATTTGCTCTGGGATGCATGTTTGCCTTGCCCTGCTCTCAGTTTACAGTTCATTATCCAGACAGATGCTCATCACTGAGGATGTTTGCCATGGAATTCATTAGGAATCTGTACTTCAAACTCTGGAGTTCTGCTTGTGGGAGATAAAGCACAGAAGGCAGGGCAGGGTCAGCACAGAGCAGAGGACAAGGCTGGCACTGAGCTCTGGCTCTGTGCTCTCCTCTGCAGCAGCTGCTGCAGGACAGGGGGAGCAGCAGTGGGGATGGGATTTATCCCAAATCCCAGAGCCAGAAGGGTACCAGAACCTCACCAAAGATGAACCACCAAAAAAAAAAAAAACGCAAAAAAACCCCCAAAATACCCAAAACAAAAAAAAATAATTTAAAACAGTCCTTAATGCCCAGCTGTCTGTGTGATGCCATGTGCTGAGTGAATGACCAGCCCAAGCCTTTGGCCCCTTTGCTGTGAGCTTTAGAGCCCAGCTCAACTGCAAACCTGGAAGAGGGTTTCCCCCTCAGAAACAAATCAAGCCTAATATTTAATATTCCAGCACCATGCCATGACCACCAGCACGCTGGTGAGAGAGGGAATTTCAGCAGGCAAGTGGAAAAAAAGTACCACTGGCATTAATTTTAATCAGATCCCAATCATCTGATTTGTCCTCTGCATTTTTTTTTCCTCTAGCAGAGCTGATTGTCTTTCTGCAAGATTTGTTACCTCACAGAACAATAATACAGGCTGTAATGATGTAATTTATGGCTGTAATTTGCTTTTGGAAATCCTCTATTAGTGAAAAATAGCAACAGTGCATTTTTATTAATTGCAGTGGGTGGCTGTTGAATGCTGAGTGTCAGTACCAGAGCAGTGACTGTGTCACACTCTGCTCCCCAAGGTCCTGTAGAACAGTGTCCTTTGGAGGCTGTGCAATGAGTATTTTGCTTAAACTAAATAAGTGCAAAAATAATTCAAGTTGACTGGGAAGTTTGAGAAAATGGCAGAGGGGAACATTAGCCTGTAAATTCAGTATAGAGAGACACAGCAGAGAGTTTGTGCACCACATAATGTGCTCACACACAGGGTGACTCTGCAGAATTGCACTTTTATTTACACCCTCTGCCCCCAAAGTGCTGCTTGCAGCTCAAACCTCGAGTTCATTACTGAGCTGCAGTCTCAGTGTGCCATGCCAGGGAGAGCCACTCCATCTCCTTTCCTTTTTAATGTGGACATTCTTTACCTTGGCAGAACACTTTTATTTTCATCTGCACAAACCAGACTTTACCAGGATGTAGCTTGGGGGGGGAAAGCACACAGGTAAAAATCACCTTGTGTGATTTAAAGGTGAATTCTCCTCTTTTTGTGCTCTGAAGCAGCACTGATCTGGCTGAGCTCCAGAAGGTTTGCTGTAACCTCTCTGTGCTCTTGAGCTCTCATTTTGGGGAGCTGACAGAAGGCAGGAGCCTCCTGCTGCACAGATCATGTCAGCAGCACAAACCAAACCCATCCATCTCAGACCTGGGCATCCTCAGGAATCATTTTGTCCAGGGCCCTGCGTGCCTTTTTTTTTTGTTGTTTTTATTTTATTTTGAAGTTTTTACAGGGCTTGCTGCTTGGTTGAGCCAGCAGAGGAGCCTCTGGTTTGGCTGCTGGAGCTGGGACAAAATGTCAATTGAGAAGCAGGGCTGAGAGGGAGCTGCCAGCTGGCACAGGTATCCTGAGGCATATGTTCAAAGGATGCCTGGAAGCTTCAGGAGTCAGCCTGGTGTGGTAATAAATAAGTCATCCCAGACTCAGTAATTCCTCCTCACTGCTCTTACCTCATCCAAATTACAGGCTCCTCATTAAGCCCTGGGAGGCTCTGATATGCAAAAATAGCAATTGTCTGGCAGGGTGGGAGCCACATGTCTGTCTGCAGTTGGTTCTGCCTCTCCTGCCTCTTTGGCTCAAGCCCACAGCAGGTTGACTCATCTTGAAAATGGACTTTTTAAAATGGATTTGTATTTCCTGTGTTACAGTGCAAGGGTTTGGCTGACAGCATCACTCTGCACTGCTGGTTCTTTATAAGGAAAATCCCCTGCTTAAACATGGATGGTCTCCCCTCTTCAGTACTGGCAGGGCAGTTGTAGAGTGAAAATCAGAGTAATTCCACAAGTGAAGCCAGGTTTGTGGCTGGAGGTGATGTCCTTTACAGAGTTGGAAACAAAGCCAAGCTCTCAAGCACACAGATCTTTTTTCAAGCCTCTTTCATCCTGTGAGATGCTCAGATAAAGTTAATGGTCACTGCGATTGCTCCAGGTTACACTAACAAAGAAAATGGGCCTTTAAACAAATGGGTTTGATCCCTTTGTCTGTCACATCCCTGCCTTACACAGTGACCAGAACAACCTCTTCAAGGATGATTCTCCAGCCAGAGCCTCCAGCAGGATGTGGACAAGCAGCCCCTGGAGGTAAAACATGTTTCAGCTTGAGCAAGGGGGGAATAATTGCATCTGTGATTCTACATAGTGTATATATTTAATTTTCCTCCTTCTAGATATATGCCAGGTTTAGTTTCTATAAGGCCCACCAGTCTATCAGATGTGTCTGATCAATAATTTAATTTTCCTGTGTCACTCTCTCATCTTTTTAGCCACAGTGAGTTTCTGATGTCTGTACAGTATCTGCTCTCATTAATGCAATCATCTTGGTCCTGCCCTCTGTGTGCTTTGCTTATGCAGAGCTGCTGTGAAGTCTCAGTGAAATCAATAAACCATTTGAAAAGGAAAAATAATCTAGGTACAAGGATAGGAAATAATAATGACTGTTTTCTGCATTTTATGACCACTTTTTCATAGTGGTTGCACAATAGTTTGTGGTGTCTTTGTTACAGATTTTGTTTATCAAAATTAAAACTCCACAAGCAAGCAGAAAACTTCTCTCACTGATTTCAAACCAGACTGAATTAAATTGAAATACTGAAGCAGAAGCTGCTAGCTTCACTTCCACTGTGGTTTAAAAAAGGCTCTGACATCCACAAACCTCAGCCAAGAACTGAGGAACTTGTGGGACATGAACACTGTCTATTAGAAGGAGAAAGCATCTCATTAATAATCCATATTAATCTGCCTAAATCATCACATCTCTGTGCCTGGTGCCCCTCTCTCCCTGTCAGGCTGCTCCAGTGTCCCCAGTCCCCTCTGGGAGAGCCTTCCTGGGACCTTCCAGCCATGCAGGAACTCCAGAGGTGCCCAGCACAGCCCAGGGCTCCCCCAGACATTTATTCAGTTATTCCTGAGACATCTGAAAAAATGAAAAGCTGCTTTTGTGACTGCCAAGGCCACAACCTGCTGCAGTCACTGGCCTCAGTCTCTGGAACAAATATTTATCTTTTCCTGGGAGTGCTGTAAGTGGTTGTATTCACTCAGTTAATGCTCTTAAATATGATTCTCTCCACTCTGTTTTCCAAGCACTCATCTAAAGGTGCTTATTAGATAAAAAATTCAGTGTATGGCTACTCCTGGAGATGTTTTCTTGTGTCTACCAGAGATGAAATGTGTCTAATTCATGCACTGAATAAATCCATAAAACCAGAAGTTTTCAAGAGAACTCAGGACAGTTTATTGCTTGTATTTATCAAGTGTAAGTGTACTCAGAAGTGCCTGCAAGTGTACTCACATCCATAAGCAGCAGTGCTTCTCAAGTGTGTTGGTCTCAGAAGAAGGGCTTTTAACCTGTCACTTCACAGATTTTCATCTCTTCCCATTTTCTATGCTAAAAAGAGCCAGTTGTGGTGCTGGAGCTGGAATATCTCGGGTAATCACTCACATTTCAAGCCATAACTACAATTTTTTCTCTCTAGATAATGTGTTTCCTATGTAAGTGCTTTCATTTCTAAGTCAGTTTAGGAAAATATTGAAAGTGAGGACTGAATTGTCACAAAGAGGAGCAGGTAGTTTCCTGGGTTACAAATAAGCATATTCTAAAAAAATCTGGGTTTTTAAAAAATTTATGTATATTCTTGGAGAAATAAAATGCAGGCTTCTCCTTCCCATCTTCTCCAGTCACTTTTATGTCCTTATTCTATATTTCAAGTGGTTATAGAAAGATGAAATGTGGGGTTCTGTTTCTCATCTCCTGCAGTTGTCCTTAAAATTTTTTCTTAAGTTTTAATAGGTTCCAGAATTGTTTCCTTTGAAGTTATTTTCAGTTCCAGACTCTCAGCAGGAAATAAAATCTTTCTTTGCAAATACAGATGGGCCCTGAATCCTGACATGGCTGTTCCAGCCAGCAGAAAGCAGGGACAGCTTTGGTGTAATAGTTGGGGTTTATATATTCAATTTTATTTATTTACTTCATGTTGTTCAATATTTGAGCTGTTCCTGATGGAATTTGGTGCCACAGCTCCTGCAAGTCCCAGGCAGAGGCTCAGCACTGGTGAGACACACTGATAATGATAAACACAAAAAACCAAACTGCAACCATTTACAGCTTTAAAGATGCTGGAGGAAGAGACAATCAAAGCATTAATTTTATTCCATGTCCTCATTTATTTGCTTTTCCCATCACCTTTCTGCAGGTTTTAAGATAAAGCAGAGGTTTTATGTGTTAAAAAAGCCCAAGAAGAATCAGTTTTTCACCCACATGTGCTGAGGATCAGTTGATCTGGGTGCTCTTGGTGTGTAAAATCTCATCACTGACACCCAGCACAGGAGCCACAGTGGGGCTGCTTTTACAGAAACAGCAAATTCATATTCAGGCAGTGGAACTTTAAAAATATTAATGCAAGTGCTTAGATCCTTATTTCACAAGGGAGAGGAAATAAGATTTCCTGGTTAGTCTCAGTGCCTGTGGCAAACTCACACAGCTCCAAAATTAAGTTTTGAATTGGTTTTATGAACTGCATATCATAAAGTTAGTATAGCAAATACAGTGAAGTAAATATTTACTTCTGAAAGCAGTTTGTTGGAAGAAATCTGAATTTGGTTCTCAGTTGTTCAGAAGTGGAGGAGGTGACAGGAGCTTCAGGGACATCATGGTTCTGTGGTTTTGTGATTCTGGGGTTCTGTGGTTTTGTGGTTCTGGGGTTCTTGGTTCTGTGATTCTGTGGTTCTTGGTTCTGTGGTTCTGGAGTTCTTGGTTCTGTGATTCTGTGGTTCTTGGTTCTGTGGTTCTGGAGTTCTTGGTTTTGTGATTCTGGGGTTCTTGGTTCTGTGATTCTGTTTTCTGGGGTTCTGTGATTCTGTGGTTCTGTGGTTCTTGATTACGTGGTTCTGGGGTTCTGTGGTTCATGGTTCTGTGATTCTGTGGTTTTGTGGTTCTGGGATTCTGTAGTTCTGGGGTTCTGTAGTTCCGTGGTTCTTGGTTCTGTGATTCTGTGGTTCTGTGGTTCTTGATTATGTGGTTCTGGGATTCTGTGGTTCTTGGTTCTGTGGTTCTGTGGTTCTATGATTCTGTGGTTCTGCTCTCTGCCCCTGCCCAGGGTTCTCCACTGCACCTGGTTCCAGAGCTGGCAGTGAAGAGCAGGGCTGGTTCTCCCCCTTCAGCAGCTCACACCGAGCTGCCCTGGCTGCCAGGATAATTCTGTTCCCATGAGCTCAAAGCAGGATTTCTCAGAATTTGTCCCTTCTGGAAGCTTCATCCTGATCCTAACCCAGGGTGTGCTCGTTTTGCTGCTGGCCAGAACATCATTTATGGCCTTTTCAGGTGGAATGCTGGCAAGATTTTACTTTTTTATTCAAAATTACAATATTCCTGCTGTCACAGTAATGTGAGCTCTGTCCCTGAGCCTGGCTCAGCTTGGCCTTGGTGCCCACACACACCTGGGCACTGCCAGCACTTCACATCTCCAACTGCAAACAGAACAAAGCAATTTAGTGCTCCAGCCTCTCCTTCCTGTGTGAGGGGTGCTCACTTCTGACAGATGATAGAATTGCACTTAGCACAGTGTGCATCTGCTGAGTCCAAGTAATCATTGGTGGTGCTCCCTGCTGCACGTCTGGATGCTGACAGGATGGATTCTCTGCAAGGAAACTGGGGATTACTCATCCAAGGACCAAAGATATTTCTCTGCATCCCTGGCTGTTAATATATTCTACATCCCCCCTTTTCTGTCTGCAGAGTGTAATTCATCAGGACTCAAAATTTCCACTAGCAGGGCATTTGAAAACTGTACAAGCAGGGAAGAAAATGGAACGGTTTGTTGCTAATGTAGGGGGCCAGTAATTAAGATTTATGTTAATGTGGAGACTAAGCAGAGACAAGATCCTTGATTAAGGGGGCACTGCGTTTGCAGAACACCGAGTTCCCATTTTGAGGAGACACTTAGATCTTCATCATAAATTACACTGTCCACAAAAGCTGCAGGGAAGATTGTGCTGGACCAGAAAATTCCCATCCCAGCTTTCCCTTCTCTCCTCCTGGCCCCAGGAAGCCCCAGGAGAAGCTGGTGAGGGGTCCCAGCCCAGCCTGAGCACTGGTGCTGTGCCCTAATGATGGGCTCTGCTAATGAGCACTAATGATGGGCTCTGAGTGTCAGAGCCACTCTCCTGGCAGGTGGGAATGGTGGCTCTGAGTCCCCTCCTTGTGTCCCTGGTCCCAAATCCCCTCCCTGCAGGCTCCTGGAGCCCCCAGGCTGGGCCTGGGCAGGGTCCTGCAGCAGAAGCTGTGTGTGCCAGGGACAGGGCAGTGCCAGCCTCCACCTCTGGCTCTGCCCAGCTGTTTGGGCTGTGTTTGTTCTCCAGGGCAGGGACTGCTTTCTCATTTAATTTCTGTGCCATTTAACACAGCTTTAACCAAGAGGAGATTCCTCACAGTGTGTCAGGTGGAATTAGCATCCAGGAGAGACTTGGAGCTCCTTTGTTCTCCTGTCCTCGTCTGAAACTGATGCAGAAATGGCAGCTTCTGTTCACTGAGTCTGTTTCTTATGTAGATTTGGAGTGGCCCAGTTTTTCTCCACAGTTAATTTGATCCTTAGCTAACATTTTCCTTGGCAGTGTGGACCTTGGGGTTATGGAATGACCTGGATTCCACCTGGGTCCTTGTTTGGAGATGAGGGATGCTGTTAAAGGAGCAGGCTGTTCCCTTTTGGTTTCCCTCCTGAGCAGCATTACCCCGTTGCAGTTTTTTCTGCACTTGACACTACTCATGAAGTAAAAGCCCTCATGTTATGAAGTGAAAAATGAAGCAGAGCAGGATTGAGATGTGATGGGCCAATAGCACTGGAATCAAGTGAAGGAGCAGCCCCAAATCCAACCAACAAAATTTGCTTTTCCCCTTTCCTGCCAGAGGGTGACTCTGCCCCACTCCTGCAGACCAAGGGGTGTCTCACCCTCATCCCTGGTGTGCAGGAGCACCCCTGTTCTCCTGCAGGGTGTGCTGAGGATGTAGAAAGCAGAATGCCAGCTTCTTCCCCCTGCTGTGCACACTGCCTGTGGATGGGGAGTGCCAGAGGACCCAGCTGGCAGAAAGCACAATGTATAATTTCCTGTTAATCGTGGGATTATGTAGACAAACAGAGTCTGCTGCCTAACAATGCTATTTCATTAATCAGCTGTAATCTTAGCAGCGTGAATAACTGCAATCCACACCCCCTGTGTTCCCAAAGCAGAGCAGCAGTGCAGTGCAGTGCAGCTCTGTGCCTGCTCTGCAGCTCTGGTGCTGCTTGCAGCTGGCATGTGCAGCTCAGCTCTCCCAAATCTCTGTGGTTACTGCTCTAAAAAGAGAGACAGCAAGAACAGCAGCACACATGGAGCTCTGTAGGGAAAAAAAAAGGGTCAATTTTATTGAATGGACAGCTTGTATTTAAAGCATGTTACACGGAGCTAGGACAGGACAGAGCTCGTTGGACAATTGGGAAAAACATCCAAGAGACCTCAGGGTGTGTCCTATGGGAAAAACACCAGGTGTTCATCTTTATTGTGAATTCCACTCTGTTTTTCACCAGATTCCAGCCTGTTGTGACCAATTTATCATCCTGGGAAGGTTTTTCCCTGTCTGCAGCTCCAACCAGCTCATCAGTCTGGGGATGGAGCTGAGGAGCAGGAGAGATCCAGACCTGAGAGAGAATTCTCCAGCTGTGATTTTCCAGCTCTCTCAATGTGTGTGCCCACACATCTGCATCTCCTGCTGCTGCAGATGTGCTGCCAGGGTGTCAGTGGTGCCCAGGGTGATGGGGGAGCCTCAGCTGGAAGCAGAGCCCAGCTCCTGGAGCTCTCCTGGCTGGGCTTTGTCCCCGCTGCCTGCAGCCCTGCCAGCACTTGCTGGCTCTGTGCTTGCTCTCTCAGACCAATCTGGGTTCATTTTCAGGTGGAAGTGTCCAACTGCCTCTTTCCCACATGCTCTTTCAAGCAGCTTTCCCTGTCAAAGCACAAATGGTGTTTTTGTGTCAGTCCTTCAGGTCTGTCACTGCTGAGGTGGTGTGGCTGTGAAGGAAAAATCTGAATGCTGAGCCAGGGTGAGCATCATCCTGGGAGGCTCCACTCACAGAAATCTCAGCCTACAAACTGGACCATTCTCATGACCTCAGGCTCCCTTGGATTTCTCTTGATAGCACCATCTAATCGGATTTAGAGTTTAATTAAACAGCTGTCACTTTGCTTCCTCATTCTGCCACAATTTAGTGTTGAATTAGTTCCTGAATCAGTCATGGCTGAATGCTTGCCTTCTCACACTGAGAGCTTGGATGAACATGAGGTTTGCTCTTCAGCTAAATCCAAGCAAGACTTTGTGTGTTCCTGCTCTTTGTGCAGAGCTCCCACTCCATCAGTGCAAGTTCCCTGGCTGGAAAGGGATGGAATAAAATGTGAGGCTGCTGCAGGGTTTCCCTGGGGTTTCCCATCTCTGAGTGACCAGATGTGGGCACAGCCTTCTCAGCTCTGCCTGCAGCACTTTTGCTTTAGGGATATTCTTTTCCCTTTCTAAGCAAAAAGTGATTTTTTTTCTGAAAACCAATCCTGCAGTTTGCTCTGGAGCAGCACAGTGAGTGCAGTGTGGAAGGAAATGTTGAGGACAATGATGCTGCTAGTTTAATACTGCTATTAATTTATCCAAATTAACCCTTAAGAGTGTGAGTGTGGGGGTTTATGGTGCTCTGAGCTGTAACTTTCCAAGGAGGAAAGCTTGGAGATCTCCTGGGGAATGGTGGTTTTGCACCAAATTCTGTCAATAGATTTTGAAGTAATTTCTTACATGCAAAATTAAATTATTTGCTTTCAAACATCTCCTTTGGTACCTCCTTGAGCCTAACCACGAGAGTTTTCCTCTAATCATTAGAGGAAAATTTGTTCTTTAATTATACCATTCATTAATTAAATGCATTTAAATAGTAATTATTTCCTTCATTGTAACCATTGAAGGGATGCCCTGGTAACAGGAAAGGCCCATCCTAACTGGAATTTGTGGATGTTCCTCAGGCAGGAAAGCCAATCTGCAATATCAGAGTCAGATGTTGCTGGGATTTGGGCACTGTGCTGCCAAGACAGCTCCAGTGTCCCCTGTTCCCATCAGGATTATCTGCATCTCTCTGTTTCAGCTGTGCAAGTGCCAGCCCTGTTTTAGAGTTTGCAATTCTCTGACAGAAACTTCTTTCTGACCTGGATGTTGATGCTGACTTACAGTGCATCTTCCTTCTGTTTTCTCCATTTACTCTACTTCCCTCGTTTTTGAATTGCTTGGGGAACAAGTCCAAACACTGCTATCAGATGCTTTCAGTTTTTTTGTCACTCAAAATAAATTTCATTTTAGAACTCTACTTGCTGCCTGCACAGAAAGTAGATTAGTTCTTGGGGGATTTTAAAAATTAAAGAACATGGAAATGGCCAAGATACTGTGATTTTGAAAAGTGCCTTCATTTTAAATGAATTTGTAATCTCTCTGAAAGTTTCTTAGGAATGTTGTTTGTGTACTCCCAAATTGGCCTGCAATCAGGCTTTAATTACTCAATTATTAAATAATCAGTTTAAATTATATTGCATTTAAAAATGAGACCCAGAATCCACCAGCTCTGCTGGCTGATGGGTTTCCTGTGCTGCTGGGAGAACAATTGTTTTCCTGATGGTGCTTGGCATTCCCTTGATGTGCTGCTTGTGCTTATCAGTGAATATTTGGGGGTGCTGCAGGGAAACAAACCTGGGTGCTGAGCCAGAGCCCTGTTGCTCACAGACAGACAGACAGACAGACAGACAGTCTCTACCTGAGCTCCTTTTATTTTTATCTCTTTTGAGGAGTCTTGGGCTGTGGATGCTGTTCAGTTTTCTGTCAGTTCTCGTGGTGCAATGGGTGATTCTTCCTGAATTGCCTTTGGCTTTATTGCAGCAATAAAATAACAATAAAAAAATAAAATAAAATAAATAAATAAAGGGAGCACAGAGATTTGTGCCACGAGGCTATTCCATATCCAGGGATATAGGGTACATGCTTTTCTATTTTAGTTCTAAACAAAAAAGTCAATAAAGTCAAGGCTTTGTTCCTTGGTCTCTTTTTCTGGTTTGTTTTAACTATCACAGGGCTCGTGGAGCCTGAGGAAGGGAAGTGGCAGAGCTGAAAATTGCTTTTAGTATAGTGTGTAATATATTAATTGCTTATACATCAGTATTTCTTAATCTGTGTAATACCCATGAGTTATGGCTGCTTTCAGGAGAGGGGAAGGCAAAAGGTTTCCATCTCTGCTCAGAGCTGTGGCTGGATGGGCACCAGTCCTTCCAGGGCTGGGGATCTCTGATTGCAATAGCAACGATGTAGGGTTCTTACATTTCTAGAACACTCAACATTCTTTCCTTTTAAGTTTGATGGGATTTCTTATGAGAGCTGCAGGAGAACCTGAGAAATAACAAGTTGCCAGATGAAAAGAAAATCTGACCTAAATTTCAGACTCACTAAACTCAAATTGAGAGCAGTATCAACAGTATCAGTGCCCCATTTTGCTGCTGTTGACATCAGTGGCTGCAGTCCCCATGACTTCAGTGCTGAGGAATTTGCTGTATATTTTATTCACTTTATATTGAAAGCTGAAAAGTTGGAGAAAACTTTGAAGTTCTTCCTGCATGGGAATCTTGGGAATACAGTGATGCTGAAAGAGTTCAGGAGTTCCAAGTGTCAGCCTGGTTGATGGTGCATTGAAAGGTTTTATATGCCACAACCCCAGTTCAGACTTCAAATTTCCTTGTTATTTCCCGTGCAGTTAACAGCATCACTAACTCCTTCTGGATTCCTTACATTGCTTCATTGGCCATATCAGAGGAAATTAAATAATCTTGAAACAGTTCCAGACACAAAGTTCACGGAGAGGCCTCGTCTTTGCACTGGGCTCGGATTCACAGAGCAACATTTTTACTTTGGAGGCTTTTGTGTCCTTACCCAAACATTGCCAGTCAAGTTTCCATCAGTAAAAACTCTGAAATCACATGTTGGAAGGAATATTGGGAATAACCCCACATATCTCGAAAGCAGAGGATGCCTGAGCTGGGTTCAGCTGCTGTCATGGTGCTGTTGGACAGTGCAGCACTGTTTATTTAGGGCTGGGGTTTCATTATTTCTGTCATTTTGGAGGTGAGCTGAGCTCTGCAGCCCCTCAGAAGTGAGCTGAGCTGTGCTGTGCTTTGTTCTGCAGGACACAGAGATCCTGAACACGGCCATCCTGACGGGCAGGACGGTGGCAGTGCCCATCAGGGTGGTGTCCATCGAGGAGAACAGTGCTGTCACGGACATCTCCGAGTCTGTGGAGTGCAAATCCTCCGGGGAGGACGTCATCAAAGTGAGTTCATGCCACCCAGTAGCTTCTGCATTTTCCTGTCTTGTACACAAGAGGAAAACAGCCTGGGGATAACCACTAAATCCTGAAAATTAATTGTGCTCCTGCTCCAAAAGCATAAAGGAGGGGGATTTTTGGGTGCAGCTCGACAGCCACCACACCCAGATTAATCTTTGTCATGTCCTGATTCTGAAGTGCCTTGGGAATTTCACCTCAAGTCCTCTGTGCATGGATTCCATTCACTGCAAAAGCAGCTGTGCTGCTCCAGATGTTCCCATCACCTTTCCAGCTGTGCCTGGGTGGGGTGGAGGAGCATTGCCAGGGTGGGCCCAGCTGCTGGGGCTGTGCTGGGCACTGGCTGAGGCAGCACAGCCCTGCAGGGAATTCCCATTGTGCAGGTGCTGCCTTTGGGGACACAGAAAAACAGAGGGCAGACAGAATTAAGGGAATATATATTTATGTATAAATAATAAATATATATAAATAGCAGTTCTGTTTATTTAAGGGCATTCAGGTATATTTGGGGCAGATGAAGCTCCCCAGGGGCTACACCCTAAATGGACAACAGATCACAAGTTTTCAACTTTGATAAGTTTAGTCCATTTGCATATTGGGGTTAATCTCCCAATTACCCCATGTAATTTGGTAATTGACTTTGGGGTAAGTCATTTACCCTAATTTTGCTCCCCCAATCACTTTTGTTTCCATCTCTGGGGGCCTGAGGCAGTGAGGGGTCCTTGATTCCCAGCCCAGAGAGGAATTGTTGTGTCTGCCCAAAATGGGAGAGCAGCAGCTCACACTGTACATGGAATTTAGAGTTCTACACTAAAGAACTGCAGGATAACAAATACGTTAAAAATATAAAAGCTGCAATCCAAAGGCATCACAGAAGCTGACTTGTGTGTGTTTGGGAAATAAGCAGAACTTCTGGAGGAGTGTGGCTGTGACATGAGTGCTGACTTCTGGAAAACACACCTGGCTGAAAAACACAGCTCTTAAATGCTTGGAATAAAAAGGTTTTCTCATCTCATCATAATGGAAAAAAGGTTTTTAATTTTTTTTTCCATCTAGAATGTTCTTATTTCCACAAAATTTCTTTCTTTATATGAGAAAGTGGTTTGGGGTTCAAGGCAAATTGACATCTTCACTTGGTTCAGATATTAAAAGGCACTCAGAAAGCTTCAAATGAGCACAGAGGCCTTTCATCCTTAATTCATTTTGAAATTCTCCATCAAGCTTTTATGTTCAATTCTTTCGAAATATCATCTTCCTCTGTGAACTCCTGGTGTAGAGACCTTGTTGGGAGTAACATTTCTGCTTAAAAATAAAATCCAGTCATCATAAATTATGTCTTTTGGGCAAAGCCCAGTGGTCTGTGCATGAGTTTATAATTCATGTAAAGCCTATAGATTTCCTTAAACCACAAATTTAGGGGAAAAAAAAGGAGTTATTGATGAGAGCTATTGAGAGCTATTTAATAATTACACATATTAGCATCTAGAGGTTCAGGCAGATATTTTTGTGTGCTTTTAATTGTGTGGAATTTCTGGTAATTTGGATTCAGGCAAACCTGACAGAGTGAGGCCAGAACTGAAGATGCTCAGTGCCTGCCTGCACTTGGCCTGTAATATTTATTTATCAAATAAATGTCCCTTTGAATGGCTCATGTAAAAAAGAAATTGCCCAGCAATTACCCAACAGCTCAAAGCTTATTTATATTAATTTTTAATTAATTAACAACTTCAGTTGGGCTGAATTACATTGTTCTCAGTAAGAGAACCCTGTGGAAATCTGAAATTAAGGTTTCAGTGTCCCAGTGACACTGATGGTCCCAGGACAGCTCAGAGCACATTTTGTGTCCTGCCTGAATGTGCTGACTGCTGCTCCTTTTACTTCTTTTATTGTCTCTTAGTTCCCAGTCTTTACTTCCAAATTTACAGCTGATTTCATGAACTTTAAATGCCTTTCAGTGCTCTAGACCTTCATGCAGTGCTCCAACCTTTTAAAAGTGGACACAAAATTTATTGTGGCACTAAAAAGGAAGCAAAAGCCAAATTTTATTTCGCTAAGCTGGAATTTACCAATAGAATCTGTCTGGATCCATTAGCAGCAATTGCAGTTACATGCAACCCTTCCCACCTGCTGGCAATTCAGGTGGAGCTGCCTGCTTTTGCTGATGCTTTTGTGCAAATTTGGGGTTCCTGGGTCACCTGCAGGGAAAAAAAACCACAACAAATCCCCTTCTCCCGAAGGTTTGTGGTTTATGTTCAGTAGCTGGTGAGCTGAAAATCCAGTTCCCACTGACCTCACCCAAAACCAGCCTGGAAAGCAGCAGCTGCATCTCTGTGAGTGCAGAGCCAGGCTCTGGGGTGGCTCCTCTTCCCCTCCTGGTGCAGTGTGAGCACAGAGCTGTGTGTGTGTCAAACTGGACAGCTTGGGGAGAAAGTCACAGCTTGGAAATTCATTGTTTGCTGCCCTGAAGCCCCAGCATTTGGAAGGTTTTGCTTCTGGCAGATCTGTTGTGTTGTGAACAGGATAACAGAGTCCACCTCCTTGCCCTCCTCCACACTTCCCCTAGTCCTGTGCTTCATGGGATCCATGGACATCAGCAGAGCAGCAGAAATTCAGAGGAGTTTTATAAAAATGAAGCTTTGCCACGCTTGTGCCAGGTGCCAGTAGGGCAGCAATGGGTGGAGCTCTCACAGGAGATAATCCATCAGGAGTGGGCACCAGCACTGCCCCAGCAGCCAGGTTATGTGGAAACTGGAGCTCAGAATGGACTGAGGTACATTCAGCAGTGAAGCTGTAAGGACCTTGCCATCTCATAATAGGCAGAAATTTCAAGGGCAGCTGAAGAAACTTCGAAACCACATCCTTGCAGACTTCCCTCCCTGTTATCTGGTGCCTTCACCCTGCCTGCACTGGGAGCCAGCACAGCCCAAAGGAAAAATCAGAGCAGCAGCACCTCCAGTTCCACAAAAAATGCTTCAAAATCACCCCCAAAACTTCAGGATCAGGGCTGGGAAAGGAAATGGGAGAAACAACTCCAGCCTTGTGCAGATCTGATGGGAGGAGGGTGATCAGTTTGCTCCAGACCTTTGTGAGAAATGCACTCAGAGGAGGGGAGGGCTTGATTCCACTTTGCTTCTCTGCCCCTGGTTGTAATTCACTCATTGTGAATCTGTATTGTAGATACACACAGAGATAAGAAATGGCAAACACTGTGAGGGTCTCAAATGCACAACTGCTGCCCAAACTGATGGAATTAAAAGTCATTTCACCCTGGGATCCTGCCTTGCCAAGCAGGATTTTTGGGGCTGTGCTGCATATATGGGCTGGCATGTCCCCAGTGAGCAGGAGCCAGGCTCTCTGTGTGTCCCCATTTCCAGAAACTGCTGGAGTGGAAAGTGCACAAAGCAAGGCAGATTTTGGGTTCTGTGATAATGTGAGCTGCAGAGAGCTCCTGTGGCTCAGCACAGCCACAGCTCAGCTCCAAAATTTGGTCATTTGGGAGCAAAGAGATGCCCTGCAGGCTCAGCTGGCATTTTGTGCCCCTTTTCCTCTCAGTTCTGTCCTAGTGGATGATGTTCAGTTAGTTAAATGTGCTGCTGCTGCTCTGCAAGGCTGCCTCTGCAATCTTGTAATGAGATTAGTTCATGTACAGCTTCTCCCTGAGAAAAGCTCTCTTGCTTTGGGGGCTTTCTGCTTAGTTCTGCTAATCTGGCTGCTGATACTGAAAATGCAGAGCCCAGATTGCATCCAGAGCATGGCCCTGGTTTTCCTGAGTTCTCCTCAGGGCTCAGGGCTCCATCCCAGTTCTGTCAGTGAGCATTGCTGGGAGCCTTGCCTGAGGGCTGGCCCAGGGTCTGAATCCACAGTTGTGGTGTGGCAGCTGCTCACCAAACACAGAGAGCTGAGGGACACAGACACCAGTTAATAAAAGCTGTGAATAAAACCAGCATCAATAAAAGTTCCTGCTGCCCTGCTCCCTGTGCCCAGGTGTTCCTCAGCTATTCCCAGAAACAGGTTCATTCTTTTGGTGGGTCACAGGTGAGAAGCACTCTCAGGGTTATTCCTGCATGTAATATGGGAACAGCAATCCTTTCCTGTATTAAGGTGAGATTTTTTTTCTGCAGGGCTGTGTTTCCCTGTGCTGGCAGCTGCACTTTCAGAGCCACCAAGCTCTGTCTGCACCCATGGGGTGGCTCTGGCAAGTCCATCCTGGAGCAGTCAGCAGCTCCTGGAATGGAGGTTTCCATCCTGAAGGCTGCCCTAGCACTGTCACAGAGCTGTAAATAGCATGGAAAGAGCTCAGGTCTGAAGCTTTAACTTTTAAACATTTTAATTTGAATAAATGGGTAGTATGAGGCAGCTTTGGTTTTCCACTAGGTTACTGATTATTCAGGATTATGCAGCCAGGCATTGAAATCCTTCTTAGGAAGCCTAATGTTCATGTAGCAGAGGATTTCCTTTGTGTATAAAACCACAGTATTTAATTGGAATCAAGGCTAAAGAGCCACATGGAGTCTCTCTTTCAAAACCTGCTGAATTTAATAGAGGATAATTCCCTTTCTACAGAGGACATTGTTAGAAAGAAATCCTAGGAGGAATTCTATAGCAATGAATACCCAAACATGAATATCCAAAAAGCTCGTGGAATGATTATCACTGTCTCATGTTTCCTATAAATTACATGTTGCTGTGTGGTGAATAAATGATCCTGGTGCTCTGTTCCTCAGTGGAATGAATGGCTGCTCCCAGAGCTTGAGCTCCAGGAGCTCCAAGTGCCTGGCTGGTGTCAGAGTGAGGACACTGAGCTAAACACAAGGAGTCTCACATATGAAAAGGGCTGAAAACCACTATTCTTTACTGATTATCCTGTAATTTTTTTTTTTTTTTCACTGAAATTGAGATTCCTCTAAGAGGCACTGGAAAAAAGCTCTGCTCATAGAAGTGCTGTCATAAATATTTAAACATTTATGTAACCTTTGAATATTTTAGCAGCATTCACATTAGTATAACAGAAATGGGTAAATGGGTTTACAGACAAAAATGCAAGATTCTGAACCTGATGAATACAAGCAGGACATCCAGTGTTACCACATCTCATTTCTGCTCAGTCCTAAAACCACACAGATTTCTACCTAGAAAATGGACTGATGCCTCTCAGTTTTTCAGTCTCCATAAACCTGACAGGATTGCTGCATTAAAAACTTCCTTTTCTGTCCCTCTGACCTGTCCTTCAGAGGCTGGGCTGGAATTCCAGAGGTGAAAACCACTGGGAGGATAAACAGGCTTGGGCTGGAATAGACTCACAGAGGCAACCCCTCATTTCTTTTTAGGTTTTATTGTCATTCTTTCCACTCCTGTGTGCAGGACAGACAGAGCTTTGGGTTCAGCATCTTTTGAAAGGCAGCCTTAGCTGGGATGTGACATTAAATTTGTCTTTCTGGAACCACCTGACTCCACCAGATGATTTCTCAGGAATCTCTGGTGGAATTTAACCCAGCAAACCCAAATATTCTGCAGAGGTGCCAGCAGCCCCTCTCTGTCACATCCTCTGTGACAAGCAGCTCATGATGGTGGCATCAAAACCTCAATCTGAATTTGAAGAACCCAGAAGGTTCTGCATTTTTCTGGTAACAATTCCAGGAATATCCTTAAAATTCAGTGCAGCCAATGTGCAGAAGGCCAGGGGGAGAGGGAATTCCTGCCCAGAT